>CM018049.1:9569733-9944733 GCA_008638375.1 Nyssa sinensis
ATTATTTTAAGTATAAGAAGTAAATTGTAACAATTAATATACGTGATTAAATATAGAGATATATATATATATATAGATATTGTATAAATAATTATAACCTTAAATATATATATGTATATATATAATTACAAATGAATATATATGTGTATGTGAATGCATGCATGTATGCCAAAATATGTATGTATGAGATGTATGTATAATAGGGCATACTATTGTCCAAAGTGTACAAAGGTGGGAGAGGTATGTGTATTATCCAAGGGGTATTAGGGTTGAACTTTGTACATATACCTATATATATATATATATATATATGAGAGTCAAACACCACACACACACACAACCGGCCACTCATGGCCTGCCCAACAGTGGCAATTCAGGCCACTCATGAAGAAACCTGAAATGGGTTAAACCAAGGAGAGGGGAAATCAGAAAATTCAATGATTTCTTCTCCTTATACATAATACATGGTGCTTATACACACAAAAGACAACCATCCGAGAGTGAGGGAGAGATTGAAGGAGTTTCTGAGACATTCAGAAGTAGGAAGCAAGGAGCAAGGGAGAGAGAAACAATTTGAAACAAGGTAAACCCTCAAACATTTGAATTTCTCTCTCTAGAATTTTTATATGTATGAATCTGTTTTAAGCCTTTAATTTAGCATATATGATGATTAGGATGTGTATACATGAATTAGGCATGAAAATCTCGACCTAGAACACCTAGGAAGCACAAACCGTACACAAGGCAGCCATGGACGGACCTTGCTTGAAGCAGGTCTGAACTGAGTCACACCAAACCAGATTTGGTTTATCAAAACCTAAACTAGACCCTTATAGCATGCCAAAAACCTTAATACGCGACCACGAATCCCAAAGAAAGACCTCCAAACATGAACTTGCAGGTTACGGGTTTACAACCCAAACCTTTAAACTCGCATGTAAACCAACATACATGAATGGGATTTGAATCCTCATGAAGAGGGGATCAAAATAAGCCCAACCTCACTAAAAATGGTGAAGAAATGAGCATGAACGAGCCAATTACAGTCAGGATTATCGCCCCTTTAACCGAGCAAATGAGTTCGATTCGAACTCTCAAACGAATGCCAAGTTGTTTAATGATGTTTTAGGAAGGGTTTCCCATCAAAACAGTTGAGATCGGTTGAGGGAAAATTCTCGAAATAGAAAAAATGGGAAAACTGTAACTAGGGTTACAGTGGGGAAGAAATGGGGAAGACGACAGTGAGTTGACTCGGCCTTTTAAAAATTTCCGTGTCGACTCGGACACGTGGCGGCCTCGGGGCTTGCCACCGAATTAATGGGGCGACGTCGTTTTGGGCATTTGGAATATATATATATATATAACGGTTAAATTAAAGGAAAACGGAGGGATTTGCGGTCAGTGGGGTTCGAACCCCTGACCCCCACGCGCCCACGCACGCCTTTTTCCACTCGGCCACGCGTATGCGTGTGTCCATTTACAAACACAATATGTATATATATTACAGTAAATTAAATCCAGAAATTAAAAAAAGTGCAACCGCACCTGGTGAGATTCGAACGTGCGTGGTATGGGGAGGGAGGTGACACGCTGGCCAGCGTGCCACCCTATTCAACCTGTTCTAATTATGTACCAAATAATATATATATTATACTTAATTAAGATTAATTTAATTAAATGAAATTAATTAAATTAAATGCTCCGAAATGGCCCGTTGTCCAAAAATTACAAGTTATATATGTAACCTTACTATCTCGGACCCTCTGAGTCCATTGGTGAGGTCTGTGACATGAGATGAGGCCCCGAAAAAAAAATTTAAGACTCCTAAAAATGTCAAAATGACCAAAATGCCCTTCTCCCTAAACAAGTCAAACGAAGTCCGAATTAAACAAATAAATAGTGTATCCTTACTATTTTGGATACTCTGAGACTAATGGTAGGGTCCATTTTAAGAGACGGGGCTCGAAAAAATAAAGACAAGTAAAAGGGAAAAATGACCAAATTACCCCTAGTACACCAAAAGCCAAATTAAAAAAAAGAAGATCTAAACTGACTTTCTTCGACGCTCCGGACTCAATGGTAGAGTCTATTCGACTAAAAGAAATGTCTAAAATAAAAATACATAAAATTTGATGAATAGCATCTGTCAGATGACTATAAATTAAAGCGATGCCAAAGTACTAATCTACGGCATATACGAGGACATGACAACACATCAACTCTAGAATAAAAATTTCTAACTCATAAATTGATCTTAGGTAAGTCATGGAAGAACAACGAACCAAGTACACAATCATGACCAAGGCCCAAAGGGCCAAGGACCCTAAGCAACAGGCCTTCATGCAAGAGCTGTTGCGTCGACAGAGAGTAATCAACAGATTTGTCAAGATAGCCAAGGCGACAGAGGTCGTCTCGGTAAGCCCTTTCATGTTCAAATCACCCACTAAGGCCATGGTGGCAGAGGCTAAAAAGAAGAAGGAAGAAGAAAGGAAATTGGAAGAAGAGAGAGAGAATACAGAAACCTTAGCCGAATGGCGTCGCAGGTAATATTATCATTAAGAACCTAAGTTACTAGTTTTGTATTACAGTTATAAGACAGACAGGTATGACAAGTTAGGCTTCTCATAGTCTACACTTAGTGAGTAGTGGAGTTAATTAAGTACATATGAAAATTTATGAAATCTTCATGAATCTTGATAGGCTAAGGAAAGAAAGAGTAAAAGGGAAGGCGCCTCAGTAGAGCAAACCCTAAAGGACCAAGGTGAGTAACCCTGTATTTGAACTGGAGATTTAACTCCATATATTTGAAGAAGTTTTAAGCACAAGTCATTGCAGCCTTTGAATATCAAATTCAGTCTATATATGATTCCGTTCATTTAAAATATTCTGTTACGGCATGCTTATTAAATGTTTTAAATTCAGCTCTTTTCTTGAAAATACATCAGCATGTCTAAATCAATTGCAAACCTCTTTAATATTCTGAATTTGATTATCACGTGTATTCGAAGCTTTATTGTAGAATTTATACATTTCATGCTTTAAATGTTCATGAAAAATATCTATTGAAGAAGTCATGTGACAAATGTTTTATAAGATAAACGGTACTAAGTACCACCCTATAAGATGGTTGAAATCCTTCGGGATTCAACAGTACATGCCCGGTAGAAGGATCTAATCCCCCAGGCAAATGAGATATCTCCATCGACAGTATTGGCAGTAAAATGGGAGTCTGGTTCGAAACAGATTCCGCCTAATAAAAGAGGAAAGACGACAAGTGATTTTTTAAAATAGAAGTAGGCATTATCCCTATTCTATTTCACATGTTTATATGCTTTTAAATTGCATATGCTCTGTTTGAAGGAAATGTGTGTTTAGCTTGAATACTTTAATTGTTCAAAGCTATTATTTTAAGAATGCATATACTCCGTGTTCTAAAATGTACAAGCAATTGGTAGTGAGTATTTCAAAAACCCTCATGTGCTAAAACCACTACCAGTTGAAAACCCCATGACGAATGCAGGAATTACTCACAAGCTTTGATTAGCTTACCCGGATTTTATCCGCCCCCCCTTTCAGGTGATTAATGGCAGATCGAATTTTTGAAGACATTAAGGATGAACCTAGCTTTTGGGAAGATTTGCTTAAGTAGTTCTTATGGGGAAAAATCGCATGAACTTTTATTAGTATATTTTGTATTTCCAGACAGTCTAAGGATATGTATTAAGCCCCACGGGGCAGTTGAACTAAGATTGTAATTATAAAGTCTTTTAAGTTTTAGTTATGCTCTGATTTTATATGAATGTGTGAACATGTGTACCATTGAGAATAGCGGCAGTATCGGACGGATGTGCAAATTTAAAAAAAAAAAAAAGATTTTCACGCTTCCGCAACCACATGAAGCACGTCTATTCGATACCGCTACCTATGCGAGCCTTGTCTCGGGGCCTTCGGGTCTCGGGGCGGCGATCGCGATCCGGTAATCCGCGTAGGGTGGGTTTCGGGTCGTGACAGAATGGTATCAGAGCACTAGGTTTACTTGAGCAAACTTAGTGACATTAGAAGGATTAGAATCAAACCATAAGTTAGGTAGGGTTTTATACTACCTAAGATATGTGAAATACGTGATGTGATATAAAGGCGGGGTATGGGACCCGCAGTAATGTGAAGTAGGTATTCTGAAGCAACATGATATGAAGGCGAGGTATGGGACTCGCGTTGTGGATATGAGGAATACGTAGTATGAAGGCGGGGTATGGGACCCGCAGTACATGAAGTTAGTGTTCTGAAGTAACGTGATACGAAGGCGGGGTATGGGACCCGTAGTACATGAGATAGATATGTGAAATACGAAGGCGAGGTATGGGACTCGCAGTATGTGAAATGGATACGTGATAGAAAGGCGGGGTATGGGACCCGTAGTACATGAAATAGATATGTGAAGTACGAAGGCGAGGTATGGGACTCGTAGTATGTGAACTGGATATGTGATAGAATGACGGAGTATGGGGCCGTAGAAGGATGAGGAGTAAAAGTAGACCGTAAAATACCATGAAATCAAAGATAATAGTATAACAAACTTTGAAACATGAAATGAATGTAATTGTATGTGATAACAAATTAACAAATACGTGTTTTCTTTCAGAAATCATGGTGAACACGAGAAGAGATACGGGAAATCCGGGTGACAGGCTAGACCGGGTCGAGCATATCCTGGAGGCTATGGCTCGGAATATGATTGATATCCAAACCCAAGTTAGGGCACCGCCACAGGTACAGAACCCCGGGCAGCCAATCAACCCTGGACAACCCAATGAGGCCGCAATTACCTCAAGCTATAAAACATTCCAAGGCTTTAAGCCCCCCAGGTTCGATGGGATGGATGCCGCCATTGATGCGGAGTCATGGGTAAAGGAAATGGAACGTATCTTCTCGGTCATGCCATGCACGGAGGAGCAAAAAGTCTCCTATGCCGCATTCACTTTCAAGGATGCAGCTCACGAGTGGTGGCTCCTGGAAAAGGAAAGAGAGCCGCCAATGACCTGGACTAGGTTTTTAGAGGTATTCTATGACAAGTATTTTCCAAGGTCCTTGAAAAATCAAAGAGTGGCAGAATTTGCCGTGCTGACCCAAGGAGCAATGACTGTGGCAGAATACGAAACCAAGTTCATGAGGTTAGCCCGATTCGCACCCCACATGGTCCAAACCGAAGATTTGAAAGCTCGAAAATTTGAAACAGGACTGAGGGATGGCATCAGGTACCGATTAGAACCTTTCGAGCTCCCCACGTACAATGCCGTCGTGGACCGTGCCAAAATTTTCGAAAGAGCTGGGGTTGCCTTATCACAAAAGAAAGACAAGAAGAAAATGGGCCCCGGTCCCCAGTCAATGAAAAAGACGAAATCAGGGGATAAAAGTGAGCCTACCGTTAACAAAAAGGGTGACACTAGCAAAAAGTCAGGAGAAATTCCGACATGCCCCACCTGCCAGAAAAAGCATCATGCGCCCTGTTGGCGCGACACAGGAGGTTGTTACAAGTGTGGCCAGGCTGGGCATCTCATCAAAGATTGCCCAAAATGGAGCTCAACGGCTAAGGAGCCTACTGCGGTGGCTTCATCAGCTACACCACGGGCACCGGCCACAACTGCTGGGAAACAAGGAGGGGGCAAGGAACCTGTGAGACACGGGCGGGTGTACAACATATTCGGAGAGGCAGCACAGGCCTCTGGGGATCAGTAAGGTACGTCGTCCGAATGTTTCTTTCAGTTAATATATATAAACCTGTCATTTGAGATACGACTACTAGACATGTGAACACGTTCGATGGAGGCAGAAATTTAGGATAAGAGACCCCGAGTTTTGAGGACAAAACTCTTTTAAGGAGAGAAGAATGTAATACCCCGACCCAAATTAGAGGCTATTAAGCTGTTGTGTTGAAATTGGAAATCAACACCTCTAGTAACAAGGTCGGTGTCGACCCCGACGCGCGAACCTTAAGTAAGTGTCCTGAAAAGTCAGGATGACTGTACATCACTTTCGTTGCAATCACCAACATGTCGATTTTGATGATAATTACATTTTCACGTCAACTACAAATTGTTGATACGAGTACGAGAATTTGGACAAATATTACGAGAATACGAAGATTAGTACAAGATAATGCATTTAAGAAAATAATTAATTTTTAAAGTAATTAATTATTTTAAGTATAAGAAGTAAATTGTAACAATTAATATACGTGATTAAATATAGAGATATATATATATATATAGATATTGTATAAATAATTATAACCTTAAAT
The DNA here is from genome assembly GCA_008638375.1 of Nyssa sinensis. Classification (NCBI taxonomy): domain Eukaryota; kingdom Viridiplantae; phylum Streptophyta; class Magnoliopsida; order Cornales; family Nyssaceae; genus Nyssa; species Nyssa sinensis. The sequence goes on from CM018049.1 coordinate 9,576,032, forward strand.
ATATATATGTATATATATAATTACAAATGAATATATATGTGTATGTGAATGCATGCATGTATGCCAAAATATGTATGTATGAGATGTATGTATAATAGGGCATACTATTGTCCAAAGTGTACAAAGGTGGGAGAGGTATGTGTATTATCCAAGGGGTATTAGGGTTGAACTTTGTACATATACCTATATATATATATATATATATATGAGAGTCAAACACCACACACACACACAACCGGCCACTCATGGCCTGCCCAACAGTGGCAATTCAGGCCACTCATGAAGAAACCTGAAATGGGTTAAACCAAGGAGAGGGGAAATCAGAAAATTCAATGATTTCTTCTCCTTATACATAATACATGGTGCTTATACACACAAAAGACAACCATCCGAGAGTGAGGGAGAGATTGAAGGAGTTTCTGAGACATTCAGAAGTAGGAAGCAAGGAGCAAGGGAGAGAGAAACAATTTGAAACAAGGTAAACCCTCAAACATTTGAATTTCTCTCTCTAGAATTTTTATATGTATGAATCTGTTTTAAGCCTTTAATTTAGCATATATGATGATTAGGATGTGTATACATGAATTAGGCATGAAAATCTCGACCTAGAACACCTAGGAAGCACAAACCGTACACAAGGCAGCCATGGACGGACCTTGCTTGAAGCAGGTCTGAACTGAGTCACACCAAACCAGATTTGGTTTATCAAAACCTAAACTAGACCCTTATAGCATGCCAAAAACCTTAATACGCGACCACGAATCCCAAAGAAAGACCTCCAAACATGAACTTGCAGGTTACGGGTTTACAACCCAAACCTTTAAACTCGCATGTAAACCAACATACATGAATGGGATTTGAATCCTCATGAAGAGGGGATCAAAATAAGCCCAACCTCACTAAAAATGGTGAAGAAATGAGCATGAACGAGCCAATTACAGTCAGGATTATCGCCCCTTTAACCGAGCAAATGAGTTCGATTCGAACTCTCAAACGAATGCCAAGTTGTTTAATGATGTTTTAGGAAGGGTTTCCCATCAAAACAGTTGAGATCGGTTGAGGGAAAATTCTCGAAATAGAAAAAATGGGAAAACTGTAACTAGGGTTACAGTGGGGAAGAAATGGGGAAGACGACAGTGAGTTGACTCGGCCTTTTAAAAATTTCCGTGTCGACTCGGACACGTGGCGGCCTCGGGGCTTGCCACCGAATTAATGGGGCGACGTCGTTTTGGGCATTTGGAATATATATATATATAACGGTTAAATTAAAGGAAAACGGAGGGATTTGCGGTCAGTGGGGTTCGAACCCCTGACCCCCACGCGCCCACGCACGCCTTTTTCCACTCGGCCACGCGTATGCGTGTGTCCATTTACAAACACAATATGTATATATATTACAGTAAATTAAATCCAGAAATTAAAAAAAGTGCAACCGCACCTGGTGAGATTCGAACGTGCGTGGTATGGGGAGGGAGGTGACACGCTGGCCAGCGTGCCACCCTATTCAACCTGTTCTAATTATGTACCAAATAATATATATATTATACTTAATTAAGATTAATTTAATTAAATGAAATTAATTAAATTAAATGCTCCGAAATGGCCCGTTGTCCAAAAATTACAAGTTATATATGTAACCTTACTATCTCGGACCCTCTGAGTCCATTGGTGAGGTCTGTGACATGAGATGAGGCCCCAAAAAAATTTAAGACTCCTAAAAATGTCAAAATGACCAAAATGCCCTTCTCCCTAAACAAGTCAAACGAAGTCCGAATTAAACAAATAAATAGTGTATCCTTACTATTTTGGATACTCTGAGACTAATGGTAGGGTCCATTTTAAGAGACGGGGCTCGAAAAAATAAAGACAAGTAAAAGGGAAAAATGACCAAATTACCCCTAGTACACCAAAAGCCAAATTAAAAAAAAGAAGGTCTAAACTGACTTTCTTCGACGCTCCGGACTCAATGGTAGAGTCTATTCGACTAAAAGAAATGTCTAAAATAAAAATACATAAAATTTGATGAATAGCATCTGTCAGATGACTATAAATTAAAGCGATGCCAAAGTACTAATCTACGGCATATACGAGGACATGACAACACATCAACTCTAGAATAAAAATTTCTAACTCATAAATTGATCTTAGGTAAGTCATGGAAGAACAACGAACCAAGTACACAATCATGACCAAGGCCCAAAGGGCCAAGGACCCTAAGCAACAGGCCTTCATGCAAGAGCTGTTGCGTCGACAGAGAGTAATCAACAGATTTGTCAAGATAGCCAAGGCGACAGAGGTCGTCTCGGTAAGCCCTTTCATGTTCAAATCACCCACTAAGGCCATGGTGGCAGAGGCTAAAAAGAAGAAGGAAGAAGAAAGGAAATTGGAAGAAGAGAGAGAGAATACAGAAACCTTAGCCGAATGGCGTCGCAGGTAATATTATCATTAAGAACCTAAGTTACTAGTTTTGTATTACAGTTATAAGACAGACAGGTATGACAAGTTAGGCTTCTCATAGTCTACACTTAGTGAGTAGTGGAGTTAATTAAGTACATATGAAAATTTATGAAATCTTCATGAATCTTGATAGGCTAAGGAAAGAAAGAGTAAAAGGGAAGGCGCCTCAGTAGAGCAAACCCTAAAGGACCAAGGTGAGTAACCCTGTATTTGAACTGGAGATTTAACTCCATATATTTGAAGAAGTTTTAAGCACAAGTCATTGCAGCCTTTGAATATCAAATTCAGTCTATATATGATTCCGTTCATTTAAAATATTCTGTTACGGCATGCTTATTAAATGTTTTAAATTCAGCTCTTTTCTTGAAAATACATCAGCATGTCTAAATCAATTGCAAACCTCTTTAATATTCTGAATTTGATTATCACGTGTATTCGAAGCTTTATTGTAGAATTTATACATTTCATGCTTTAAATGTTCATGAAAAATATCTATTGAAGAAGTCATGTGACAAATGTTTTATAAGATAAACGGTACTAAGTACCACCCTATAAGATGGTTGAAATCCTTCGGGATTCAACAGTACATGCCCGGTAGAAGGATCTAATCCCCCAGGCAAATGAGATATCTCCATCGACAGTATTGGCAGTAAAATGGGAGTCTGGTTCGAAACAGATTCCGCCTAATAAAAGAGGAAAGACGACAAGTGATTTTTTAAAATAGAAGTAGGCATTATCCCTATTCTATTTCACATGTTTATATGCTTTTAAATTGCATATGCTCTGTTTGAAGGAAATGTGTGTTTAGCTTGAATACTTTAATTGTTCAAAGCTATTATTTTAAGAATGCATATACTCCGTGTTCTAAAATGTACAAGCAATTGGTAGTGAGTATTTCAAAAACCCTCATGTGCTAAAACCACTACCAGTTGAAAACCCCATGACGAATGCAGGAATTACTCACAAGCTTTGATTAGCTTACCCGGATTTTATCCGCCCCCCTTTCAGGTGATTAATGGCAGATCGAATTTTTGAAGACATTAAGGATGAACCTAGCTTTTGGGAAGATTTGCTTAAGTAGTTCTTATGGGGAAAAATCGCATGAACTTTTATTAGTATATTTTGTATTTCCAGACAGTCTAAGGATATGTATTAAGCCCCACGGGGCAGTTGAACTAAGATTGTAATTATAAAGTCTTTTAAGTTTTAGTTATGCTCTGATTTTATATGAATGTGTGAACATGTGTACCATTGAGAATAGCGGCAGTATCGGACGGATGTGCAAATTTAAAAAAAAAAAAAAGATTTTCACGCTTCCGCAACCACATGAAGCACGTCTATTCGATACCGCTACCTATGCGAGCCTTGTCTCGGGGCCTTCGGGTCTCGGGGCGGCGATCGCGATCCGGTAATCCGCGTAGGGTGGGTTTCGGGTCGTGACAAAAGGTGTTGAGGGGATTCGAACCTGGGTGCATTGGGGCTGGAAGCCTTATGCCCGTTGAGGCCACCACTATGCCACAAGGGCACTTGTGTTTTAAGGTGTAACTAATATATATATATATATATATATATATATAGTTAAGTAAATTAATTAATTATTATTTTAAATCTCGGTGTCTAAATGTAGCAAATGAATAGTGTAAATTTACTATTTTGGACCTTCTAGATCCATTGGTGAGGTCCGTTTCACGAGATGGAGTTTCAAAAAATAAAATACTCGTAGAAATGCCAAAATGACCAAAATGCCTCTAAGTCAAATGTGAGTCAAACGAACTTCGATTGAACTAAGTAAATAGTAAATTTTTATTATTTTAAACTTTCTGGACTCAATGGTGAATTTTAATTTGTGAAACTAAGTCCCAAAAAATAGAGACATGTAAAATGACTGTTTTGTCCTTTTCGATATAAAGGTCCAAATTGGAAACCATGAAAGCCTAAACTGACTTTATTCGACATTCTAGACTCAATGGCAGAGTCTAAATTAGTAAACAAGATACTTAGAGTAACGAAGTATACAATTTGATGAATGACAGTAGAACTGAGACATGTTTATTAATACATCGGCAAGTCAATAAGAAAAGATAAAATTACGGAGTACTAAAGTAGATCATAGGGATTAAAAGTAAGTAAACTTCTATCTCTTATACGTGATTTTTCAAACCACATTCTTTTTATTACTGCCAAAATTTTGTACTCATGTACGTACCCATTACTATTGTCCCACCATCGATATTGTCCTATCTGGTGGATACTTATTGACTGCTATCTCATGATTGCTTTGTTGTACTGTGCCTTAGAAGGCCTATTATTGTATGTTTACTATATGATATTTCATACTTTATGCACTTCTGATAGAATCACAATAGAATCTTGATTTATTATGAATGTCGGAATTGTGCTTAGTTACAATATCCATCCGATGCTATCTGATTTACAGGACCTACGGGTCGATTGATAGGACCTACGGGTCAAGTCTGTGAACGGACATATGGCAATGATGGAATTTTTACGCAGTGAGTTAAAAGGGCATTTTATATACATTCATGATAAGGGGGGTATGCCGGGCCCCAAAAGACCGAGGGTCTGCCAAACCCTGAACAGAGTAAATGCATCACTAATGTGTTGACTGTTATGTTGACGTTTATTGGATCCATAAGATGTTTTCATTTCCCCATGAATTGTTCTATGTTGATAGTTTCCTTATTTATTGGACTTGACTGTGATCGAATTATTGTGGCAGTATATTTATGTTGACTGTGATTATTGAGCTTTTCTCATATTCATGCTATACCATTCCTCATACTTGTATATTGTGCCTTACTGTTCATTGGCCATTGTGGCATTTTTTCCATTAACTGCAACTATTTCCATGATTGGCTATTATGTTCACCTATGAGTTTATATGTTCTATGTTAACCCTAACCTATACTGGAGATAAGCTTTTACTTACTGAGCTTTGTAAGCTCACCCCACTTACTTATTTTTCAGGTGAGAATGCCGCAGGACCACAGTAGGAGTCCAAGAACATAGGGGGATAGTTTGAATAAAATGTTATGTAGTTCTCCCATGTACTCACCACCTAAAAGTGGTTGTATGTTATGTTTATATCGGTTACAGTTTTCAGTTCTTAAACAATATTTTGTATTAAGGCTTCCGCTAATTTACTATTAAGTTACATTATATATTGTTGTCATTAATACAAAAAATGAAAAAAGTAGGGATGGCCATTGGGTCGGCCCCGCCACACGAGATCTGCATAGGGTGGGTTTCAGGTCGTGACAGCAACAACCTTAAAGTCTGCGAACTTCTCCTTCAAATCCTCCAGTTCTGCAGCTAGAGCATCTTTTCTAGACTCTAGAATGGAATATGTGTTGGTAGTTTCTTTCAACTTCTCCTCAACAGTGACCACTGCTGACCTGACAGTCCCTAACTGAAGCCTAGTTTCATCGAGCTCAGACTAGAGGGTATCGATCTACTCTAAATCCTAAGGTTTGTCCATTATGATTTTCAAACCATGAACAACCTAAAAAAGTACAACCACAAGTTAGGTATTGTAAAAATAGGTCCAAAGGACAAATTGAAAAAAGAATAAAAAATAGAACTTATCCTCATATGAATAGCCATTAGGTCCTTGGCTATCTTCTTGGGCTTCTGCCCAAAGTATATAGCCCAAGAATCTTTAAAATCCTTCTTCATAGCACTCGAGCTAGAGTCTTCAGGCACTAGAGGGGCTGCACCAACCTTTCCTTTCCCCCTTCTCTACTTCTGCACTATTGGGGCTAGAAAAAGGGGGTCTCCCCGGATCGGTGAATAGACATGTTCTTTGAGATCGTCTGCTCAAGGAAGTTAGAAAACAACCTCAATCTCTTCACTCGAAAGGGAGGATCAGCCTCGACCTTCTTCTTCTTCCTCCCTAGTACCCATCCAGAGTAGATCGTCTTCTTCAGTCCCTCACTTCTTCTTTTTTTCACGAAACCAGCATCTATCAGGTTCTTGAGCATCAAGATTGCCTCGTGGGAGCGATTGTTAGTCCAAAAAAGTTTCCTGTATTTGCCTTACAAATCGTGGGTAAAAATTGGTATTTCCAAGCCTTCTTATTTACATAGTATATCAGAGCAAAATATATTAGGTTAGATAAATAGAAAAATAAAGCAAAGGAATTATAAGTTATATGGAGAATGTGGGCTCACCCTTAACACCAGTTCTGCTTGGGAAAATAGTGGCCCCATTTCTTATAGTTGTTGAATTCTCAGCCTCCTTTTACGAAGAAATACCACTTCTTCCAAGTCTTATTAAAAGTAGGTACAAAGAAAAGAGGTTTGAACCCCTTGTCGAAAGACATATAATACATGCCTTTCGACCTCAAGTACTCTATGTCTTTATTGCTTCTGATTAAAGGGATACCTACCTTGACCCTATTCAAATGGCCTAAAACTATAAAACCAAGCAACTGCCTCTAGCTGTTGATGTTTAGATCAATTTGGCACATATTAAACCATCTAATAAATTCCCTAATGATACAGTGAAAAGAAAAACGTACTCCGATCTCGAACCATTTGAGATAAGTACAAATCTCACCGTGTTGAACATCAGAAGGACGGTTTATGAGCTCGGGTATCCTGCAGGACACATTGTCAAGGAAATTGAAAGTAACCTTCAGAGCATCTATCATGCTCTGAGTAATGAAACTCTTACCCTCTTCTCTCTTGCGGGTTCTACCTGAAGTTCCCACATCTCTATTCCTAGGCTCTAGATGGGTTTCAACTATTTTAACTCTAGAACTGGAAGTCGGACTACCGGCAGATCTATTTTCTAAACTTTTTGAAGGACTGCTAACTACTAGATTCAATTTTACTTGGTCATTAACCTCTAATAGTTCTACATGATCATGATTAGTACTCGACTAAGCATCAAGGGTAGACATTTTTTTGAAGGAGTAGAAATAGAGAGATAAAAACAACAAAGTAGAAAGGAGCAATAAAAGGTACACTTGGAACCAAACCTGGCCAAAGTCTTGATCGGAGAAGTTCCTTGGCACACTAGAGATCACTTTAGAATTTGTTCTTGGTGTTAGAAGTTGTAAGACAAAACTTAAAATAGTGAAAGGGGAAGGGGTGATGTGTTGCCCCCTTTTTATAAAGCCCTGACGGAAACCAACATTTGAGGTGCCACTTTTGAACCATTATAGCAGTTGAGGCAATGATGGCCTCGTTTCCCCAAACGGTGGCTTACGCAGTAAATGTCACTTCAATAGTTGTCTCCTCGAAATTGGGAATGACACATTTATGATAGAAACACGTATGGTGTCTCAAGAGCCCTAAATGTCAGCTTTAAATAGGTCTTGTAGAACCGAGGCTTGGGAAGGTAGCTGATATACCATAATTTGGTTGTAGTGCTTAGAGCGTGACACATGTTTACAAGGAGTTCTCTAGTATATAGATTATGAGATGGTTAGTTCATACGACCGATCAGGCCCAACAAATTTTAGAGGTAAGGGGTTCAGAATTGATTACCACCTTTCATGGGCTACTAACTTCAGAAAAAAGAAATTGAATTCAATATGTTAACTATTATTTACAGATATTTTCAGATCCCTAGTAATCCTATTCAACTTAGGAGATTTACAACTTATAAATAAGGTCATAAGATATGCTTTCAATTTATGTTCAATTCTTTTTCTAAATTACTGTATTTATTTCTTTACTAACTTTATCATTGGAGCGACTACTACTGGAGCCTTCTTAGTGACCCTCAAACCCTTTGACTCAAATAATTGGAGTTGGCTAGAACACAAATAATTCTCATTATTAAATGTACTAAACATATCTTTTAATGGTAATTAATTTTGACAATGATTTTAAATTATTGAAATATCAACTTGAGTGGGTTGCTCATGTCAAGAATGACCTTAAATTAATTAGCTTTAACCTTTAGTTGAATTTTATGACATAGCAGACGCTAATGTTTATTGGCATTTGATGCAACGTAAATCAAACATGAGATTTGACATAGTCAACAAAAGGTATATGTCCTAATACTGAATTTGGACTACACTAATTGCAAGCCAAGCATCAGAACCAATTGGTTGATATAGCCACATATTCAAGCAACAACCTTCATTTAGTATTGTTGAAATAAAAAAAATATCAAATGATTTTTCATATATATTTTTTCTCTTAGTTACGACCTGGAGACTACATCATCCTTTTTCTGTGATCGTATAAAAGTGATTTTTTTTTTTTTAATAAAATTATAAATAAATAAGACTTTTAAGTTGAATTAGTTTATGAAAATTAGAATTCGATTTATTGTGAATAGTTTTTATTGATGACGCACAAATTTTTTAATTAAGTTATAATTCAGAGTGTTGAGAGTTTTTACTTTTTTTTTTTCTTTCAAATTTTTTGAAAGAAATTTGAATTTATCAAATAAACTAAATCCAATAAATTTGAATTAAAATCAATATTTTTAATTAGAAAATATAAAAAATTATTTTTAAAAATAAAATTCTAACTAATTAAAAATTAAAATAAAGATTCTTAATTTAAATTGGATTCTATTTCTTTTTTAAAAAATTAATTAAGAAATTTAGAAATTTTTTTAAAAAATATATTCCTAATTTGATTTGGATTCTAATTTTAAAAGTAATATTTGTTGATTAAGAAATAGGCGAGTTTATCTTATAGTTGAACCGTTTGTAATGACAAAAATAAATGACTTTGTTAAAATATGTTTTACAAAATTATTTGGAAGAGAAAATAAATGTTAATTTATATTTACCCATAAAACATTTGGTTAATTTAAAGTTTGGGATAGATGAGTTGAGAAACCTAAATTGTTTTTTGGAAGTAATTTGAATTTATGAAATAAATTAAATTTAAACGAACTAACATATTAGATACCGGAAAAAAAAATAGTATTTTACTGAAAGAATATGAAACCAAACTAATTTTAAAAAGTATTTTATTTGTCTCATTTTAAGAAGTTTTATATTCTATTTTGTATTGTCTTATTTAAAAAGTCAACGTATTTTTAACATATAAATTTTTAAAACTACTATTTATTACATATCTTATAAATATGATTTATAATTAAACTAGATAATATAAAAAATTTAAATAAGTTTAAAATAATAAAATAATATTTTTTAAAAAATTAAAATTTTCAAATGAGGCTATTTTTCGGGACGTGGGAGTATGTTATTTCATTCGAAAAGTGAACTGAAAATGAGTTGACAATTCTCTCAAATAAATTTTGTCCATATATTCTGGTACTTTTAAGTTTACCAGCTGGAGACCATAAAGATTTGAAACCACGTGTGCTTCATGAGTGAAAATTTCTTGAAAGTCGTGTGTACGTAGATTTAGGGCCCACCACAAACTTTAAGTTGAATAGTTGACTTGGCTTTGGCTCAACGTCTCATACGCCGTTGGATTAACATCATACGGGTGACCAACAGTGGGCGTATCGTAAACCTCACTTGATCGATCCCCATCTGACTCCAGTTGGTAACACGTGTCCCTTCATTCCATGAAAACTCATTCTCTGACCTGTGACCTGACTCTTGTCGTAAACCTCAAAATCGAATCTTTTTTTTATTTTCACTTTTTCAGAAACACCCAAAGCCACAAGGGTAAATATATTCAAGGAAGCACTTTAATTTAGCCATTTTCTCAGTGGGTAATTAAGTAATTAGACATTCAAAAGTTAAAAACGTTTCCAAATCCAGAAAACTACCACGTAACATCACCGACGATCCGCTTAAAAATACCAAAGGTAAACGACGGCTGCGACCGTCGACACGTTATTCTCTTGTGGGTCCTACGCGTGCCACGCCTTCTCGCCTTCCAATTTCATTTGCTGTGACCATTTCTGTGAAGAGACGTCCTGTGACGCTAGCTTAATCTCTAAAACCAAAGCCACCAAACAGACCAATTTCATCCATCCATCTATATATATATATATATATATATATATTTCAGTGATAATTATATGCGTATAAATCCACTATGAATCCCCCAATCTTTCGAGCTCTTTGTAAATTGTATCACTCATTTTGCTTCTCACCATGAAAATTTTTTGAATCAAAAACTTTGTGATATATGTATATATATATATATATATATATTCATTAAGTTAGCTAGCTAGCTTTATTTCTTAATTTAGTTTCTGCCATGGTTTCTCTGCAAGATTCTCAGTCTAATTCCAGTCGCTTCCCCACAACGCGATCTTTCTACACTCCATCTTCCTTCTCTTCAACTAAGATTCAGAGGCCTCTGGGCCGGTCCATGCGGACCATACGCTCCAACCTCTATCAATCCGACCATAGCTGCTCATTCACCGGTCCGACCACCGCCGAAAGATCGGCCTGTGTGTCCGAAAACCTCACCGATTCGGTCATCGACTTGCGTCTCGGAGAGCTCGCTTCTCGGAACAACAAATCAGTGAAATCCTCTTCTTCCGAAGATGATTTTTTCGAGCTTTCTCAAGCCTTCAGCGACTTCTCCGCTTGTAGCAGCGATATTTCCGGCGAGTTACAGAGACTCGCCACTCTTCCGACATCGGAAAATGCGTCGGATCCAAATACGGAGCCTGAACCTGAGCCATGTACGGGGTTTCTGCAACGCGAGAGCTTTTCGACTGAGATAATTGAAAGTATATCACCGGAGGATCTTCAACCAACGGTCAAGATCTGCGTTGATGGACTCCAATCCCCGTCAGTTGCGGTTAAACGATCGGCTGCGGCGAAACTAAGACTCCTCGCTAAGAACCGGTCCTGATAATCGAGTTTTGATCGGCGAATCTGGTGCGGTTCCTGCACTGATTCCTCTCCTTCGGTGTAGCGATCCGTGGACGCAGGAACACGCCGTGACGGCTTTACTAAATCTCTCACTCGACGAAGGTAACAAGAGTCTGATCACCAATGCCGGAGCTATTAAATCATTAATTTATGTGTTAAAGACTGGCACCGAAACGTCAAAGCAAAACGCTGCTTGTGCTTTGCTAAGTTTGTCTTTGATTGATGACAATAAGATATCAATCGGCGCATGCGGTGCAATACCTCCGTTGGTTTCCCTGCTGATAAACGGGTCGAACCGAGGGAAGAAAGACGCGCTGACGACGCTGTACAAGCTCTGTTCGGTGAAGCTGAACAAGGAGAGGGCGGTGAGCGCCGGAGCGGTGAAGCCGCTGGTGGCTTTGGTGTCGGAGCAGGGGACGGGGTTGGCAGAGAAGGCGATGGTGATTTTGAGCAGTTTGGCTGCGATTCAGGAGGGGAAGGCGGCGATTGTGGAGGAAGGTGGGATTCCTGCACTTGTCGAAGCAATCGAGGACGGGTCGGTGAAGGGGAAGGAGTTTGCGGTGCTGACATTGTTGCAATTGTGTTCTGATTGTATGAGGAATCGAGGATTGCTTGTGAGGGAAGGTGGGATACCTCCTCTCGTTGCTCTGTCGCAGACTGGGAGTGCTCGAGCCAAGCACAAGGTGAGTTTGTTGCTAGTCAAATTGGTTACTCAGTCGAGTCGGGTTTAATGCTTCTTTCTTTGATTAAACGTCCTTATTATGTAATTGCATGTCAATTGATGCGTTAAAATGTGTCGCTAACCACTTCCGATTCTTAATTTAGTCAGTACTGAGTTTGTTGTCAGTGAAATCATATACTCCGTGAGTCACAAATAGTTTAACATGTCAAATTATTGTGCTGTACCTTTGTGTTCTATGAATTGTGCACATTTCTTTGATTAAACTTGCTTAGGGTATGTTTTGCTGGTCCTTGAATTGAGTTTACATACATTTTAAGGTTAAAATTCACAATCATGTATGGATTCAGTGAAAAAAAAGGCACAATAATCAAAATAATTCAATAAGAACAATTATCAAAATAATTAGATGAATAATTCAAGGAACCTCCAAACGGACCCTTAATTAGTTTGTTAGTTTAATCATCCATATATTGATGTACAAAATGCATGATTTAAGTAAGCAATTAAATCGAGTACTGTAATTTGAGTGGTTATGATGTATTTATCTGCTTGAATGTTTTAGTGTATGAATGAAAAAATTGCTTCTTGTTTACCCAACGTGATGATGTTTATGGGTGGCTTAATTTTAGTGGTATTTGGTTTGTTTTGGTTTTGCAGGCAGAAACGCTTCTTGGGTATCTGAGAGAACCAAGACAAGAAGCTTCCTCTTCGAGTCCTTAGGTATTTTGTATGCTATTACATTATAGGAAAAGTGGTTGGTGGTTTGACTGTATATAGGGAGTGTTTTCGATGGTTTGTACAGAGTGCCGAGAAATTTGGGAGTTCAGTGAAAAATTTAGTGCTGAGATATTTGGGAGTTCAGTGAGAAAATTGGTAGAAGTTAGGGAGAATAGTCTGACCTTTTAGAGGTATGATTATTTTAACTAGGATTTTGGTTCGTTTTTTCCTGTATGTTAACCCTTGTTTTTGTGGAGGAGGAACACTCGTTTGCCTAGTGGGTTTTGGGTGGAAGAGGATTGGTATTTGATCCTTAGGTTCTGTTTGGCTGATCTGAATTATATCAAAGGATTACTAATTGTATGGTGTTATTTGTGAAAACAGAGAGAATGTGGAAATTTGTCTTCTATTTAATTTTTAATATTATTGCATATGTATGATATATTTTTTTGTTTATGCTTCTACTATGTGTAAGAACGGGTGGGCGGGGTTTTCATGTTTAGTAGTATTTCTTAATCGTTTTCAGTTTTTCATTTTTATATTTGTTTTCATTTTTTTTTTTTTTTGGTCCAATTTATTTTTTTGGTATTGGGTGGTGAATTTGACATTCAGCCAAGTTGGCGGTTGATAAGGACAGATTTTGAATAATTTTTGGGTAGCTTTGCTGCTAATTTGGTCAAGATGAGATTATTGTCAACCCAACATTGGGCTTGGGTGTTGTCAAAGCAGATATTACAACTGGTTTCGCTTGTATTTTGTTTTTGCAAAATCCAACTTTGCTTTAATAATAGCCCATCCTGGTCAATTGAACTCTTCAAACTTTGAATTCAACTAGGTTTTACCTTTAGGAAAAAAAAGAGTAAAGAAATTAGAAAATGATGATCTGTTTTGAGTAATTTTTTTGATGTACTGGTGCGTGTAATGCTCAGTTCAACTCCATGAGAAGATGATGTTCAATCCATGGGTTTATGGGAGCCAAGAAATAAAGATAGGAGTAGGAGTAATGACGATGATGGCATGGTAGGGTAGGGTCGGTTAACCTAGCTAGCTAGTCTTTGGTGGAAGTAGTTCAATCTGGTGAGTGTGAGTGTCACCACCTGTATTCCAACTCGACTGCTACCGGCATACATGGATATGAAGGAAGGAAGGAAAGCCAGCCAGCAAACAACCCCACCAAAGATTACGTAGTTGGTTCAGATATATACATATATATATATATATTTGTGTCCTTGTCGTTATTACTGGTGAAATAGCTGGCATAAAGAGTAGGTACATCTTGTCTGCTGTTTTTGATAGGTCAAGCCTTCCTATCCCTTAAAAGTGTCGGTGCTGTGGTGTTGGTTTGTTAGAGCTATTGGCTGCTGTGACTGGAAAATAATCTTAATTTAAACTAGTTTAATAATTCAATTCTGAATAGAGCTTGGGTTGGATGAACAAATGATGACTATTGTTTACTCGTTTTGCTATTTCTTTTTCAGACTGCTCTTCTAAGAATTCTACTTATATATATATATATATATATGTAGGGTTTAGTTGAGTCAATAGAGTTTACAAGTAGTTTATATATATATATAACTCTCAAAAGCAGAAACTTGTTTTAACAATACACATGTTAAAATTAACGTTTGAATTCATTGGATCCACATAACTTACACAAGTTGACCTTAGCATTGTTTGTCCGTAACTAATATTATATTAACCACAATGACCTTAATTTGTGAAGCATAGCTTTGATCTTATTTAGATTAGTCTCCTCAACGAAGGTTTACCATTCCAACACTTATTAACAGCAATCATTCTAGTAGTTTAATATTCAAACACCAAAATTGGATCGTCACTTCTTACGTGACGGTGAAAATTGCTACTCCATCTATCCCAAATTAAGGGATTTTTTTTTTTGAAATTTCAATTTTTTAAGAGAGATTAATTTATTGTTTAGAAATTATGAAAACTTTTAATAATACTCTCATTTAACTTTTAATATGTTATTTTATATATTATAATAAAGGGGAGCTTTGGAAATTTTTCAGTTAAAGTATATTAACTTTTTAAATGAGATTTTTAAATTAGGACATTCCAAAATGAAATAAAAACCTCTTAAAATGAGCTGAAACTTGATTTCCTATTTCTTTGGTGTGAAATTCACCTCTTGAAGCTTGAAACATCATTAATATAATATTTTCTTGTTTGAAAGATTATAGCTGAATTTTTTTTTTTTTTTTATTATCTATATACTTTGGTATTATAGCGGATTGTGCATTCATCCCATAGAATTTGCAAAAGTAGATTGTGAATACAAATCAGAGACACTGGACAATTCCACAACAAGACTAGTGCTAAACTTTATAAATACTCAAATTAATTTCTTAAATTTGTGTTTTGATAACTTGTTTTGGATTTAACTTAATTAGTCAACATATATATATATATATATATATATATATTTTAAGAAAATCTTTTCACTAGAAATTATTTGGTTTGAATCTTTAGGAATATTGCTTGGAGTAATTAATCACCGGTTTCTTGGGAGCATGGTTACAAGGGTTAAACGACTTATCATCTAATTATTAAATTAGCAGCATTGAATATTTTTTTTATTACTTGATCCTGTCTTGTTGGGTAGGGTGTAAGAGGAAAACAAAAAGTCCAATGGAATAGTAATACCATGTTTTAGTCACTAGGATTTAAGCATCATTGTGGGACTCACATAGATCTCACAAAAATAACAAATTATAGTGACAACAGCACTGTGTTACCATCCCATTAGTTTTTTTTTCCGGTGTAAGAGAAAGGGAAGGGTTGTTAGTCTCTCTCTCTCTCTCTCTCTCTATATATATATATATATATATATATATATGATATACCACAAACTGACACCCCTAATCATCTTGAGACACGTATGCTTACAGATCTAATAACACTCGGTCATCTAGAGCAGGCGAAACTTTCAGAGCACACTTATGCACCTTATCCTTCAGAACTCATGCTCTGAACGAAATTCAGTCAGAGTATTACGTATGGTTTAGACCTCGTTATTGCCTTAAAGCCTCTACCGAGCAATGAATACGAAAACAGTCTTCAATAAGGAAACTGCAACTCACAGGTATCTCTCAAGCGCAGTGTTCAACATGGTAACTGCCATTCTCCGATTATCAAATCCCTACTTTCACGGCTCCAAATCCTAATCAACTTAGGAGTCGCAAAGCCTATAAATTAAACCCTAAGGTACGCTGTTACGATATTGCTCATTCTTTGGCTTTCATTACAGTCTTTTCAATTCAGTTTATTGACTTAAGTATCGGAGCGGCTATTACCGGAGCCAATCCGGTGGCCCTCTGATCCCCCTTTTTGAGTGTTCTACAGGTCGTGGAGCCCAGAGTCCTTGCGAGCCAAAAAGTGCAGAATCAGTTTGGCGCAGTTTGTGGGAAGCGACAAATCTCCAAGTGCTCTACTTGCAAACTTATTCTCCTTCTTACTGGAGAACCATGGCCCCCAACCTCCGAGCAAGGCAGAACGCTCAAAATCCTCAAAACTCTCAACGTCGACCGCCTGTCGGACGAGCAAGAGGGCCGACAGTTGATCCCATGCGACAGGAGATTGAGTCAATTAAACGACACAACCAACTAGTGCAAGAACAGCTACTAGCCATATCTAGAACTCTGAAAATGCTTACACGAAATCAAGGGACGAATCCTTCAAATCCGCCGGTCAATGTTGCTGCTGAGGGGATGCAACCCCCTATTGTCACTACGAATGAAGAGCCCTATGAGGAGGCTCCTAACAACCGGCCTGGGCACCCCCAAAATGCTGCTCATATCGACAGAAATCCACAGCCATTAGCAGCCCCGGGCTGGGGAATGCCAGCCTTTGCCCTTAACATCCATTATCGAAGCACTACTAGAGCCCCAACTCCAAGGGCTTCAGGAGCACATCCAGCACCAGAGGAGCCTCAGCCCCAAGCGGCACCAATTCCTCTAGTTCGGGAGCCTCAGAACCCTCCTCAATCTGTGAGACATACTCAGCCCGACCACCTTGAAGCCGAAGCTGTAAGGCGAAGTTCACAAGAAGTCCGGCCTAGAGACTCACGGAGGGTTGAAAAAGTTACAGAATCTATGGACCGAACAGTAGCTATGAGAGGTGCCCAGAACCCTCCAGAGCAGGATGAGTTGGCCAGGCTGCTCGGAAGACTCGCCACCCCATTCACTCCTGCCATCATGTCGGAAGAAAGACCAAGAAAGTTCGTTGTGCCAAAGTTCACCCTTTATGAGGGGACTGGAGACCCAAGAGATCATCTATCACATTACCAGCATACAGTAGCCCTTCACGGGGCCTCTGATGCCTTTATGTGCCGAACTTTTCATTACCAGCCTAAAAGGTACTGCCCTGAAATGGTTCCACCACCTCCCACCGAGCTCAGTTACCAACTTCTATGAGCTCGAGAGGCAATTCCTAGACAGGTTCATGATAAGCAGAAGGCTCAAAAAGGGACAAGAGTTATTGCTGAATGTCAAGTAGACCAAGGAGGAGTCCTTTAGAGCTTACATTGTGTCCTTCAATGCCGAACTCACTGAGATTACTGACTGCAGGCCCAAGTTTCCTCGTAGCTTGCCCTAACCTCTAGTCTTGCTCACGGAGGTTTTAGGGATTTTTTGACAAATAGCCCTCCCGCCAACATGGCTGTCATTAATGGACTGGGCCAGGAAATATATCAACTTGGAGGAAGCTAATGGCACGTCCCAAAGAAACAAAAAGCAAATCCAGAAGGACAATCCGAAAAGGGAAGATCATAGAAGGACGACCATAAAAGGGACCCTAGCAAGAAGAAGGTCAGGAGTCCAGAAAAGAGAGCGGCACCCAGGGCTGTTTATAATTCTGGACCGAGGCAATTCACTAACTTTACTCCTTTGAACACTACACTGGCTCAGGTACTTCGGCAGATCCGAGATCGGAAAAACCTAAGATGGCCAGAGCCGATAAAAGGAGATCCCAGTCTTCGGGACCAAAATAAATACTACAATTTCCACAAGGATTACGGGCATATGACTAATTCATGCAGGTCCCTTAGACATGAGGTTGAGCAGCTCAAAAAGAGAGGACGTCTTTGGGAGTTCGTTAAGCAGGACGGGAGGCAGAACCTCCACGAGGACAAGCATCAACACAGGACAGAACAGAGGGAAAGGTGGAATGAGCCTCAAAGGCAAGACAACCATGTTATTTACGTCCTCCATGCAGATACTCCTGTTATAGGAATGTCAAACAGAGCAAGGAAAATGTATGCCCAGGAGGCTAAAGCTGCCCCGAACACTTTGTGGATCACCAACGTTGAGAAAAGGCTCAAACCAGAACTAGAGATTTAGTTCACAGAGCAGGATCTGGCCGGGGTACACTACCCTCACAGTGATGCCCTCGTCATTACTCTTAAGATTGCCAACTTCGAGATCAGGAAAGTTTTGGTTGACACCAGCAGTTCTGTTAATATACTATTCTATGAGCCACTCAAGCAGATGAAGATTGATTACAATAGTGTCAAACCTACCACTGCCATGATGGCAGGTTTTGATGGTAATCTCAGCACCCCATTGGGAAGGATTGATTTGCCAACTATAGTAGGGGAAGGTGAAGGGCAAAAAACCACAATTTCAGAATACATGGTGCTGAATACAAAATCTCCTTACAATGTCATAATTAGGAGATCGTGGCTACACCAGATAGGAGCTGTCACCTCGACCTTCCACCAATGCTTAAAGTACATCCACAACCAGACTGTTTATTCTATCAGAGGGTGCTAGCCGACTTCTCGGGAATGTCATGCCATTGCACTCAAGGAGAAGATTACTAAATAACAATTACAGTATGCTCGGGACTGTGCGGATCCTCTCTTCCACAATCCCGAGGAGAAAGGTTGCCCTTCCTAGAATTGAGGAACCCCTAAGCCCAAGAGGACGGGATAGCAGGGTCAAACCAATTGGGGAACCCTATCAAAGTATTAGTTAGCTCAGAATTCGATGGGCACTATTTGTACATTGGTCCAGACCTTGACACATGCCGAGCAAGAGGAGATAATAAGATTTCTGAGAGACAACCTCTCTGTGTTTGCATGGGAGACCAAAGATATGGAGGGTATAGATCCAAACCTCATAACTCACAAACTGATGGTAGATCCAGACCACCCACCAGTAAGACAAAAAAGAAGGCCGCTAGCTCCAGAGCGGCGTCAGATCATAAACGAGGAGGTCCAGAGGTTGCTTGAGGCCAAGATGATACGTGAAGTATTCTACCCAGACTGGCTGGCCAATACCGTTCTGGTCAAAAATAAAAATGGCAAGTGGAGGGTCTGCGTTGACTACACAGACCTCAATAAAGCTTGCCCCAAAGATAGCTTTCCACTACCAAGGATAGACCAGCTGGTTGACGCTACTGTAGGGCATGAACTCATGAGTTTCATGGATGCCTTATTCTGGGTATAACCAAATCCAGATGTACCCTCCAGACCAGGAAAAGACAGCATTCATAACCGAATGAGGTCTCTATTGCTACAGAGTAATGTCGTTCGGCTTGAAGAATGCTAGGGCCACATACCAGCGTTTGGTCAACAAGATGTTCAGCCCACTGATCGGAAATACCATGGAGGTTTACATTAATGACATGCTGGTCAAAAGTTTACAGAAAGGTAGCCACCTCCAGCACTTATCCCAGACTTTCGACATCCTAAAATAACACAAGATGAAGCTCAATCCCTCAAAATGTACCTTCGGGGTGACGAAGGAAAAATTCTTGGGATATATTGTCTCTCAGAGGGGTATCGAGGCAGACCCCACTCAAATCAGAGCTCTGATTGGGTTGGAATCACCAAAAACCAAGAAAGACATTCAGGCACTGAATGGCAGAATCGCAGCACTGAGCAGGTTTATCTCCAAGTCCATTGATCGTTGTCTACCCTTCTTCAGAGCTTTAAAAGGTAACAGAGCTTTACAATGGACCGAGGAGTGTGAAAAAGCCTTCCAAGAACTGAAGGAATACCTTGCCTTCTCCAGAGCTCTTGTCAAAACCAGTCCAAGGGGAAAAGCTACTCCTTTACCTTGTAGTCTCTGAGAACGCAGTCAATTTCGTATTAGTCAGGCAGGACAGGGGAGTCTAGAAGCCCATATTCTACGTCAGTAGGGCATTGCTCGACACAGAAAAGAGATACCCAGAGATTGAAAAGTTGGCATTCGCTTTGGTAATTTTAGCTCGGAAACTCCGACCTTATTTCCAAGCCCATCCAATTGAAATCCCAACTGCCTATCCCCTAAAGTCAATATTGAGGAAGCTTGAGGTTTCAGGAAGATTAGTAAAGTGGCTTGTGGAGTCAGGAGAATTTGACATATCATATGTACCATGGAATTCCATTAAGGGACAAGCCTTAGCAGATTTTGTTGCTGAATTCACCCCGACACTTCAGAACAAGGCACAGTTCTTTGAAACATCAGGGACATGGCAGCTCTATACTGATGGGTCATCAACCGATCAAGGTTCTAGAGTGGGCCTGGTATTGTAGTCCCTTGACGGGCTCTTATCAGAGAAAGCAGTTAGCCTGGGATTCAAAGCTTCTAACAATGAAGCAGAATATGAAGCCCTAATTCTAGGCATGAAGTTGGCTCTGGAATGCGAGGTTCAAAACCTTGAGGTCTTCTCAGATTCCCAGTTGGTGGTAAGCCAAATCCTAGGAGAATTCTCCATTAAAGATGACAGGATGCTTCGGTATTTCGAACTAGTGAACTTCTTGAAACACTCTTTTCGGACGTTCTCCATCCAAAAGATGGAAATAAGCCAGAACTGCAGAGCAGATGCTTTGGCAAACATGGCATCTTGCCTAAGGCCAAAGGGAAACTCTGTAGTAAAAATTTCCTATCAACCAAGACCCAGCATAGAAGAAGCCCAAGTTGCCCAAATTGCTAAACAAACCCAGAACTGGATGACCCCAATCCTCCAGTACCTAGAATTAGGGCTCCTCCCAGAAGATAAAAACAAAGTAAGGAGAATCCGAATCAGAGCAGCTCGGTACCTAATCCTGAACAATAAGCTTTACAAATGTCTTACTCTCAGCCCCTATTGAAATGTTTAACTCTAGAGGAGTCTCAGTATGTCTTGGCAGAAATACATGAAGGAATTTGTGGGAACCATAATGGGGGCAGAACAATAGCTCACCAAGCTCTAACACAAGGCTATTACTGGCCTAGTATGCTGAAGCAAGCTAAGGAGTACGTCTAGAAGTGTGATAAATGCTAAAGGTTTGCTCCATATCAACACTAGTCCCATCACGAGCTCATCCCAATTACTAGTCCTTGGCCTTTTGCTTAGTGAGGAATGGACATTGTCGGCCCATTACCTAAAACCGCACCAAACAGGAAATATCTTTTGGTAGCCGTTGACTATTTTTCTAAATGGGCTGAAGTTGAACCTCTAACACATATCACAGAAAAGGAAGTTGAAAACTTCACTTGGAGAAACATTGTCTGCAGGTTCGGCATACCACGAGTGATCATCTCTGATAATGGAACGCAGTTCACTAGCAAAGTCTTCAAGAAATTTTGTGAAAATCTCCACATCAGACAACATTTTGCTTCTCCAGGCCATCCACAAGCAAATGGGCAAACGGAGGTCACCAACCGAACAATCCTTGATGCACTAAAGAAAAGGTTGGAGCAAGCCAAAGGAAGGTGGGTGGAGGAACTTCCTGGGGTTCTTTGGGCTTACAGAACAACCAGAAGAATTCCTACCTCTGAAACTCCCTTCTCGCTTGCCTACGGTGCAGAAGCAGTAATCTCCGTGGAAATCGGTATGCCAACCCTAAGGACTGAAGCCTTCGACCAAGAGTCCAATGATCAGTAGCTTGCAGAAAACTCGAACTTGCTTGAAGAAAAGAGGGATCAAGCCAGGATTAGGATGGAAGCCTATCAGCATAGAATGGCCAACAATTCCAAAGTGGGGCTCAAGACCGTCAGCTTTCAAGTTGGAGACCTTGTCTTGAGAAGGGCTTTTCCAAACACCAAGGATCCCACTATGGGAAAGTTATCACCCAACTAGGAAGGCCCCTACAGAGTGACAAAGGTTGTTAGGCCTACCACTTATTAGCTAGAGGGCATGGCTGGGAAACCTATTCCTAGACATTGGAATGTAGAACATTTACGGAAGTATTATCAATAAAGGTTTTTTTTCTTTTTTAATACCTCCATAAAATGTTCATCTCTAAATGCACAAACCTTCATAGTCTAGTCCATCTCTAAATGCACAGGCCTTCAGAGTCTGGTCTATCTCAAATGCACAAACCTTCAGAGTCTGGTCCATCTCAAATGCACAAACTTCAGAGTCTGGTCCATCTCTAAATGCACAAACCTTCAAAGTCTGGTCCATCTCAAATGCACAGACCTTCAGAGTCTGGTCCATCTCTAAATGCATAGACCTTTAGAGTCTGGTCCATCTCTAAATGCATAGACCTTCAGAGTCTGGTCCATCTCTAAATGCACAGACCTTCAGAGTCTGGTCCATCTCTAATGCATAGACCTTCAGAGTCTAGTCCATCTCTAAATGTACAGACCTCATGGTCTGGTCCGTTAAATGTACAGACCTTATAGTCTGTTTCGTCAAATGTACAGACCTCATGGTCTAGTCCAGCAAGTGTCCAGACCTGATGATTCAGTCCATCTAAAGACAGAAGTTTCGATATCTTCAACTACTTTCCAACTATTATAATTTGCACAAGTTTCTTAGATCGATAGTCATAGCTTTTATCACAACATATTTACTCTGATTATTACGAATTACTCAAAAGGATGCCTTTCAGAGCTGATTCTTAGATTACTTGGCTTATGTACTACCGAGCAAAAGCACTACAGCACCAAGTTACCTTAGCATCTGCAGCAGCTCAAAGTACTTCAGTTTGAAGCGCAAGTGTTACGTAAGTTTCTCTGGTTTACTCCCGAAACATACAAACAGAACTATTGATGAAAAGTAGTTATCAACAGTGCTCGAAAAGGTGTTTTAACTCCAAAAAACATCCAATCAAAAGGTACATCAGATTTAAGGAAAAGGAATCCAATTTTATTAATAATCCATAAAAGTTAGATCAGTAAAAGAAGACTGGTGAGGAAACAAAGCACAGCACAGAAGTTACAACAACTTCAGGCAAGACATCGTTTTGTTTTGCAACAGCATGGCTATCTTCCTCAAATCTTTCCAGTACAAGGGAAAGGGGCTAGAGTTCCAAACCACCATTACCGCTGTCACTGGCTCCCATTTGAAAGGAAGGAGCCCCGAACCCTAATCTGCATCATCAAGTACCTAGGCCATTTCATCATCACTGTCGCTGGCATCAATACCAACGGAGGATGAGGGCTCTGGGTCTCATGAAACCTCCATTTTTTGCCTTCGTTTTCCTCAAATTCGGCACGACACCCTAAGCCAGCTTGAGCAAGGGTCTCTGCCAAGACAAAAAGGGGAGGAGCCATCCCACCATCAATACTCCAAGTCTTGGTTGGATCAAGGAAGGCCCACCTCCAAGCAGAGGGATCCCTATCGGATGCTAAGATAGACAAGGAGATCTTCTCCTCCTTTAATCCTTCCTTGGAGACTGAAACAAAGGGATGGATGACTCTCGACCACAGTTTAATCATTCCCAACTTGGACTGAAGATCGTCAATCATCTCCGGACAAGCAGCAGCTTCTAAAGACATTCAATTCCCTCCGATGGGGAAACAGTTTGGAAGCAAAAAACAAAAAGATTGGGCACAACAGCATGCTCCTTTCTCGTATATATAGACCCTTGAAGTCCAAAAGCCATCCATTCGGACCGTCACAACGGTTGAGGAAAAGGTTGGCCTTGAAAACCCAAACGACGGTTGTGTAATAAATAACACATTAAATGGTCCTCTCGGAAGACTAAAGGATAGGATGCATGATTTCCTTGAACTTACAGCCTTAGTTAAGCATTAAAGCTTCTAGGATGATGCAACAGGCAGAGTTAGTCTCCAATCGCTGCCTTATTGCGAGTTATGCAGCTCGGAAGACAACTGTTAACAATTTAAAATCTGATCTGACATACAATGGGTTCCAAGACAGCTTTACTTGCAACAATTTTTCACCGACTACAAATTTGAAGGACTAAAATGCTACAGAGCAGTACAACTCAAGGCTACACACGAAAGAAAAAACAAAAAGCTTTGAGAAAAAGACTATTTCATTAATAATTATGATCCAGTACATTAAAAGTTCAAAACAGTAAAAATACATTCTAAGCCTGATCTGTAGGGGCAGGCTCATCAACTAGGGAAGGTTCAGCAGGAGGAGCGTCAACCACTCCGCTCGGGACGGCAGCTTTGGGAGGATCAACCCCAGGTGGCACAATTGAGGATACATCAAAATCAGGAAACTTGGCAAGGAATTTGGATCGGAAGTTATTGAAGCCGAACAAAATCAGGTTATTTGCCATCCCTTCAACTTCTATCCTTATTTTCGCCTTAGTCTCAAACTTGGCCCGTTCAACTGCGTCCTCAAGTTTCTGATTATAGAGATAGCGCAAGCCGTCCATCTCCCTCTGAAGTCTCTCTGCCTCTAGAACACGAAGATCCTTCTTGGACTCCATGACTGCCAGAGAGTTCTGGGTCTCCTTCAGCCTCTCATCGGCTTCATGAGCCGCAAATCTAGCAGTTCCAAGTTGAAACCTAACCTCATCCAGCTCTGCCTGAAGCTTGTCAACTTCCTCTGAAACTGGAGAGACCTCCGTCAGAGCAGAGAAGGTGTGAAAGGTCTGCAATATACAGAGCAAGTAGGTCAGTACCCTAGTTAAAAGTATTTAGAAAAAGGGAAAAGAGATGGGGACCTGAAGAACTTATTTTGACCTGAAGAGAAGCCAGATTAGCTAAAAGCTTCTCTGACTTCTGTGGCTTGAGCTTCAGGGAGCCTTTAGCCCAGAAATCCTTGAAGACCTTCTTGGCCGCCTGGTTGACAACACCAGAGGCCACCGAAGTCGACATCCCCTTGCCCGTTTTGCTGGTTGGGGCTGGGGGGACCAAGGAAATAGGGGAAGGGGCCTCCCTCTCCCCTTCAGCAGGTTCAGGGGAGTTCGAGATTAACCTTTTCCTTTTCGTCTAGAGAGGGGTTCTACTGGGGAAGAAACCTCCCCCACCACTGGAGACGGCTCGACCTCCCACCTTGCCATTATACCCTTCGTCAACTCCTCCACGCAGTTTTTGGCAGCCATCAAGTTTTTAGGATTGACGATGACAGAATGATCTCGGTTGCTGGGTTGTAAGAGCTGGCAGTATTGCTCTTGGAGTGCAGGAGTGAAGCGAGGCCTCTTCCACGCACTCCTATCTGCACAAAAAAGCACAAATTAATCAGTTCGGCAGTCAATGCACGAAACAAAATTAAAGCAGTCGCAAGAAAAATTAGGTCTTACCCTTTGGCCCAGTAGTTCGAGGGAATGTCGAGAAGTGGTCTTGGAAGTCTGCATGCTCCCATCCTCCTTTTATGAAGAAATACCACTTCTTCCAAGTTTTGTTGGAAGAGGGCACAAAGAAAAGGGGGCTGAACCCACTGTCAAAAGACGTGTAAAAGAGGCTTTCCGACCTCATGTATTTTAGATGCATATTGCTACGGATCAGGTCAAGGGACACATCAACATCGTTCAGATGCCCTAGTACTATGAAACTTAACAAATGTCTGCAACTGTTAAGGTTGAGGTCTGAAGGGCAAAGGTTAAACCAACAAAAGAATTGTTTTACAAGGTCAGGAAGAGGGAGTGTCAGTCCTATTTCAAACCAAGCTAAATAGACACAAATTTCTCCCGCTCTAACATCGTGTGGGCGATCTAGAGCGTCCGAACCCTAAAAGTGACATTCGAAGGGAGGTTATACTTCCCCCACAACTCCTTCAGCATATTCTCGGTAATTACGCTTTCACCTTCCTCTCTACGAGTGGATTGACTAGACGTCTCTCCAGCTCTATTTGGGGGTTCCACAAACTCATTAACTATCTTAACCTCCGGATTGGAGAGGGACCCTACCAACCTATTTTCAGCATTACCAGAAGGAGGAATGTTCGTAAGTTGAGATTGAGTAATTGTCTTAGAAGAACTTCCTGAACTAGAGGGTGACCCAGGACTAGACATGGCGGACAAAAGGAAAAAGGGCGAAGCAAAGAAGAGAGAACAGTAAGAGGGATTAAAAATCGAACTTGAAATCAAGTAAGGAAAGGAAAGCTACGAGCAACGGACACGCTTTGAACTTGAAGATACGTCAATAGTTTTGATATTAGCAATGGCAAAGTTTCTGATACAGTAAAAACGAGTGAAGAAGAAAGGCATAAAAAGTCCTTTCCCCCTCTTTATATACATATTCGAAATATGAGCCCCCCAAGCCGAATCGGCATGACGGTCGAGGGTAATAATGGCTTCTCAGGCATCGGCTGCGCAATAAATGACCCATCAAATGATCGTCTTGGAAAATGGAGAGACAAAACATATGACCTTTCATAAAGCTCATAGCCCTAGTTACGCACCAGGCCCTAACTAAGGCTCGGGGGGGGGGGGAGTAGCTGATATACCACAAACCGACACACCAATCATCTTGAGACACGTATGCTTACAGATCTGATAAAACTCGGTCATCCAGAGCAGGCGAAGCCTTCAGAGCACATTTATGCACTTATCCTCCAGAACTCATGCTCTGAACGAAATTCACTCAGAGCATTCTGTATGGCTCAGACCTCGTTATTGCCTTAAAGCTTTTACCGAGCAAGGAATACGGAAATAGTTTTCAATAAGGAAACTGCAACTCACAGGTATCTCTCAAGCGCAATGTTCAACATGGTAACTGCCATTCTCCGATGATCAAATCCCTACTTTCACGGCTCTAAATCCTAATCAACTTAGGAGTCGCAAAGCCTATAAATTAAACCCTAAGGTACACTGTTACGATCATGCTCATTCTTTGACTTTCATTACAGTCTTTTTAATTCAGTTTATTGACTTAAGTATCGGAGCGGCTACCGCCGGAGCCAATCCGGTGGCCCTCTGATCCTCCTTTTTGAGTGTTCTACAAGTCGTGGAGCCCAGAATCCTTGCAAGTCAAAAAGTGCAGCATCAATATATATATATATATATATATATATATATAAGATAAATTATACTGATCTCTACTAAAATTTTTGACAATTATAATAATAAAAAGAATGGATAATTTTGTTATTTTAAAGAAAAATTTTGACTAAAGGGGATAATTATATTTTGTCAAAAAATATAAAACAAAGAAAGTTAGTATAAATATAATTTTAAAAATTTAAAAAAATTTAGTATAATTATCATAAATTTTAAAACATAACAATGCAATTTACCTATATATATGATTTATTCTTTGGTTAAGTCTCTTATCTGTCGCGCATCCATGTGAAAATAAATGTCCAAATGCATCGACCTCAACATTTCAGTACCCTCGAGCAAAGAGCATGTCTGCCATGATGGATGTGTATGTATGCATGTCTATATATATATATATATATTGTGTGTTTGTGTGTGTGAAGGAGAGCCTTAAGATAGAAGCAAAAGTTAATACAAGCCAAGTCCTATTATTGAAATCACAGAGCTTGATTTGTTCATGGATAATTCATTAGTTTGCATGCACTGGAGCTGGACATTGCAACAAACCTAAGCATCAAATATTACATATTGTGGCTAAGGAGCTGCTTCTCTATTTTCTCTTTCTCAACACAAACACAGAAAATCTCAAACTAAAATTTTATTAATTCTGTAGTGTTTTCAATTTTATTTATTGCAGAACTAAAAAAATAAATTAAGAAATAAATGAATTACCAGAAGTCTAATCTATAAAATCTATCCACAGGCATAAAAGACCAAACCTAATGCACACGGAGTCTCAAACTCGGGGTTCATAATTGGAAAAACTTTACCGTTTCAATAACGTCAACTCTCAATCTTTAAAATTTAAGTATTAATAGAAATAGAAACAAGTTTAGGTATGTTAAAAGTTGCAAGCAAATTAGTTATGTTAAAAGTTGCACGCATTTGCTTGAAGGTCAAAAAGCAAGTATACTGCTTAAATGCGGCCAAACATGCGTTTGCTTACAGCCAGTGCCTAACAGACAAGGGGTTGGCCCCAATTGGATTTTTTTCTCGAGACCATACTGTATCATCATGATTCATGACCCACCAAATGGTGGTTCCTTTGAATGAAATTAATTCTAAAACTGTGAACTCCTTTCCTTTAAATGATTTTAGGCCCATGTTTAGCATCTTTCCCCCCCTAGAACAGTCAAAAGAAATAAGGCTGCTGGTCTTCAAATGTCTAGTTTTTAAACCAATAAAAATCAAGTCACCTTTTTAGGTGTAATCAAATTATTTTCAATTTAGGGAGACATGGGAGGCCGTGTAAATTAGCTACATCTGTACAAACTGTTGGTGTGACATTGCACAAATGAAAAGTGTAATATCTCGAAAATCTAAAATAAATAAAATGTTTCAATTTTTCGACTTATATAATTCAGGATACATGATTTATGACAGACTCAAAATAGCATAATTAAACATTTAAAATTTAAATGAAGTTTTTCCTAAATTTTCAATGTATCTACTTTGACCAATATACGTGTGAAAACAAATATGGTAATGGACGCCAGAAAATACGCTTATATATATATATATATGTAAATTCATATATATATATATAGGTGTGTGTGTGTGTAATGTATACATGTATACTGTTACATTAGTATGCCTAATATGTAACACATTAGAATACATAATATATGTATGCATAAATGAATTCATAAAGCTTCCATAAGGGAATTAGTTGGAAGTCGGATTTGCTAGAGTTCCCATCGGATTGGTCGTTGGTATGGGCTGGCTATGCTGTAGAGTCCTTGTTAATCCTTCGATTGCCCAGCCAAATTGGGCTAAGGTCGCTTGTACTTCACGTAAAATTGTGCCCTCTACCGGAACTTGAGATTTCGTATTATTGCTTCTGGTACACAGCGATATCTGAGGCAAAATAAAAATTATCTTTAGTATTCTTATTCATTGCTTCGTGAACGAAATAACATTCAGGTACTTAAGTGTACTTTCGATCGTTCGTCAATTCAAGGATCCTATGACTTAAATACTATTGACCTTACACTTAGGCAATCATATCCTAAGGATTCACTTTCCTAGCGATTTAGGATAAACCTAATGCTCTAATACCAAGTTTGTCACATCTCAAAACCCACTTTATGCGGATTAAGGATATGCGACCGGCCAGTTAGGCACCTATTGTATTTTTACTTATCAAAATACCGATAGTAATCCTAACCTCAGGCCATTCACTTGTAATTTCCAAGTAAGATGCATTCATTATATAAGAGTTAAGCAATAAAAATTCAATAAGAGAATGCATGGTAACTTGGCAAAGCCACTAAATATGATAATAGTTGGTTTATACAAGTCTAACTACAAAAGTTACATCATCGTTAGTATGATTATACAAAATATCCAAAAATGAGGTAGGTTACAAAAATGAAATGGCTTCATAAAGTCTTTCTAAAAATTTCTGAGGTTCTTAATCCTTTAATCCTTACCACTAGAATCTTCACCTGAAATATGTTAGGATAATAGAGTGAGCTTTAACAAGCCCAATGAGTAACACAGGTTCCTTGCCCCGGTGCAACCAATGGAAGTTGGCATTGGCAACAAATTGCTAGATAGTTTTCATAAGCTCGGGCCTCCTTCTTTTAACGCTGTGACTAATCCTGAGCAAGCCGAATCATAGGTTATGGAAATGGAAAAATTTTTCAAGCTCCTGATCTGTACAGAGGAGCAAAAAGTTAAGTTGGCCACATATATGCTATAGGGAGAAACATACAAATGGTGGCTGGAAATGGAAAGAGAAGACCCAGATATGACTTGGAACAAATTTGTAGATAAGTGTTACAGTACGTTCATCCCACCGACTATCCAGAAAAGGAAGATTCAAGAGTTTATGGACCTAAATCAAGGAGATATGACAATAATCTAGTATGCCGCCAAGTTTTCTGTGTTGTCTTGATTTGCATCTTTCCTAGTACAAGATGAACACCAGAAGGCAAGGAAATTTCAATGAGGCTTTCAAATGGGAATTCGAGTACGAGTTTCTGCCTTCGAGTTGCACACCTACTTGGATGTTCTAAACAAGTCACTTGTCATCGAGAAGGATATGGAAGAATTCAATCAACTCAAGGACCAAGAACGAAAGAAGAAAGGAAGAGATTTCAAGAAATAGCAGTCGTCTAAAAAGCAAAAGACTGGAGGCTCAAATAGTGGGAACAAGAACCAAAGGAAGGTCAATGAAGGGCCCATATGTCCCTACTAGCCGCTTATCTCACAAAAGAGAGTGCCGCCGCTTGATGGGTGCATGTTACAAATGTGGAGAAAAAGGGCATCAAATCAGAGACTGCCCTCAACGACTGCAAGATACGAATCTTCAGCCTCGATCACCAACAATGTAAATCAAAGACCTGCTCCTATGACACTTGCAAGGGACAAAGGCAAGGAGCCGCAAGGAAAACCTAGGATAAGTATTCGCATTGATACCTGAAGACATATCTACTGCAAATACTGTGGTAACAGGTATACATCCAATCTATGGAATATCTGCGAATATGTTGATTGATTCTGGATCCATGCATTCTTTTGTGTCTCCACTTATTGCTGATAAATGGCATAAGACACTTGAACCATTAGATGATCTATTATCGGTGCAAATTCTATATGGAATTTCAATGATTGGGTCCACAGTCCTCAAAGACTGCAGTGTGATGATTGGGGATCAAGAACTACTAGTGAACCTAATACCTTTAGCT
Organism: Nyssa sinensis; assembly: GCA_008638375.1. NCBI lineage: Eukaryota > Viridiplantae > Streptophyta > Magnoliopsida > Cornales > Nyssaceae > Nyssa > Nyssa sinensis. Next base: position 9,606,553 of record CM018049.1, read on the forward strand.
ATAAGAGGTTTCAATGTGATCTTAGGCGTGGATTGGTTATCCCTCGATCATGCCGCTATCGACTACTTTGAGAAGAAAGTGTTGTTTCAACACCCAAAATGATCGGTGTTCATATTTGAAGGAAATGGACGTAACCCCTGTGCCCTATCTTATCTCTACCATCCAAATGAGAAAATTATTGAAGAAAGGGTGTCAGGTATCTGTGTAGTATCTTAGATACCCAAGCTTAAGCTCCTCCATTATCAGAAGTTCCAATAGTATGTAGTTTCCTGATGTATTTCTTGAAGATCTACCAAATGAATTGGTTGATCGAGAAATTGAGTTCACAATCGATCTCATTCTTGGGACTTAACCAATATCCAAAACTCCGTACCAGATGGATCCATGAGAGTTACAAGAGCTGAAAGCTCAACTACAGGAATTATTGGATAAAGGATTCATCCGACCAAATGTGTCTCCTTGGGGAGCACCCGTATTATTCGTGAAGAAGAAAGACGGCTCACTAAGGCTTTGTATCGACTATCGAGAGCTAAATAAGGTAATGATCAAGAACAAGTATCCTTTTCCACGCATTACTGAACTATTCGATCAATTACAAAGGGCTAGTGTATTTTCCAAGATTGACTTGAGATCGGGGTATCATTAACTCAAGATCAAGAATGATGACTTGTCGAAAATAACCTTTCAAACCTAGTACGACCACTATGAGTTTTTAGTGATGCCTTTTGGTGTAACTAATACCCCTACCTGCATTTATGGATATCATGAATAGAGTCTTCAAACTATACTTGGATGATTTTATCATTGTCTCCATCGATGATATACGTATATATTCGTGAAATGAGGACGAGCACCAGAACCACTTGAAGATAATATTACAGATACTACGGGAGCATAAGCTCTATGCAAAGTTTAAGAAGTGTGAGTTCTGGCTATCTAGCATTACCTTCTTGGGGCACGTGATTTCTAAAGAGGGTATTGTCGTTGACCTACAAAAGGTAGAAGCTATCCTTAATTGGCCCTAGTCAACTACTGTGACGAAAATCTGAAGTTTTCTAGGATTGGCAGGCTACTATCGACGATTCATCAAGGATTTGCTAAGATAGCAAGGCCAGTCACTCAATTAACCAAAATAATGTTACATTTGTTTGGACAGACGAACAAGAACAGAGTTTTCAACTGCTGAAGGAAAAGTTGACTTCAACGCCTATTCTGACTAGTCTCTCCAAGGAAGGGAAGTTTGTCATTTACAGTGATGCCTTATACAAGGGCTTAGGATACGTCTTGATGCAGAATGGTAAAGTCATTGCCTATGCTTCTCAACAACTCTGACCACACAAACAGAATTATCCTACCCACGATTTGGAGCTAGCTGCAGTGGTGTTCACCTTAAAGATTTGGCGTCACTACTTATATAGGGAGACGTGCAAAATATTTACTGATCATAAAAGCTTGAAGTATTTATTTACACAAAATGAATTGAATATAAGGCAACGTTGATGGCTTGAATTGATCAAAGACTATGACATGACGATCCAGTACCATTCCAACAGAGCTAATGTGGTAGTCGATGCTTTAAACTGAAGGTCTAGGAATCTCGCTTACATGATTACTATGCAGAATGAGTTGATTCAAAGTCTAGACGAGATGAGTATCGAAGTAGTTCCACCAGGTAGCATGGATTATTCGGCTAGTCTGATGATTGGATCTACATTGGTAGAATCGATCAAAGAAGGTCAAACTCAAGATGAGGAACTGATCAAGATTTTTAAAGAAGTAAAGTCAACTGGAAGACCTGACTTTGAAATTCGGAAAGGAATTCTACGATATCGAGGTAGATTATATGTGCCCAATGTACCAGAATTGGAGAAATAAATTTTGGAGGAAGCCCATGCTTCGAGGTTTATGGCACACTTTAGGGATACTAAAATGTATCATGACATCAAGGAATTGTACTGGTGGCCTGGATTGAAGAAGGACATAGCCAAGTTCATCGCTCACTGTACGCAGTTGCCAACAAGTAAAAGTTGAACATTAACGTCCCAATAGACTTTTACAACCATTCCCTATTTCAGAATGGAAGTGAGACCACATTACCATAGATTTTGTGTCCGGATTGCCCAAATCTCCGAAGGGTTGTACGATTCTATTTGGGTAAGTGTGGATAGGTTAACCAAGTCTGCGCATTTCCTACTGATAAAGACGACGCATAGCTTGAAAAAGCTAGCTACATTATAAATCCAGGAGTTTGTACAACTACACGGCACGCCCTTATCCATCGTGTTTGATCGAGACCCTTGGTTTGTGTCGCGATTTTGGAAAAGTCTACAAAGGGCACTCACTACTGAACTCAAATTCAGTACAAGCATACCATCCGCAAACAGATAGACAATCTAAACGAGTGATACAAATGCTGAAAGATATGTTAAGGTTGTGTGTGTTAGATTTTAAAGGGAATTGGGCAGAACATTTACCGTTAGTTGAGTTCGCCTACAACAACAGTTATCAAGCAAGCATCAAAATGGCACTATACGAAGCACTGTATGGAAGAAGATGCCGATCTCCACTATGTTGAGCTGAAGCTGGCGAGCAAAAGTTACTTGGACCAGATTTAGTTTAAGACACCATTGAACAAATTCGGAAGATTTGGAATAGGCTACAAACGGCCTAAAGTCGATACCAGAGTTATGCTGACAACCGAAGAAAGGATCTTGAATTCGAAGTGGGTGACCCTGTGTTCCTAAATGTATCACCATTAAAAGGGGCACTCCAGGTTTGGCAAAAAGGGGAAGTTAAGTCCTCGCTATATTGGTCCATTCGAGATCCTAGAAATAGTTGGACCAGTAGCATATCGTTTGGCACTACCACCTGAGTTGGATAAAGTACACCACGTATTCCACGTATGGATGATAAGGAAATGTGTACAAGAATCAAGGACAGATCATTGAATATAAGCCACTCGAGTTCAAGGAAGATTTGTCATACGAAAAATAACTAATATAAATTTTGGACCTGAAAGAAAAGAAATTACGCAACAAAGCAATTTTGCTGGTAAAAGTTTTGTGGAGGAATCACACAAGTGAATAAGCAACATAGGAACACGAATCAGAAATGCATGCAATGTACCCCGAGTTGTTAACATAAAATAGAGTTAGGTAGAGTTTTGGAGACAAAACTCTTTTGAGGGAGGGGAGAGTGTCATACCCCAAAAATCTGAAATAAATAAAATGCTCCAATTTTTTGACTTATATAATTCAAGATACATGATTTACGATGACTCAAAATGGCACAACTAAAAATTAAAATTTAAATGAAGTTTTTCCTAAATTGTTGATGTATCTACTTCGACCAATATACGAGTGAAAACAAATACGGTAATAGACGCCAAAAAATACGCTTATATATATGTGAATTCATATATATATATATATGTATATATGTGTAATGTATACATATATACGGTTACATTAGTATACCTAATATGTAACAAATTAGAATACATAATATATATATATATATATATATACACAAAACAAATATGGGAGGCAACTTCTAGAAGGGGTTGAATATCTATATATACACACACAGAACAGCTTCATGAAGCTTTGAGCAACAAAAAAAAAAAATAGTGGGTAGCCGAAAACATGGGAAATGTTTGGAGGCCTTCTAGAATGATCATGTATATGTATATATAAAAGTGTGTATAGATAGCTAAAATTCAAGGATATGGGCAATCACTTCTAAAGCAAAGAAAGAGGGCCATGTGTGAGACATCTATATATATATATATATATATATATATAAAAGCTGTTGTACCAGAGGAATTCCGCCATTGACGGAGAAGGCGGAAGCTTCAACATTTTGAGAAATCACTTAAGGTTAGTAGCCAAACTCACTCTGTTTAATTTGAATACACTATGTGTTTATTTATAACGGCTATAGATGTTTAAATTGGTAGAGAAAAACATGAAAATTCATAAGAAAATCACCCTTGGTTCACGGCCCAAATTGGGTCTGTGACTGAGCCTCACCCAAGGGTCCTCTACCTTGATAAATCAAACCACAATGAAAAATAGAGCATAATAGAATTGAAACCATGGAAAATGGACCAAAAATGGCCCAGATACTAGTAGAGAAATCGAGGCTACCCAAAAATAGTTATGTTATGAAATGGAAACCAAACTTGGTTTTGTGAACGAAAAATGATAGAGGATATTCTAAGGATTCTAGAACACCTTGAATCAGGGAAAATGATCAAGAAATTACCATTTTATGGCTAAAATATAAAAACGGTGCATGGCCAAAAAATAGAAGTGGGTGTCAGAAATTGTATTATTTGAAGCTTAAAAGAGTCCCAAATGAATCGTAGGTAAAACTAGGGTCGATTTGATATATAATATGCTAAAATTGGACATAAAAATATGAAGAAAATGAAGAGAGAAGTTGATGATCGTCGGCGACCAGCAGCTAGAGAAGACAATTGGAAAAGCAAGGGAAGAAACGGGTCTATTTGAATGATGGGTCAGATTCCGAGACGAAACGGGTCAAGACCCGACCGAACATAAAATGGGTAAGCTGCACTACGTCGTTTTGGGCATGTAGGTTTGGTTTTAATTTGAAATCGGACTATTTGGTTACAAAGTTATTAAATCAGAAATTTGAATAAAATTAACCAAACCATGGATAAGGAAGAATCTGGGGTATGCTATTCTGGTTCAATAGAGTAGACTGAATTGGCTGGTTCAAAGGTCACTTGGGTCGGTCTAGGGTTAGAACCAATGAACCCATTGGTTCAATAGTTTTAAATTAAAAATAAACCATAACTTATCTAAATTACTGGTTTGGCCCAAAACTTTGGATAATTCTATTATGGCCCAATTTTTGAGAATTTAATTAAAATAAACCCCTAAAAAATTATTTAATAATTAATTAAATTATTTTATAAAATAGGTAAAATGACCTGTTTTACCCTTGGACCCTAAATAATGCAAATGAAGTCCAAATTGATATCTGAAAAATGCTATCTTAACATTTTTCAACATTCTGGATCCAACGGTGGAACCAGTTTTCTCAAATTTGACCCCTAACCTATTGATATGGGCAAAATACACTATTATTTGATAACTGATGTATATCTAATCACTGCTATAAGACTCCTAGAGTTAATCTAAGCCACAAGCGAAAATATTCAGCTATTCCCAACGAACTGTGAGTAACTTGAAACTTCTGATTTGGTGATATTTTAACTGTTATAGCATTTTCATACACTTGTACTATTTAAATGCATATACTTTGTACTTTATAACACTTGGCATGATTCCGTTTTGCATGTCTTGCTCTTTTGTTCTATTCTAATTCTATTCTGTTCTGTTATGTTCTGATTATTAGGCCCTATTCAAGATTTGAGCAGTATGGCATGAGTAGGCTAGAGCAAAACCCAAAGGGTAGAGGCCCTACGAGTGTCCACTTATGGGCAGTTGGAAAAGGCTCAAACATACTTGATGAAATACCTATACTTCTGATTGATATATTGGCCTTCTGTTCTGTTATGCTCAATTCTGATCTGTTTTGTTCTACTTGAACTGCATTTAATCTTGATTTTTATTTGGCATTGTTATTTTTAAAATGATTAAACTATCCATGTGTTTTAGATACAATAACTGGTTTTGAAACCCATGGTAGGGAACCTATGTTACTCACTAGGCTTGTTAAAGCTCACTCTATTATCCTAACATTTTTCAGGTGAAGATTCCAGTGGCAAGGACTAAAGGGTTAAGAACCTCATAAGTTTTTAGAAAGACATTATGAAGCCATTTCATTTCTATAACCTACCTCATTTTTGGATAGTTTATATAACCATATGAACGATGATGTAACTTTTGTAGTTAGACTTGTATAAACCAACAATGATCATTTTTAGTGGCTTTGCCAAATTAGCATGCATTCTCTTATTGAATTTCCACTATTTAAATCTTGTATAATGAATGCATCTTATTTGAAAATTACAAGTGAATGACCTGAAGATTAAGATTACTATCAGTATTTTGATGAGTAAAAATACAATAGATACCTAATTGGCCAATAACATATCCTTAATCCGCATAAGTTGGGTTTTAAGATGTGACAAAAATGACATCAATTAATGACATACTAAAATATTGTTAATTTGTAAAAATTGTATAGGTAATTTTGAAAACTTATCAATTATTATATACATTGGATTTATTTCAAATTCTTTCACACACACACACACACACACACACACACATATATATATATATATATATTTAAAACATGAATTTACCATATAAATGTTATTTGGTAACCTGCCTTTATAAAGTCAACAAACGTAGAATAAAGTAACATATTATCTAGCATACCTAGCAGGGAAAAAAATGCTAGCATATTGTTTCAAGTCATCAAGTAAGAACTGAATCTATATACCCAAAAAAATTGAATCTATATCTTCTGGCCTATAGTGGCCAATTTTACCACTAGATTGAGTTGATTTAATATTATCTAGCTAAGCCAATAAAAAACAATGTGTTCTATGAAACCAACAAAAATTTTCAGCTCAAGCAGAATCAACATTATTTCGCTTGGAAAATAAACTTGGTCTGTATCCTTTCTGTAGCATTTTCTCAACCTCCTCAAATGGCAATCCCTTGGTTTCTGGTACAAGGAAATATATGGCTACAAGCCCAAGGAAGGAAAAACCAGCAAAGAGGAGAAATAGTGCCAGCAGAACCAATTGCCTGAGTTAAAGTTAAGAAAGTCTCGCTCACTATAAGATTTGAAACCCAGTTGGAAACTGCAGCGATTCCTCCACCAATGCCTCTGTATCTCAATGGATATATCTCCGAATTCACAATCCAAGGTGCTGTTCCCATTCCTGGTGAGTATGACAGGATATATGCTCCCATAACAAGAACTGCAAAATACCCAAATTTGCTTGGACAACCATTTGTGTACCAGGTACGGTGTTCTGCCCGGCATGCCCCTTTTATATCATCATTTGCAGCCAAGCACGCTCCAGGAAGATACTAATCAAAAAGCAAGTCAATTAGTAAGGTAGTAAGTGAAAGTTCAATAGCGATGGGAAATCACTGCAAAACAGCTACTTGGCAATCAATTCCATGAGTCATCACTCCAAAACAGCTACTAGGCAATCAATTCCATAAGTCATACGATTAGATAGCAGTATGAGATGAAATAGATTCTCAAATGACCAAAAAGGTGAGTATTTGAACTTACTTTGTTCGCTCCATTAGCACAAAATGCACAATCCGAGGATGCTTTCAAGCATGTCATACAATTCCAAGATGATGCATCTGGGGCTGTCATGTAACTTGAACATGTTGAGTTCCTACCGAAATGAATGGATTCAAAGTTGCTAATAGATGGAGCGTGGACAGAAGCTTGGAAAAACATGATGGATAACACCACGAGGCACACAATAATTCCAAACATAGAGATAATCATCAATCTCCTCCTCCCATATATGTCAACAAGAACCATACTGACAATGGAGCCAAAGGCGTTGAGACCAGAAGTAATGAGAGAAAGTGCTAAAGCTGTCTTGTTTGAAGCAAATCCAGCCAGCTGAACTATGGTTGGACTGTAATACATGACTGTGTTTATACCCACAAACTGCTGAGCCACTTGAACGGTGATACCTGCATAGAGGCCTCTTCGGACTACTTCATTACTCCAAGCACTCTTTACTTTAGAAATCATGCCATGCCCAAGCAAACTTTCATTAGCCTTCTCAGCTTCAATGGACGATTGCAAGGCCTTCATTTCTTCTTCAACTTCATTAGCAGGATAGATCTTCTCTAAGATGGCCCTGGCCTCTTGTACCTTATTCTGATAACCAGAACAGGTAACAAATTAAGCTACCATCAAGCTTGTGAAAGTTTTCATAGTTGTACAAGTCAACCACATGACACAAAAATGAATGCAATTAGAGCCTTAGTGGTTCTTGAGTTAGTGATATCATTGAAGTGATGATGGTACTCAATGAAGCCACTAGGACCAAATATGTTTGTTTCAGATCAATGACAACATAGTGGAAACAAACCAACATCTCCAAATTTGAATATTTATATCAAATTCAAATCAATGACAATCTACCAAAAATGAAACTACATCCCAAAATTTCAAAATAAAATATTTCATTGGAATCAGAAAATTTCCAGTAGGAAACATCACAAATTTGCAAGTTAATAAATGTGGATATGATTTGGTGAGAGAAACACCCCAAAGCATGATCAATTCAAGATTTATCTCTCGCATCAGAGAGGTAACCTTGAAGAAATCCTTTTGAGTGTCAGGCCCAAATCATGAACTCCAGTCAGTCGAATATATTAAGAGCACAGGATGTGTATGCTATAGAAGACTGATTATTACCTGTCTATATAGCCATCTGGGAGATTCAGGAAGCTGACAACATCAATACAAATTGAACAACCGCTGGAACTCCTGCGAACCCCTAGCATCCAACGCCAAGTTCCGGGTACCTGAATCTCATTTAAAAGAAGTCACATTAGATAATTTCCTTCTGAAAACCGAGCAAATTAGCTACTCAAAACAATTAAAAGACGCATCTAGCAAAGATGCAACAATTCATACCTTAGTGAATGCAAGGTTAACGAGATAAGACAGGAACTGCCCTCCAGTGATTAGCAAACCGTTTGTGCTAACAAGTGCCCCTCTAATTCTAGCAGGAGAAGCTTCCGAAATGTATAGAGGAGATGTCATGGAAGCCATTCCAACTCCCAAACCCACGAATATTCTTCCTATAATTATCATCCAGGGAGCTGGAGAAAGGGCCATGATTATTGCACCAACGAAGAACAATAAATCTGCTAGTAAAATTGATTTTTTCCTCCCGTATTTGTCGCTCAACCATCCACCTAATGCTGCACCAATTATAGCTCCTGCTACTGCCATGCTCACAATGGTTTCCTGCAGATTGTTGAATGACTATTAATATTCACCTTATAAAAAATAGGGAGTCATAGAGTGATTTATAGAGAGCAATTGAGATAAACTTGCCTGTAGCCATGTTTTCCTATCAACAGATTTGAAGTCGTCCCGAATGTAGAGCAGGGCACCAGAAATAACACCTACACCCCGCCAAATTTCACCAATGATACAAATATACAAAGAAACCAATATGGTGCCAACTTAATCTATGGCCGTGCTTGCAACTCTGTACTTGAAACATCATTTCTTTAAAATTAAGTATAAATAGAAGTAAAAAGATCTCTTTCAAGCCACATTTGTATTAATTAGCAATAGGACCATAGTCAAAGGGATGGAGAATTTTTTTGAATATACAAACTTTACAGCCAAAAAGTGCAAAAACGGTTTATTCGATTGGTTATATGATCATATGATGCCTCTAAAATTAGGGTCTGCTCACTCAAGCAAAGTACTAATCCTGAACTATGAAAAGACATGAGAATCATTAATAACATTGTATGAACAAAACATGCATCCTAAGATATTTTTTTGGAAGGACAAATTCACAATGGAAGTTTTGAAAGATTTCCCTCTCAGTGGCCCATGTCAGCTCCTGATCCCAACTTCTAATTGGTTTACTGACCTTACACATCTGAAGCAAGGATTCCAAAATTTAGAAGAATAGGCATATGAGAAAAACAAATGGTTTATGGTTTCAGCCTGATCTTCACACAATAGGCAGGTATCTTCATCAATCAAGCGCCACTCTTTGGGCTTAGATTTGGTCCTTAAACTATTCCTGCAGGTTAACCATAACAGAAAACCATGCTTAGGAATGATCTTGGACCAAACAAGTTTCTACCACAGAACAGGGGGTTGATGCCTTCTGATAGCTTCCAAGCAGATTTAATATTAAAAGAACCCTCTGAGTTAGCAGTCCATCTCGTTTTGATCTTTTGCTATTTTTTTTTAAAGTTGTATTAATGTACTTGTTTTCAATTTTCAATTTTCAATTTTTATCAAACAAGAAAATTATATTTCAGCCAGTTGAACTCTCTTAAATATCAAATCATGATTTTCAATTTACAAATATTTTTGGTTCAAGTCCCAAATTAATTTCATTGCAATTATAGATAAATTTGGTAGCATGAACAACTTTTGACCATTTTTGATTCAAGCCCCAAAAAAAATTTTACAAATATTTTTGGTTCAAGCCCCAACATTAAATCTAATCACCCTATTGAAATTTATATTTGGCTCAATTTATATGATATAATTACAAAATTTTAAAACATCAAATGGAATGAAATTGAAACCCCTCTGAACTTTAAACTCTAACTTGCACAATAGAGAATAGAGAATGTATGTTTTGATGTTGCTACTGAAAAATGGATTGCCCACGACTAAGAGAGACAAGCTAAAGGATTGAAATGTCTCAGATTCAGACAGCCGCGCCTCCTCTGTTCTGGTGCTATAGGGAAGGCCAGTTACTTGTTCTTCTCGTGCCCCTTCTCAGCTTCAAGTTTGGAGAAAAGAAAAGTGTGGTAAATATGGCAATTCAAGAGGGGAAAGAAGAAGATTTCATCAATAACATTAGAAGACTAGCTTTAAGTAGTGCTGCTGTTTGTTTAGAAAGGAACTCAGGAGTATGGATTGGGCAGCAGCAAACTCCAAAATCAGATATTCTAGCAAGAGGAAAAGGAAAGAGAAAAAGGGGTGTTATTGTGTTACCTGTGTCATAACCAAACAGGAGTCCTCCAATGCCAGCTGAAAAGGCAAGACGCATTATATAAGGTGTCCTCCAAGCTGTCCGCCAACATTCTGTGAATTCTATTTTATCCGCTTTATGAACACCCCCCTCCATTTTTATTCCACTTATCAAAATCAGAGACAAACTGAAAGGAGACAACGATGGAAGCATTATATAGAGATAGAGTAGAATTGCTTAAAAAGGAAATTGTGGTAAGCTATTTGAAAATTTTGGAGGTATCGAGTTGTCAATTGTCATGCAAGTCTGTTAGTATGTGTGTGTATATCTCTATCTACATCTATATCAATTAAAAATGCAACAATTTTACTAAACAAAAGCCATGGACAACTGGGTCTGCTTGACTATCAATCCATCATTATACAAAGACCTTAAATTTTCCCCAAAAAAAAAAAACAAAAATGTGCTAATACAAGCAAAGCCTGATCTCCACCAAAATACAAAGAAAAAAAAAGCCTGATCAAAATGGGTTATAGAAAAAATTACAAGACTTTAAATTTTCCCAAAAATAAATTGGGAAAAAAATTCACAACATCAACAACAAAGTGAAAACGGTCCTTTTACAATGGCATTATATCAAACACATCAAAGAGCAGTTTTTTAGTTCTGTTTGAAAATAGATCTACAATGAACCATCAACACAACAAAATAATAAATCCTGGTTCCATGAAAAAGATGGAAAGGAAGAAAGTAAAGAAAAACCCAAGTTAGCATCTGCAGGTAGAAGTAGAAGATGAGATATTCTGAAAATCACTTGTGTTCTTAGCTTCTGAAAGCAAACAATGTTTTGATTTTTGCTTCCAAAAAGCAGGGAAAATGAATGGTGCCTAAAAAATCTATACCTTAGCAAACGTCTCCTCCTCTTCTCCTCCTCTGCTTGTAAATATTTCCCTCTCTCTCTCTCTCTCTCTCTCTCTCAAACTCTAATCGAAATTTAATAGGGTACTAAACCAATTTAATTAGGTACCAAACCAATCTAATGACATTAATTTTGAGAATTACCATAAAAGTCTGACAGTAAATAAATACCGGAAATGGATAAGACCCACTGAATCAAATCGTCTGATTTTCAGCCAGGATAATATTTGAAAGAGGTATCCAGTAGTGGATTTAATTGTATTTAAGTTATTTCTGTTAAGTATTCTATTTTGAGATCAGGATTAGTGTATGGTATAGAGTTTGAATTGAAGAAATGGTGAGCATAAGATTAATTGTCATACGTTTTTTTATCTTATCAATGTGTTTCACCTTCCACTACTTTGAGACCATCTCAATCTCTCTCACAACTCACAAGTAGTAATATCCGGAGTTAGATTCAGAAATGAAAAGTGGTATGAAATTGGTAGAAAATAAAACATTATACCTTATCAATTGAAATACGCACATAAAAGAAAACAAAAAGTCCGTTAAAACACAAAAATTATCACTGACATATTAAACGAGTATGATAAATGAGTTCTTATCTATTTATCTTATAATTTTTTTATTATTTTTATTCTTAATAGATAAGATAAGATTATTATTACAATAATATTACACTTCTTAAAATTGTATTTTAAATTATATGACATTAAATTATTGACCATATTTTAAATGATATAATTAATATCATTTTATCGAATCAAGAAAACATTATTTGAAATAAGAATTTAAGATATATAACATTTTTTTTCTTTTCTAGTTTGCTAATTCAAGGGAAAATTATTTTTCTTTAACTAAATATTTTAACAATTTTCAGATACAGTGCTCAAAATACAGATCATATATGAATTTATCTTCTTCTTTTTTTTTTTTTTCTCTCTCTGTCTATATACACACACACACACAAACACACACAAAACCTTTGGTGAGATTGGTACATGTTGACTGGATAGTTGTTTATTTATTCATGAGCTTCATATAAGCAACCTAACATAAAATTTTCATATAAACCTTTTTATTTGGAACGACGACCTTTTAGAAGATCACAAGTCATCCTACAATGAAGTGAACTTAATGATCGAAGGTTTTAGATAACCAACAGCAAATTATAACATGCAATAGAAATATTATGTAATTGAATAAATAAAAAAAATATTATTACATAAAAAGTAATATAACAAATATAATTATATATATAACATGCATCAATAGAAATATTATGTAATTAAATTAAATAAAAAATAATATTATTACATAAAAAATAATATAACAAATATAATTATATATATGTATATATAAGTATAAAAATTGTCACAACCTGAAACCCATCCTATGCGAATTACGGATTGCGGGGCTGGCCCTTAGACCGTCCTTAAGCAATTTCAGATTAAAGATCAATAATAATAATGTGGAATTAAATAAATAAGCAACGGAAAGCATAATAAAGTTTTCCAGACCAACACTAGTATGGTGTTTAAGTTACAAATCCTTAAAACAAAAATAAAATATTCCCGAAATGTAGACACATGGGAGAATCAAGACAGTACTAGTCATAGTTTATTACAACTTTATAAAAAATGTCTACTAAATTTCTACAAGATAAATCTGCAGCAAAAATGACGCCTACTCGTAGGGGATCCCCTACTGTCCGTCTACGGCATCCCTTCTTGAAAAAAAAAATATAAATCTGAATGAACTAACTTAGCTCAGTAAGTAAATTTCCTTACTCTGCCATGTGTCAGGGTTAGTACAGAAAGAGTGAAACCAAAGACAAGCAAAAGATATGGTAATACAATAGACAGTCACCAAAAATGTGAAACAACAGAAATGACCTGAGGGTCCAACAAGCATGTCTCATGATAATATGATACAAGTGAACGACAATCCAACAATGGGGACTTAGCCTATATAATAGTTAGTTGCCACAATTCATAAGGTATCACAAAATAGCCAATAGGTTTGCAAGGCATATCAGAAATCAAAACGTACCATCAATCAAACTGTATCAATAAACAGGGATACATCACCAGATAGTCAAGACAGGCATAGCAAGCATATCAATAATCAGAGTGCAATATCAGAATATCAATAAATAATATGAATACTAACAGAATAGATGATGAAACAGATAGGGCCTGGACATACCCTCAGAAGCAGCTTATCCAAGTCTACCCCCACCATCAGGCTCCTGAATAGCATTAGACCTCTTTACATATATCATGTCTTCCATGGACTTTGACCCATAGGTCTAGAAGCATCTATGAATCAGATGGACGTTGTGACAGATCACAACCTCAAGCACTCATATTAATAATACCATGATCATCATAATTCCACAAGCGATGTACATATTTGTGGAATAATAAATCCTCACCAGTGAGAGGCATAATAATTTTTCAATATCCACGCAAGTATAGAAATGGACAATTAACCATATGGGATATTGGCAATCAATTTCACAACAAGTCCATAAGGCAGAATGACATCAAATTGGGGAATCAATAAGTATTAGGCATGTATAGGAGTACAAAATTGGCAACATAAAGAAAATGACATTGTGACATGGCTAGGAATTATCACATGTTAGAGTTTGGGTTTTACTTACAGTGAAACGTTTCTCCCTTCCTTAAAGGGTATTAGACCGTCTTTTCCTTTCCTTTTGACGTCCCTATAAATCAGGAAGCACTTTTTAGTTCAATGTTGCGTAAAATTTTAAATCTAAGTTTATTTATGAATCTATGGTCTTGTTTTGGCAAAACGGACTCCACCATTGAGTTCAGAACAGTCGAAGAAAGTAAATTTAGGCTTTTACGAGCTTTCATTTGGCTTTGGACATCACTAAAGATAAAACGATAATTTTGTATTTTACGTGTCTTAATTTTTCAGGATCTCGTCTCGTAAAACGAACCCTACCAGTGGATCCAGAACATCCAAAATAGTTAAAATACACTTTTCTTTTATTTTATTTGGGTAACAGTAATTAATAATAATTAATTTAATTATTTGTTTTTATAGTATATATTTATTATGTGAGTATTTTGTTACATGTACCATGGTGACATAGTGGTTCACCCACTTAGGTTAGGTGCTTACACTTGCACGTGGTCAGAGGTTCGAAACCCACTTACTGCAGTTCCTTTTATTTCTTTTTCAAATTATTACCAAGCCAAACAGTGGATAGGCCTTAAATGTGCATAGCCTATCCCTATTTGGAACAGGGTTAATTACATTGTAATTATTACACGCGTAGCCAAACAAACTTTCACTGTTTTAAATTTAAAAACCCATCCTCCAAACGACATCATTCCATTTAAAGTTTTTGTGCAGTCGGGCAAGTTCCAACCCGGAATCTGGCCCAACCTCTGTTCCTCTTCTCCAGTGAGGCTGTCGGTGTTTTCTTCGATGCAAGCGACCATCCCCGGTGACATTTCAGTGTGTTTTTAATGGGGTTCGAGCCCTATTCTCATGAGGATCCCATCTATGGTGTCCAAATTTGGGTCACATAATCCCTTAAGGCTCGAAATAGTGACTTACAGTCGGGCTCCGACGAGGGCCCGACTTTCCAACGAGGAGTTCATCCCCTATTTCGTGGCTTTTTAGCCACCATTTTCATCCCATTTTTCTTCCTATAGTTTTTTAAGGCCTTGGGGAACATTTTGGCATTCTTAAAACCGATCGAATCACTCAAAAATCCCCTTACCTAAATCATTTAACCTCACTTGCAACTAGATTTTTCTTGGTCGTCCCTACACCATTTTTGGTGTTTCAAGTTGCCACATACTCCATTTTTTATTTACTTTGTAACCATGTAAGTGGTTTCAAGTTTTCATGAGTTTTAACAAAAAACCTAGTTTTTCTTAAAATCGGGTCCATGGTTTCTTAGGGTTTCCTAAGCCTAAGGTGACTCATTTTCTTCCCATTATCACCTTTTTTCCATATTGATTACATGCATGAAAATTAGAATCAGAAATCAGCCCAAAACAGTGCTATATTACTTTTAAAAGAAAATCAGAATTTGATGGTTTGTATACCTTCTAGTGATGACTTCCTTCTTCTAGCCTCAAGTCACTGAATCCTCAACAGTTCCATTCCATGCATGAACCTCCTTCTTCTTCTTCTCTTCTTCTTCTCTCATTCTTCTCTCTCTATCTCACACTTTCTCTTTACATGCATGCACTCAACTTATACACAAATCCTCACGAACACAAGTCTGCACTTTGGTCTATCACAACACACACTATTATAGGCACAACACACTCATTACCTTCAGCCCCACACGCAACCCCCTCCCCTAGAGTAGTCAATTAGGTCTTAGGCACTCAATTAGTCTAAGTGAATATGTATATATATATATATGTATATATATATATATCTGTATGTGATGTGATTGGTAGAGGAGGGTGGTGACCAATAGTGTGGTGCCACCTCAAATTTTGAGTGTGCAGATTTTGAACTTTAGTTAGGCATATGTATATATTTTATGCATTATATAGTACAAAAGTGCTTGTAGCCCAATTGATGTTTATTTTGGGCCTTAAGTTCTTCATCCTTTTTGGTCTAGGGATCAAATCCCTTAACCTCCCTTTTTGCCTCATTGTTTCCCATTTTTCTTACTTATGCCTTGTTTGGCATTTTAGACATCATTCGTCAGATTTTTTTTTTTAAGTTATGTCTTAATTGCATTTAAAATCCCTTCGTATTCCCTCTTTACTTTTTAATTTTGTACGCTGAATTTCTATGCCATAAACCTTTATTTTTAACACGTTACATATATTTCATTTATAGTAAAAATACATTATATTTTTCGACGATTTGTAATTGAGTTTCGTTTAATTCACACATCTCTCTAAATTGTTCAATTTTTTTCGTGTAGTAATTTTAACATTTACGTCCTACTAATTGCAATTTAGAATGATTAAATTAATATATATTTAATTTCATAAAAACGTCATCACAATGATTTCCTTTGCCTAATTGGGTCGAGCTATTACAAAAATAAAATAGATGAGGAGTGGTAGCGCTGTCCTAAAGCTACTCCGCCTCCTTATGTGAAGGGTGGAAATAGTTACAAGATACAATCTAGGTGCTCTGAGTAATTCTCCTCAGGACTCATGTTCGCTAGGAGAGGGGGTGAACTATCTTTCTCATATTGCCCAAAAATCATGAAAGTAATATAATCAAGAAGAAAAAAAAAACTTAAAGAGAGAAAATTACAAAAAATGGCTGTGAAAGAGATGATTAAAAAGACTCAACACTAGAGGTAGAGGTGTTAAACGGGCCAGCTAGTTTCAGCCAGCCCATTTGGGCTTAACTGGCCATGCCATGTCATCCTAGCTTACCAAACGGGTCATGTCATGCAAGGCGTATGTGCCAAATCACTCGGCCTAGCTAGCCCGCGGGCCACTCTGTTTTTTTTTTTTTTTTTTGACTCTTTTGTTTTTGCTTTTAATGACTAATATGGATCATTAATGTTTTAAATGTTATATTTTTTTGTTGTAATAATAACATAATATCACTATTTTTTACTTTATTATTTGTAATTATAATATGTTGTTTAACTTTTATATTTCTTACTTTGTTATTTGTTAGTTTAATATTATTATTATTTATTTTATTATTTATTATTAAAATATTTTGTTTATATTTATATATTTTTCAAAATTATTATAATATTTTACTTAAATATATTTACATAATAATAATAAATGACAATAAAATAAGAGATAAATTAGACCTCACGTGGCTTGCAAATGAGCCATCATGCTAGACCGTACTCGTGCCTGGCCATGGTCGTACCTAGTTAACTATGGAGCTGTTGCCATCATCTCCATGATGATATTTCCAATGTATTAAAACCCGGACTGGACCGGCCGGTTCAACCGGTTGAACCGTCGACCGGTTTATAAAATGGTCCGGTTTAACCCATAAAATCGCTTATAGTTTAAAACCATTCTAAAAATACAAAATCTTTAAAACTGGCCGGTCGGATCGTCGAACCGGGTGACCCGGTACTAAGTCACCAGTTCACACCGATTCTTGTCTATATTGTGTGTTAAATTTATTTTGAAATGTATTTAAAATTTTAAACTCTTGACGTTTGAAACTCTAGTATTATATATTTGTATCATGTGATATTTTATTTTATTTTATGTATGATTATTAGTGTTTGTATCTTTTTTTTTTCCATGTAGTTGAAGATTAAATTATTGGATTATGCTTGGATTGGATGTTAAAATGATTTTTGTTATGATCCTTGTGATTATGGAAGAATGGCAATGAAGTTTTAACTTTCAACATTATAATAAGGTATGTCTACTATACTTTTTTCATTTTTTTCTTGAAGTTTTACATATTAAGAAAATTCATATTTTGTAAATTTTTTTATATAATTTTTAGTAATTTTTGTATAATTTTTTAAATTTAAAATATCAATAATATGTATTATTAAATTTATTAATTACATAATTATGACATCACGATTTGATTCCGGTTGATCCGACGATTGAACCGATAACCCGTAACTTAGACATTTTTTCGGTTCAATAAACAAGCCGAATCTGAAAATATTGAATATTTCCCAACATCCATATTTATGCTCCAACTCTACTTTTCTCTCTACCATCTCACTTTGAGATCTATGACTATTTGACACGGTTACTTACTTCCTGTACGAATTATATCTCAAGTATCATCACTAGATTCATCTACTATCATCAATGTTTTCTTTTTATACATTTTTTCAAATTTGACTAAAATTTTCCAACTTTCTTTTAAAGAATTTTTTCATTTTATATAAAATAAATTTAAAGTAAATAACTTGTATTTTTATTTTTAATCAAGAATGTTTTAATTAATATTTATTTGAAAAGAAGAAAAGTTAAAAAATAGTTAAAATTGAAAAAATAAAAAATAATAAAATAAATGGGCATACTTTTATCATTTTTTAAAAAATAGATTGGAAGGGAGGCATGTATAACTTGTCCGTAAAAATTTCAAAAATTTTAAAAAACATCTTTGTGATTATCAAAAATCTTATGTAAGGTGAGTGTAATTTATCCTATTTTCTATCATAAAATTTTTTCCTTGTTTTGAAAGATGGGTCAAATTTCTCACAAACACAATGGATCTGTTTGGTTAATGAGAAAACGCAAGAAAATAATGTCAAAATTTTCTTTTGATATTTTCTCAAATTGTTCTTGATTTTAAATTATACAAATAATAGCATTAGATAAGGGTTTTCTTGTCTGATTGATATATACACACACGTGTGCACGCGCTTGTTGCAAAGAAAGAGTAGAGAAAACATATTTCTATTTTTTTTTAAACTTTAATAATAAGGTTAAAATTGATATTTATGAAAATATTTGAAATAATATCATCATATTCCATTTACTCAATTAAACAGTTGACTATTAGAGAGGGTATTTTTGTTACTAACATTGAAATAGAAGAGATGTTAATTTAATTTTCAAATCACAAGGAATCCTAGTGTAATATTGATAAAACTTAAAAGAAGCCGATGTAATTTATTCATTGATTTTGAACACGCCTGCTATACTAGTGTGTGTACATATATATACTCAAGACCAGTTGAAGCATAAAGTTAACAAATTAATCGTTTTAGATCTTACTTAAAGAGAAAGTCATAAATTTTAGGTATTTATAATATAATGTTAATAAATATCTAACTCTATACACTGTCTTAAATTTTATGAATTTATAGTATAATCAAATTAGAAGCACTTTAAGGTTAATAAAAATCTAATTCTATGAACAATGCTCATAAAAACTCCACGAGAAGAACTTAATTCTATTTATAAAATTTTATTCATATTGTACTCTAATTTTTTTATTACAATTTATTTTGATAAAAAAATTATGTAAAATTTTTATTATTAGAGTTTTATTTAATATATAAGTCTCTCTTGCTCGAAAATAAATAAGTTTTATATTATAAAAGTAAATATAAATATATATATATATATATATATATAGGAATCAAAGTAAAAAAGTACATTAATATTTTTTTAAAAGAATAATGTTTGGTTCCATATTGAGTAGGAGGAGGTTTTTCCTATTCACATATGCGTCATAATTTTATTGTACTACACATGCAATCACTTGTATACTAAGTGAGTATTTCGTCTTAATTAAATATAATGCATATGTGATAAATTATAATAATAGCATATAAGTAAGTAGGAGGAGGTTTATCCTTTCCCATGTAAAGCCTTGCATTGTGTTTAAAAAAAATTCTCATTTAAAGTTATCACTTTCTCACTTTAAGCATCGTCCTATATACAGTGCAGCTTGAGTGGTTGATGTCAAGTCTCTCCGTGTTTTTATACTACTAGTGGATGAGTGGATTAGTGGATGAGTGTGATTGACTTAATTACTCCAAATTTAGACACTTAGCTCACTCCTTGTTTTTTCTTGGGGAAAAAATGAATTTGAGAATTGTTATTTTCATAACAATAGAGGCTGATTTCAGTCCCCTTGCTTGCTTGGATGGCTCATCCATCTCTTTGGGAATTGATGATATGGTTGTGAACCAGTCAAAAGATAAGTGAAAAATAAAATTTCTTGAATATTTATCCCTTTTTTTTTTTGGAGAAATGTATATAATCACTCTCTCTCTCTCTCTCTCTCACACACACACACACACACACACAATATAAGTACTATATGCTTGTTCGTTGTTGCCTGACTCTACCTACTGGACTCTTATTTCTAATGTGAAGTTCTCTACTAGTTCTGCTGGGGAAGCCATTAGATGTCGTGTCATTGATGTATTGGTTTGAGCTTGTCTGGTTTAACAAAGGGATTCCTAGGCATCCGTTCGTCCTGTAGCTCTGAATTAAAGACTCTACCGAAGATAGACTTAGTTGTATCCATTGAAATTCTGATAGAGAGACTAGAGATCACTTGTTTTTTGAGTGCTCTTTTAATTTACCAGCTATATATGGCTTTCCGTTCTCAACTATTGTAATGAGAGTGCAAAAGCCTCTCGTGTGGAAACAAGTTTTGCACTGGGCAAAAGTCCCTTAATTATTATTCCTTCTCATCTCCGATGATATCAAGCAGGTAGCTTTGGGTGGCACTGTCTACCAAGCTGGGCTGAAAGAAATAGTACTAGACACTTGAGAGGAAGAAGAAAAATGGGTGACCAAGTAGCCAAAGATAATATTGATCATATCAAGTTGGGAATTCCTTGTACTGTGTTAGCTAGACGATGACTAGTCTGGTTCTGCTCTTCCTTCCTTTAAGGGTTGTGATATCTATACTGATTAGTTGAGTACTTTAAGGATTGTGATGTATATCTATCTTGAAGCCAGCATGGAAGCATAATCAATCAAAGTTGGTGTGGGCAGAATTATAGGAATTTTCTTTTTGGGCTTTTAAAATATAGTTGGAAATGTAAATAATAACATAGAAAACCATGTGATTGAGGAAAATAAAATTAGTTAGATGAAGAATGCTTCAGAAAACCAGATAAATTTGTGGGTGTCACAAATTATGAAACAACAATGCAGTAGTAATTGATATGCCATAAAGTGACAGACCAGTCTCCACATGACACGTGTATACACAGAACAGCCAAAGTTCGTCCGTCTAGAACAGGCGTGTACATATAGGCTCCAGAGCCCATCTCTAGAACGGAAAGCACTGTGTATTCGCATAAGGAGGCCCAGAGCTAGTCACCGCCTCAGGTACCCTACCGAGTTAAAGGTAAGGAAACAGTGCGTAATAAGGAAACTGCCATCCATAGATATCATTCACCTCCTATTCTCATGAAGCGCAGTATTCAACATGGTAACTTCCATTCTCTGATAACAATCAAATCCCTATTATTACGACTCCGAATCCTACTCGAATTGGGAGAATCCGCAACCTATAAATTGAACACTAAAGTGCGTTTTTCAATTACAGTCATATAATTACTTTCAATTACAGTCTTTTACTTTACTTTTTATTAACTTTATCCTCGAAGTGGCTACCGTCGGAAGCAACCCGGTGGCCCTCTGATCTTCTTCTTTGAGTGTTCGACAGACGACTGAATAGCGGAGCCCCATTGATTAAAAAGTGCAGTATCAATTTGGCGCCGTATATGGGAAGCTAAAAATTGTTCCTTGCTAAGTTCTTTCTTTTATAAACGAACTTATTGTCTTTCTCGTTAAAGGACCATGGCTCCCAATCTTCGTCCAAGGAAGAGCCCTCAAAATCGGCCACCGACCAAAAGAGGAAGGGGGTAGGCATCCGATCCCATGCAACAACAACTCAATCAAGTCCAGCGACAGACTAATCAAATGCAGGAGCAACTCTTTGCCATCTCTAGAACTCTGGCATTGCTCACCTAGGGCCCTGGGAGCAACCTCACTCATCCTCCCACTAGTGCGGCTGATGCGGGGGCGCAGCCTCCTGCTACTAGTATGGGCGGAGGACCCCATGTGGAGACTCCCGATGAATAACTAATGCACCCCCAAGGCACCATTCACATGGGAGGAGACCCCCAGCCATCCACCTCCGCAGGCAGGGGGATTCAGGCCTTTAATCCGACTGTTCACTACTAGAGTAGGACTAGGGTTCCGACTCCGGCCGTTTCGGGGGCCAGCCCAGTACTGCATAAGTTTCAACCTCAAACGGCACCAGTTCCACCAGTATAGGAAAGCCAACATCCTCTTCCTACTGCGGGACAGAATCGTCCCATCTATATAGGCACTGAGGCTACAAGGGAAGACCTTCAACAACTGGTACAGCCTAGGGCCCCATAGAGGGTCGAAGAAGTAGCAGACTCTATGGACCACACCGCCGTTACTAAAGGTACTTGCCTCTCTCCAGAGCAAGATGAGCTAGCAAAGTTGCTCGGAAGGTTTACCATGCCGTTCACCCCTGCTATAATGGCGAAAGAGCTACCAAAGAAATTCATTGTCCTGAAGTTCACTCAGTACGACGAGTCTGAGGATCCAGGAGACCATCTCTCTCACTATCAGCACATCATGGCGCTACATGGGGCTACAGATGCTTTCATATGCCACATCTTCGTAACCAGCCTCAAGGGAACAACTCTGAAGTGGTTCCACAACCTCTCTCAAGAGTCTGTCATCAATTTCTACGAGCTCAGCAGGCGGTTCCTCGATTGGTTCATGACTAGCAAGATGTTGAGGAAAGGACCAGAATTCCTACTAAGCGTAAGGCATGCCATTTCATTCGTTATCAATTAATCAATTATTTAACCTTAGGGGAAAAATTATAATTTTTCATTCTTGCCCCAGACCCTATGTTGGTCTTTAGAATATTCCACATGTCCTTTATATACATTTTTGAGTCTTTAGATCTCATTTGGTATCTATTTTAGATTACCGAGACACATCAGCCATATCCCATTTTATACTTTGACTGTTCCGGAGTCGTATTTAGACCCTCAATTCATATTGTTATGCTTATAACAATCAATTATATTATACTGGCCATTTTTTAGGATTTATTCAGCCTTTACTTTGCATTTCTTATGCTTAGGGGTATTTTGGTCATTTCACATTTTATGAAATTTCGACCCCAAATCATTATTTAGTCATTTATATGATTTCAAAATTATTTGGACCTCCATTGGTATCAGTTTCGTCCAATTTGGACTTTATTTGGGCTTTGTATTGTATTAGGGGTATTTTGGTAATTTTACATCTTATGGTGGGACCACCCCGGATTCCCCGGATGTCCAATACGATATTTTTATTGTGTCTGGAATGTTCGAAAACATTAGAATAGCCTCTTCCGAATCTCAATTTGGACTTTAATTGTTTTTTTCTAGTGTCTAAAATGATATTTTACCCTATTTATAAAATAACTTAATTAATTAATTACTAAATTATTTTTCAGGGGTTTATTTGAATTAAATTCCTAAAATTTGGGCCATAACAGAATTATCCAAAGGCTTAGGGGTTAAATTCAAATTATTAAAAGTGGTGGTTTATTTTTAATTTTAAAACCATTGAACCAATGGGTTTAGTGGTTCTAACCCTAGATCGGCCCAAATGGCCTCTGAACCAGCCAGCTCAGGCCATTCTAGTGAACTGAAATAGCATGCCCCTGATATACTTCTTATCCACGGTTTAGTCACTCCTGATTCTGATTTCTGATTTTTTATCCTTGTAGCCAAACAATCCGAATTTAATTTTAAAATCAAACCTATATGCCCAAAATGAGGAAGTTCATCTAACCTTATTTGCGTTCGAACCCGACCCATCTGACACGACAGGCTTAAATGACCCGTCTTTTCCATGACTTTCCGGTTACCTTCTCTGGTGTCTTCTCAGGTGCTGGTGGTGTGCTGTCGTAGGCAACCAAAAAATAAAACCTAAACTCCTAAAAATACATGCAGTAGTGCGAGTAAGGATCATTCCCACAGAGAGCATCTAACCTAGTTTTATGCTACGTGAACAAGGATGGGGAGTTTTTAGTATAACGAAAACAATTTTAAGAAAAACAACTAAGGAACAATTCAAATTAAAGTATCGAATTCAATCAAAAGAACAAACCTTGGTCTAAGTTAACATCCACCATCAGAATTTTATAACTGATCATCGATGCAAGTATATATTAATTCTCACTTTGAATATTCACCGTTGGAACTATTTTCCTATCTCTCTTTAGTCGTAGTTAATTAAAAAACAAACGATCTAATTAACCCTAACTACTAAACAACCCAAGATAAGCGCTAAAGGTTTAATCTAGTAACAGCCTTAAGAATTAGAGAGATCGATGAAGCTAGACAACACAAGCACAAGCGGTTGCATTTAATTTAGTCGAGTGTTCGTCCTAAGATCTAATAATTTCTAACGCAACAAATCATTAAATCTTGGTTGCTTCAAAAATTAAAGGGATCAAACAATTACGGATTTAATATCTAACTTAGTAATAGATTGCAACAAATAATAAACTAGTAGGCCTCATAGTAATTAAACGAGACAATCATGAAAATAAGCACAAAAAAACATTTGATACTTAAAGCATATATTGAACAATAAAAATAAATTAGATCTCACAGTTTTATTGATTCTGAGGCTTCCGTTTCCTTCGACTAATTATAAAAGTTTAGCCACGCACGCCCATGAAAACTTAAAGGAGAAGTTAGAGAAGAGGGGAGAGAGAGAGGTCTCAAATCTGATCCTTTCTCCTCTTTTTCACGTTAAAAACTAGTCTTGGAAGCCTACTAGAACTCCTAAAGATATTCTAAATATTATCCTAAAATAACAATATCCAAGTCTAACTATAAAAAGGAAAATATTAAAAATAAAATAAAGTCCTAATATAACTAGAAAAGTGGTGTTTTCAGATGAAATTTTCGTGCACCAGATCTGGAATTTTCAAAAATAAATCTCGTGGACTCGCATATTAGAATTTTGCATAGCTAAGGAACGTCAGCAATGCAGGTGCAGTAACTTCAAGCCCAATTTCGAACTTGATTCAGCCAGACTCTCACAACGCAAAACATGAGAGTTGTAGAACCTTTTCTTTACGTTCCATAGCATTTTGAATCATCTCAATCGGAGCTTAGATGAGAGAGTTATGCCCAGATTACGAAGCGATGTCGAAACTGTCCAGAATCGCCCAATTAGCTTCGTTTTGCACTTAACACCTCCATTTGAGTCCTAAATCAAAATATAAGAATAATGAGTACATTTAGGCACCAAATAAATATAAAAGACTAAATATTAAAGGAGAAAAATATGACATTTTGCATTCTCAAAAGCTGGTCGTCGGAACTGCACATTTCTCTCTAGCTTTTCTTATGGTTTTGATGTCCATTTTTTATGATTTTTATACCAAATTGATTCTAGGAACCTCAATAAATCATTTGGGACTATTTTAGACGTCAAACATTCCAATTTCTGACACCTATTTTAATTTTTCGGCCATGCAGTAGTTCTAAACTTTTGGCTCTAAAATGGTCATTTCTTGACCATTTTCCTTGATTCAAAGTGTTTTGGAATCCTTGAATGATTTCCTACCTTTTCCTATTCACCAAACTAAGTTTGGATTCATTATGAAGTTTCACCAATTTTGGGCTGTGAATTATAAAGTAGTTTTTCTTGGGTTTTCTTCAAATTTCTCTTTTGATTTTGGTTCCTAATCACATTCAAAACAATATAGGAGGGGCTTGGGCACTTACCTTGCCCTACTTCCCGACCTTTGAAGCTTTCCTTCCTCCTCAATCCATGGCAGACTGGCTAGTTTTCCTTTCTGTTTTTAGCTTCTTCCTCTTACTTTAGCTTTTTCACTCACGGCTCTCTCTCTTTTTCATTGTCTCAGATTTCGGCTGCCTATATACACATAAGAGTGTTCTGGAAAGCCTCAGACATTTCCTCATGTTCGGCTTCCACTGTTTGGCTTGGAAGCTTCAAGAATTTGCATGAGTTGGCTTATATATATATATATATATATATAAGTTCAATCCTTTATTCTAGAAGCTGCCTGTCACACTTATTATATATATATATATATATATATATATAGATATATAGACTTCACCTACTCCACTGAGTTTCTAGTTACTTCCATATATATCTTTTGCTGCCAGCTACCTCCACATTACATATTATATAACGTATACATAATGGGCACTATGGGCTTACATAGTAATGAGCTTAGGTTACATAATAAAGGGCTTAGGTAAGGGGCTTATGCATATTATACATTATACATTATACATAATGATGTAGAATACATATATACATTATGCATAATAATGGCTTATGTAATGTAATCGCATATATATATATATATGCATACATATATTTATCTATATTAATTCACATGTATATAGAAGCGTATTTTCCCAGCATCCATTTTCGTATGTGCTTTTTGCACATATATTGATATACTTTATATATACCTTGAATATACATATTTATATGTATATTGACTGCCAATACATATATGTGTGTTTGTATATTTATGTTATATACACATTGACCCCCGAACATTGATATTTATTGCATAAAATATCAATGTATGGAACACCGACAAATTTGGTATTAATCCGAGGCTTGGCATCATCATTACACATTTTATCGATATTGGGTCCCCGTTAGTGCCTTGTTTCATATTCACATTATTTTCATAATTAATTATCCATATTGGTCTCACATTGTCAATTGCGGCACCAGTCCAAATTATTTTGACTCGATTGACCTGGTTGTCAATTTTTCGAGCATGCACCATCTTTGGTGTTTTTGATTAATTTTGTCTCTTAGGATAATTAATCTCATTATGGATTAATGTATCTTTAGCCATTTCAAACATTACCTGTTTCATAACCTAATTTTATTAGGTCAGAGTGCTGTCTTAGTCATATCGGATTTTTCAAGGTATTACATTTTCTTTATTTTTTTTATGTATCTGTTGGAAAATTATTATATTACTTATAAATTTCCTTTATAACTAAGTCATATCATAATACAATTTATATATAAAATTATTGATGATTGTTTTGTAGCTCATTTTCTATTTATATAAAATTATTCAACATTTGTAACACTACAATCAGATGATAGTGACGCTGATCAAAGGGTTATAATGTCTTAATTGATTAAACTAGATGAGTTGCACTATCTTTTAATTTATATCCTATAAGGTGGATTAGCCACCGCAAAGACAATGACTCGAACCTGGAAGGATTTGACTATTTTAATGGAAACAATCAACTAGAGATGAGTCATCAAACTTATGTCTCTTAATTATAAAAGGAATTATGCTTTTGGCTAGCTGAATAAAATATAGAATCGTGAAGGAATGAAGGTAGGCTCTCCTCCAATCAAGTGGAACTTTATTGATGAAGCCCAATATTTTGGCAAGCTTGTTAAATTCACTTGAAACTATGTTGCTTCAGTAAAATAAAAGGCAAACTAATTTAGATAATGAACACTGAGCAAGTGCAGGACAAACAAGGAACTAGTTAGTCTATTTTTAGCCTTTAAAAGCTTGAAAAGTTTCTAAAACAATTTTTGAAATCAAATAGAAGGCTAATGAGTATTTCAAGGATATCATAGGTGTGTATATATATATATATATATATATAAGGACTTATAATAAAATAACACCATAAGGAATATTTTTAAATCCTTAATAATAAAGGACCAAGAAAACAAAAGAGGAACAGTCAACCACTAAACACAATTTCTAAAGAGTAATATTTAGCATGATAAATATTTGTGTACTTAAGCAAAAAATCATAGGATTCAAACAGATAGACCATTCAAGCAAACAAAAACTTGAAACATAAGTGCAAATGGAGGAGCTTCCAATTGATCAAAATCTCTTCAAAAAAAAAAAAATTAGATTATAAATTCTAATATTTAATATGATATAATAAAGTCCTATATATTGGTGTTGGTATCTGGGCCAAGCATGTCACGCCCCTAACCCGCAGGGCTGGACTAAGAGGTCATTGAACCCCGATAAAGTGGGTAATAAGACTAACCATCATATTCAAGCACACAAAATACAAGCCATATTTTAGTTTGAATTGATTCAGTTCCTTTAATTGGTTTCGATTCAATTTCCTTATTAAACTTGCTTAAGTCCCATAACGGAATTAAATAAAATTGGTTGCATTCAAAAGCACTATGCTAACCATTCCAATCATAGCGAACAATGTGGTAACGTCTAGAGTTGACTCTTCAGTCCAATATATATACATCCCTTATACGTGAATATCTAAGAAGGGTACAGACACCCTTGTTAAATGTAAATGAATAAGTACATGAATGTAACTAAGCAATACAATGACTTCAGTCCATCTCTCACTGCTTCCCGTTAGTCATCCATCAACTCAATACTTGTCATTCCCATGAACAAGTTCCATACTGGGATTAAATGAAATTGGTTGCATTCAAAGGCACTATGCCAACCGTCTAATCACAGCGTACAATGTGGTAACGTCCAGAGCTGACTCTACAGTCCAATATATATACATCCCTTATACATGAATATCTGAGAAGGGTACAGACACCCTTGTTAAATGTAAATGAATAAGTATATGAATATGACTAAACAATACAATGGCTTCAGTCCATCTCTCACTGCTTCTCGTCAATCGTCCATCAAGTCAATACTTGCCATTCCCATGAACAACAAGGGTGAGTCATAACACTTAGTAAGATTTTCTAAAACAGACAAGCATGTAGCATGCCAAAAATTAATGCAAGTTCGAAGATGACACACCCTATAGTCTAGTATGCATCACAAGCACACCACATCATCATATCCCAAGCACAAGCTTAAGCATAAGTATAAAAAGGGCATCACACCATTATATGTGGTTTGACAATAATAGCTAGGTAGTCGGCATATAGAGGGTCGGACACATAGCATAAATATAAACATATAATTTCATAAAATACCTTCATTTCTTATTTTATTGCCACAAAAATAATGTATATAAACATATAACTAATCACAAGAGGTGGGTACAAGCTTACCAACCCCACAATGCACTTCCATTTCCTGTTCAAAGCCACAAGAATAATATATAAATTCACAGCTAAGCAACCATCCACAAGTGTCACAGTATCACAGTATCACAAATTGATAATATACAATCCATCAATAATCATAAGAAAATATCACATAAGTGTCGAGGGAAATAATCTCAAATAATTCAATTCATAGCAAAAAGGGACAAAGTCTTATTCAACTCATTCCATTCTCTCAATAATCTCAATTTCATGAGCATCCACCTAATTTGGCTCCCGGTAAGCTTATGTGTTTTATGGGATACTAATATGATAGAAACAAATGACTACCCATGCGGGTTTATGGCTCACAAACCGATGAGAAACACCATCCCTATCATAAATAGAACCCTAGGTAAAGCATAATCTCACCACTCAAGAGCACATAAAAGACGTGACTAATTCTTATCCCAAGTTCTTTTCTCATAAGTGTTCTTTTCCACAATTCTAATATCTCAATCCACACCACAAATGATGCTCATCAATATCAATATCAATATCCTCTCAAATCTCACACCACTCAAATATGGTCAACAGTACAATTCACAACATCATCAAGTCGACAATAATGATTATGAGAAAGGATATTAGATAACAATTTGATACAAAAGTAACACTGGTCATATATATCTATGATAGAAATAAAAATTATGATAAGCATCAACATGGAAATCACATGTATCCAATACCACCATATAAATATCCAGCATCATAGCATTCAACGTAATAATCACACCATACTGATAATGTAATAGCAAGATGTCAAATGATACAGATAAATATATCATGTGAATCACATAACAAGTATACACATCAATAACTTAGAACATTCCCTCATCCCAATCATTGACCCACTACTAAGAGACACTACATGTGTCTTTCATAATGTTGTTAAATTCTCTACACACTCATTGTTCAATTCCTGGGGCCACCCCGACTCTTAAAATTAGGGTATCTTATCAAGTCTTAAAGTCTTCTATGGCCAATTACACCTTAGCCTACACATCGGGTAATTGTTTGCTCAAATGGATATAAAAAACGTGTTCCCAGGCTTTAAAAACTCAAAAGAAGGCATATTGTATTGTTTCTAAGTTATTTGACTGTCTTTTAAACCCATAAGGGCATTTTCATAATTTACTGGACAAGTTACATGTCTACCAAGATGCGATCTCTCAAAACCAACCTTGGAATCGATTCCAAAAGGTCTAAGAATCCTAAAAATGTCTTCCTTGCATTTTATTAACCCTTATATATCTGCTTCATGGTCAGGGGAATTTTGGTAATTTTATATATTCATGTAGGACTACCCCGAGTCCTCATTTCATAAATCCGATATCATATTTGAGTTCCTAGCATCCAAAAATACTAGAAATGCCTCTTCCGGATCTTAATTCAACTTTCAATTGTATAATATAAGTTTAAGAGTATAATTTTTATTTTTTTCACTTTATGTGGGACCATCAACGGGTCCCAATTTTTTTAATCTGATCATATATTTTATTCCCAGTCATCCAACAACTTTGGAATAGCCCCTTCTGAATTTTAATTAGCCCTTAAGTTGCTTAAACTATCATTAAGGGTATTTTATATTTTTTTTAAATTCATGTGGGACCACCTCGGGTCCCCAAATATCTGAATCGACTCCGCCGTTGAGTCTAGAATGCCCAAAAATCTTTAAAATGCCCAAAAATCTTAAGAATGCCCTTTCTTGCATTTTAATTGACTTCATATTCAATTTTATAAGTGGGTTTATTTGTAATTTGTCTACTGATTTGTAATTATTTCAAATGAATCCGGCCCTTTTTAATTTTTGAAATTTCAATTTCTTAAACCTGTAACCAAATAGGTTGAATTGGATTTCAATCCCAATTTTCGGAATAGGTTTAACCCTATTCCAATTTCAATTCAAAATCAAGGTCACAATTTTCTAGCACCCAAACAGGCCCATCGGCCCAAGCTTCACCTTTATTGACAAGTCGCCGATCACCTTCACCGACGGAACTCGTCGATCACCTTCTCCGGTCGGACTTGCCACAAACCTAGTTTTTCTTGCATTGTTTTCAACCCTTTTTTAGCTTAAACTATTCCAAACTTCAAATTTCATCATTTAGAACAATTTTCATGGATTAGAGGTGATCAAATCTACCCCAACACACCAACCCCGATTTTTCAGCAAGTGACCTGCAAGTCACGGTTTTCTAATCTCCAACCACCATTTTTGGTTCTTTTCTTTTCCATTTTTTTCCCAGAACCTAGAGAGACCTCACCCAATGCTTAAAGCCTCATTAAAATTCCATTCCCCTTCAAACCCAATTTCATTGGTTTATGGATACACGACTCTCATGATTATATGCATACACACATATTCAAGCACGTATACAACACAAAATACGTCTAGAACTGAATGGAAGGTTCTAAAGGTCCCTACCTCTCATTCAAGTTCATTCATTGCTAAAGAGTGAAAGCTTGCTTGGTCCATCTATGGTTGCCAAACTCTGGCCCATGGTACTGCTTCCCTCTTCTCCTTTCTCCTATTCTTTTCTTCTTCTTCTTTTCCTTTTCTTCCCCCTTTTCTTCTTCTCTTCTATTTTGTGATTCACACACACACACTGGTACGCACACACTAATATACACACATAGTGTTTTACACACACAAGGTATTTTTCACACTCAAACATATACTCCTCACACATATTTATGCCCTTAGAGAGATAGTGAGAGAAATGGAGAGGAAGAAAAAGAGAAAGAGTTATGCGTGAGAGAGTAGGGGAATCAAAAAAATGAGGGAAAAATGGAAGAAAAAGAAAATATGGGGGTCTCCTTCATGTCCTATCACTATCATTTTTTGTCCCTTTCCTATGCACCCTCACACATACTAACACACCCATCCACCACCAAAATTTTGAAATGTGTCTTATTCTAGAATATCTACTTATCTTTTTGGAGAAGCTTCTCATGCTTCTCGAGGCACCATGTGGCCAGTTAGCCAATTGTGCGCACACACGCGTCTAAATTAAAACTATCTCAGAATGGCACCAAAATTGTCACCCTCGCTAATTTCAACACCCAAATTTCAAATATGCAGTCCGTTTCTCCAAATTTTCTCATTTGGATTTTCATATTTATCTGTATCTAGTAGATGACATTGTAGCCCCAAGGCTCACACCAGTCTTAAATAAATCACTAAAATTTATTTTTAGCCTCATTATGTCATATTGGTGACTTATCAACTCATTTTACACTTTATCTTACTCATCTTTGATTTATCTCTAGTCCGTCCTTAGTCTAGGCTGGCGATTTACCAAATTACCCTTTGATGATTTTCGGGTCCTTACAAAGCATGTTAGCATACTATTTTGTGTGATTGAAGTGGTTTATTTGTATGTTAAAAAACTATTAGTTGTAATTTAGTAATAAAGATAACTTTATTCAAATTCTCTTATAAGCATATTATTCTTTATACTTTCTTGTTCAATTGTTTTCTATTAGTTTTATTCCACCTTATCATTTCATTTCATAAAAAAATTTATTATTTGGTTTCTTTGATTCTAAATGAGTCTAAATCTATCCTTTATTTTTTCAATAGTGATCTAATCTTTAAAAATTCTATACCAAAGGCAAGTTCAAGTTTAAAACTGATTGTATAGTTACGATAATTCCTTAATTTCATACTTCCCTTAATATATGAATTTATATATCAACATAAATTATCCAAATGCACTGTTGAATGTATTGCTTCATTCCTGTAAGAATTTTACAATTTATAATAATAAAGGAAATATTTGAGAAATTTAGATAAAAGTCAGCGGGGTTTAGTTACGAATACAATCATTTTGTGACAATAATTCAACATAAAGCACTTTTATACCAAATACTAAAATTAAATATATGATTCATATTGTGTGTTTCGTATAATAAATGTATAAACACTTTTTCCATTCTATAGGCATCAATTTATAGCCAACAGATGTTGGCAACAACGAAGATAACATATTACCATAATATTTCACATTGAAAGGTGTTGCATGTTAGGGTGTATTGATTGACATCTAATTTTTTCATTTTTGCTACAATTATGGAGATTGATTCAATGGCTTTAACACCACCTTTTGACATCTAAAAAAGGAATGCAATCTTTTAGAATAATTAAGAAAATAAAAGCATTTAACGATTATAGTTCGTGAAACATAAGATATGTCAAATTCTCCTAACTCTACTAACCATTTAACTAATCGCCTAGAGATTTCAAGTTTGTGAAGGATTGACTTCAAATGATAGGATGTGGGAATCATGATAGGATGAGCTTGAAAATATGGCCAAAGCTTCTGAACTAACACCACCAAGGCTAAAGCCAACTTCTCAATTTCAAAGTACCTTGTTTGTGTATCAAAGGGTGCTTTATTGACATAAAAGACAGGCTTTTGGACTCCTTTCTCTTTTTTGACCAAGATTGTGTTGATCGTGCTTCTAGACACGACTAAATAGAAGAGCAATTTTTCTCTTGGTACTGGTTTGGAAAGAAGGTCAGGGAAGGCTAAGTACTTCTTTAGTAGTTAGAAAGCTTCCTCATATTCAAAGGTCCATTCTAGGGCCTTACTTCCCCTCAAAGCCTTAAAGAACGGAAGGCAACAATCTGTAGATTTAGAGATGAACCTATTCAGTGCTGCCACCCTATCATTTAGCCCTTGGATCTTTTTTTAACTTTTGGGGGATTTTAGATCAATCAAAGCTTTGATCTGGGTAGGGCCTACCTTGATCCCCCTTTGTGATACCAAGAAACCCAATAATTTCCCTCGTAACTATGAAAGTACACTTTAAGGGGTTAAACCTCATTTTGTGCTCTTTCAGAATTTTGAATGTCTAGGATAAGTGTTGGACATGGTTAGCCTTCTGAACACTTTTGATAAGTATATCATTAATATAGACCTCCATTATATCTCCAATTTGAAGACTCATCTTGTTAACAAGTTTTTGATAAATAGCCCCAGTGTCTTTAGACCAAACGACATCACTCTATAACAATAGAGGCCTTGTTCTAATATGAAAGCAATTTTCTCTTGATCAAGAGGGTATAGTTGGATCTGGTTGTACTTAGAGTAGGCATCCATAAAGCCTATAAGCTCGTGACCTGTCGTAACTTTTACAAGCTGGTCAATTTTAGGGAAAGGAAAGTTATCTTCGAGGTAAGCTTTGTTGAAATCATGTAATCAACACAGACAGTCCACTTTTCGTTCTTCTTTCTTGCAAGGATGGTATTGGCGAGCCACTTAGGGTAAAAGACTTATCTTATCATCATAGTCTCAAACAACCTCTAAAATTCATCATTGATGATCTTGTGATGCTCTAAAGCAAAATTATTTCTCTTTTGTCGTACAGAAAGATGATTTGGATCCATCATTAACTTGTGAAAGATGAGGTTGGGATCTATTCCTTCTATATCCTTAGTCTTCCATGCAAATACTGAGAGATTTTGCTTATAGAATTCGATTAGTTTTGCTTGCTTTGAAAGGCAAAAAGTTGATCCAATTTGTAAATATGTTCCTTATGCCTCAGTACAGACGAGCACCTTTGTAACTTATTCCTTTGGTTTAACCATGCTATCCTTTCATTTGAGACTTAACAGTTCTTTAATCTCAGAGGGGCATTCCTCTAGATGTTTAAGATCTAGAGTACAGAAGTCTTCTCTTCTAAAAAGGCATTGTAATTGTTATTTAGAGGGCTTTTCTTTGAGCACAATAGCGTGGCACTCTTAAGCTGTAGACTGGAAACCTTTAATAGTCACCATTCTATCTTGATGTATGAACTTGAGGCACTGATGCAAGGTGGACGTGATTACTCCCATCTGTTGGATCCAAGGTCCCCCAATTATAACATTGTAAGGAGGCTTGGCATCCATAACCATGAATTTGGACATTAAGGTCTTTTGCTCATCACCTTCTCCAATAGTGGTTAGCATGTCAATTCTCCCAAAAAAAAAAAAAACTGAGGTATATATCCATTGAACCCTTCCATTACTGAGAATGTTGCTCTAATATCCCTCTGATCTAGCTTCATCTACTTAAAGGGCTCATAAAACAAAACACTAGTAAAGTTTCCAGTATCCATAAGAACCCTTGTGATATCAAAATTGGCAATTTTGAGTGTAATAACCCAGGCATCACTGTAGGGGAAATGTCCTCCAACAAGCTCCTGCTCAGATAACTATATCTGAGGTGAGGTGTTGTCTTGGTCTTTTTTTCGATGGATGAGATCTGGACAATATGTTGGTCTACTTTTGCCTCCCAAACATACCTCTTTCTGGCCTGGTTAGACATCTCATTCATTATATTGTCAGCATAAAGTACAAGAATCATGTGCTGATTATTCGGTGGTTGTTGATCGGTTTGGGCTCTTCTTTGCTCGAGCCCTTAATCTAGCCTCCTTTAAAGGGGCTTTCATCTCTTTGGTTACGTTTCCCATCCTAGCGAACGAACCCCCTTAGTCACCCACGTTTGATGAGATGCTCGATCTCCTATTTCAAAGTTCTACACTCCTCAATAGTATGGCCCTACTTTCTATGAAAGTCAAAATACTTATTTCTATTTTTGGTATATAGATTGCTTTTCATTGGCTTGGGCCACTTGGTTTTCACGAGTTTAAACCTATTGAAGAATGTGAGTAAGTGAGACATTCAATGGGGTATTCCCATACCTTTTAGGGCCAAAGTTGTTCTGCAATCTGGATGCCAACCCTTTATCAGGACTTCGAGCTCTCTTTTTATTGTCCTTATTATCTTTTTTATAAGTTTGGTTATCTTTCTGAGCTTATTCCTTAGCTTTCTGAATAGAATTCTTGGTATCCTCGAGATTAATGTACTTTTGAGCTTTCTCCATGAGCACTACCATGTCAGTAAGGGGGTTTTTATTCAAAGAATCCTGGAAACATCTAGATCCCACACCAGAAGTCAAGGCAGCCATCAAGAAACCTTCACTGCATTCACTCATCTCTATAAGCTCTCCATTAAAGGGAGTTATATACTCCTTTAACTTGTTTAATTAACAGTAAGACATCTAGCCCCTTTCTCAATTTCCAAATTGTCAAAAAGCCATCAAGAAACAGCTTGCTGAGTTCATAGTAAAGAGTGGTACCCTTCAGACTAGTTACAAAAGTTCTTATATGAAGGCGTCGATAGCCCCGTGCAAAGCCATTGTGTGCTGATAGTAAGAAAGGTGATCACCAAGGTCTTCAAACCCATCGTATAAAGTAAATTTTGGAACAATAAACTTCTTGGGTCGTTTTTCTACCATTATAGCAAGGATGAACGGTGTAGAGAACCTACCGACCAACTTGTCTAACTCGTTTTGTTCTAGAGGGAAATGAACCTTTTGGTCGAGATAGTCTGATCTTAAGAATCTGCTATATCTCCTCAATCATTTGAGGGATCTTGGGTTGGTTTTCTTACCTCGCTGCTGATGCTCGTTCTTGGTTCTGCCCTATATTCCCTAATTTGAGAGTTATAGGAGGATTTTATCTTGCAGCAACATGAGGATGCTGTTCCCCCAAACTTGGGGGACACAGGACTTCTGGTGGCTGAAGCCCTAGATTTGCTTGATTTTCTTCAGAGATTGTTGGAATTGGTATCCATATCTTACTTTGATAGTGCACGGCATAACGGAATGGTAGCATACCTCTACCCAAAGTTGTTGAGACTTGTGGGTCAGCCCCTATCTGGGTGGTGCCATGGTGGTGTACCGTCTGTGCATTAAGCAGTTCCTCATTGTAAGGTCCTTCTCCTATGGTGGTAGTGGTGGCATGAGGCTGAGTTCCTTCATGAACAGCATAGGTTAGGAAAGGAGGATTGTTTCGTTGGTTTTGGGCCAACGAGGCCAAAGCCTGTGATGTCACAATCTTGACCCATAGGGCCATACCACAAGGGTCATTAGAACCCTGACTGTAAAGTAATTAAACTAACCATTCTAATTAAGTGTATAAAATATTGACCATATATATATTTTTTGAAATTATTCCTTTAATTGGTTACGGTTCACTTCCATGATTAGACTTATTCAAGTCTCATAACGAGATTTAATGAGATTGACTACTATCAATACAACTATATCAAATAACTATCAATAGTATTGAATATGGTAATGTTCACAGCTAACTCTACAATCCAATATACATCCCATATACAATAAGGTATGACAAGGGTACATGCATCCTCAATAAATACAAGCAAATAAATTCATCAAGTTAAATTCTACTAACACAATAATCTCTATCCCTCCTGTACTACTCTAATAGCTGTCATCCATTAAGTAAATACTTTCCATTCCCATGAACAACAGGGGTGAGCCATAATGCTCAGTAGGGTTTCCCAAAACACACAAGCAAGCAACGTGCAAAAACTAACACAAGTCTGAAGAGGACAGATCCCTAATGTTCATTATGCATCACAAACACATGACAATATCTACTCAATTACAAGCATAGATATAACAATCAAGAATATATGGCACCACTACATGTGTCATAAGAATAATAACTAGGCAATTAATTTATACCAAACCGAATGCAAGATATGAGTATATTCTTGCAAACTTCATGACGCACCTCCATTTTCTGTTTAAAGCCACAAGAACAATATATATCTGAATTGCTATGCAACTAAATAAACCATAAAATAACAATATAATCCAAGTAAATTTTCAAGGTTTTTAATATATTATGAATATATCTGATTTTCTTCGCACTTCATCGTTTCATAATTTAAGTTTGGGTTTTTATTTCATTCCCCAAGCTTTGGCTCCCAATAAGCCTGTTTGGGTTTTACAGGCTACTAACCCGTCAGACACCACAACCAAACCCTGAGTGGGTTCTCGACTCGCAAGCCCGAAGGGAAGCTCACTCCCACATCAAAATCCATAGCCCAGGATCGTAATCTCACATACACTTTAGAACACACAAATGAAGCATCGCAATCTCACATACACTCTAGAGCAAACAAATGATGCATCGCAATCTCACATACACTCTGGAGCACATAAAGACGTCACTAGTTTCTCATTGTTTTTCCTAAGGAATCAATATTCACATTCTCACCATTCATTTACATTTCATATTTTCATTTGTAGTATCAAAGTCTTCCAATTCTGCACCACACATAGGGCGTTCATCAATATCATAACATGCCAAGGTCTCGCAAGTCCACACCACACCCGGGGTGTCCAATAATATAATAAACAATGAAATATCAAAATCCATAACAATTTCCAGCATATGTAACATAAAAAGTCTTATATACAAGATTCATATGATAATAATGTTCATAAATATATCCATGATAGGAATATAAATAGTAGTAAGGTATCAACATGATAATCACAATCATATCATAATATCAAGCAAAGATCAAGCCTTTGAACAATGCTTATAATAGCCGCATCATAATGATCAAATGACAAGTATACATTACCAACCAAATTAGGATATAATCCTAATCTTAGTCATTACCCGATTATAACTGAGACACTACTTGTGCCTTTCATAATATACATGGGATGTCCCAAAAGTTCATAATTCAATTCTTGAGGTTTCCCCGGGCCCTTAATACATAGGTTACATATCAGTTTATTACGCTCTCTGAGGTTTACTTTGCCCTTGTTTATGTATTGAGTGCCCATGTTTTCTTTCATATACTAGTAACACATTAATTTAGAAAATATAAATAGAACATTGAGAATTTGTATTGGGTCCCCATCATACAATGCATAGAAAAGTCAACATAAACTTACCAAACAACTTATTAAAATTGAGGTAAGAAGCCCCTTAAAAGTTACCAGATAGCTCATTCAAATTAGGGCAAACAACCCCTTAAAAGTGTCAAAAACCTCTTTAAAATTTAGGCAAACAACCCCCTTTAAACTGAGACAAACAACCCATTAAAAGGTTCCAAACAACGCGTTAAAATTATATTACACAACCCATAAAAACTCAACCAAAAAGCCTCTAAAATCTCAATTGAACAGAACCTAAATTTGTACCATATAGTGCCTAAAAATCCACCAAACAACACATTAAAAACCTTTAAAACAGCCCCTTGAAAGCCTTACAAATAGTACCTTATGTTTGTACTAAATAATTCCTAAAAAGAGGACTTAAAAACCCTTAGTTTGACACCAAACATCAGCTTAAGTATGGCCTTAATAGTTCTTATAGTGGCACTAAACAGCCCTTCATTTGACTCCAAACAGTCCCTGAAATTTGGGCCTGACAGCCATTAATTTGATGCCAAACAACCCTTCAAAAAGATATGAAACAACCCTTTAAAATGACACTAAATAGACCCTAAAATCACACCAATCAGCCCTTAAAATTTCACCAGCCATCCCTTTAAACATGGCTCAATAGCCATTAAAATCAGTGATAAAGCAGCTAAAAATTTTACCAAATAGCAACCTAAACTTTCACCGAACAACCTTAAAAAATTCAGCCATAAAGCAGCCTAAAACTTCACTGAATAGTCCTTAAAATATGTCATAAAGCAAGTAAAAATAATTTACCAATAGCCCAAAAAAAAACTACCATAACAGCCTAAAAATTCACCAAATAGAAGCCTAAAATCAACCATCAAATAGGTAAAATTCTACCATGCAACAACCTAAAACTTTACCAAATTTTGATTTGTAAAGACCACGTTCATGGAAATAAAGTTTACCAAGCATTGAACAAGTCTTAGATCATAAAACTATATTATTATTTAACATATTTGCGAAACACCATATTGGTCTCCAAGGATACCATACACATCCACATGCTTACTCACACACTTTTTGATGCCCAGTTCCACTCACGCACATGCTTATGTACACCAAGATGATTCTGTACACACACTATTGTAAGTATAACATTCTACCTATATCTCAAAGTCATTCCAATAGGAGACCCGATCATGGGTTTCCCACACTACACCGATACATACATATATATATATATATATAGAGACACTCACACACACACATATGTACTCACTTCAATACATACATATACACATCCAATCACACATACATATTCAAATAAGATCCGCCCATATATGAATAAGACCCATCCACTAGGGAATGGGCCTTGACCCATTTAAATGGCTAATAGGATAAGTTTATATTCTAATTCAAATACGTCTCTATCATGTGTTGATAGAGATCAGTATTTAAATCCTAACAAAATTCTATATGTATCTAAAATAAAGACACACACACAAGTGTATATATATATATATGGTCTGCATAATGTGGTTGTGAGATATAGTACACTTTCTCTCTGTAGTCTTTCCTCTTTGGTGGGTTTGGAATGTGAAGATTGAAAGGGTAACTTAGTAGCCAACCATGCGTAACTTCGTAAAATTTAGGGACATACAT
The DNA here is from genome assembly GCA_008638375.1 of Nyssa sinensis. Classification (NCBI taxonomy): domain Eukaryota; kingdom Viridiplantae; phylum Streptophyta; class Magnoliopsida; order Cornales; family Nyssaceae; genus Nyssa; species Nyssa sinensis. The sequence goes on from CM018049.1 coordinate 9,647,115, forward strand.
AGAAGTCAGGATTCAACATTTGACTCGTAACAACAAGCAATATACGATCTACGGGTATCTTTCGCAGTCAGGTATGACTTAACCCGTAAACATGCTATGTGAATTGAATGTTTACATTGGTATCAGAACCATAGGCTTGTGTTCGCTGATATATGTGTTGTATGCATGGATATCTATTAAAAAAAAATCATGTATTGAACCCACATGGCTGATTTTTAAAAAATTATTATAAGAACACCTTTTGAACGATCTGCCATGGTGGATGTGTTCTTTATAAATCCAGTATGTAGCCCTTAAAATTTCATGACAATCCACCATCGGATTTGTGAGAGATCTGAGTTTAAAGTTCTTATTTTTCAAGAAAACACAACTTTAATATGAATTTTTGAGTTTTAATACGATCTATAAAACCTTAATTATTATGTATGAAATTTATATCAAATTTTTCATTATCGCGAGGGCTTTTCAAAGATATATGGTACACAATTTTTCGTTGAAAAATGAGTGAGATATAAGGTCTCAAAGTTTGACAGCAACCATGGCCAAACCTTGTTTTTGGAGAAGATGAATTGCTGAGAATGCAACCCCCACTCTCGGCAGGGCGCGTGGGAGCGCGTATATCATCTTCCGGGGCCTATGTTTTGACACCTCTAGAAAGTGAGCCTCCCATCCACTGTAGGTCTTAAAAATATATTTTTGTGTAATTTTTTGACTTTTAGAGGTATTTTAAAATTAATTTACAGTCTAAAAAAATATTGCGTGTGTGGTGCATGAGGCATGTTTTGGCTATATTTTTCGACACCTCCGAAGAGTGAGGCCTCTCCACACTGTGTAGGCCCTAAATATATTTTTTTATGTAATTTTTATGCTTTTGGAATTATTTTAAAATTAATATTTTATCCAAAAAGTGTTAAAAATATGATTAAATAATTTTTTTAAAATTCTAGTGAGCTATATTGTTGTTCAAAATTATAAACTAGCATCGTGTATACTATTATAGGCCTAAAATAATTTTGGGTAAATTTTATACCTATTTTTTTTATAATTTTTGGGCTTTAAAAAATTTGTTTTTAAAGCCAAAATTGAATTAAAAATTATAGAAAAATTATTTTTAATTCTAAAAAATTCATGAGAAAGGTCTGGACATAAAGAATAAATATTTTAATGCATGGATCATTTATTGGGTTTGTGTGCTATGAATTTGTTTCATTATCACACCTTAATTATTAGGTTTTGTGACTTATGGTTAACTACCTAAGGTGGTAAGTAGAGTACATTCATCCTCTTATTTAATTACCCTTATATGTGAGCATGATTGAATGAATTTTATATTGACAATTTTGAATAAACTTATGTTTACTTGTTTTATTGTTAACGTTGTCCTTATGTATATGTGCAAACAGACATCCCCATTTTGGCTTATAGTAGAGCGAATGTATAAGATTCTTTTCATAAGATGTATTGTGAGGAGAGAGGTTTTTGAAGCCATGTAAGGGGATGAAATTCTTGTTTGCACAATAATACATAAGAATTATTTTAGCATAGGCTCTAAAATTGTCAATTGGGATCCATTTGGGAGCCCCTGCGTACTTTGTTATATGGCGCAATATTTATTTATGTAATAAATATAATCATGTAGATTAAATTGAAAGAGGATTACGGTCCTCCCAATATAAAACTTGTTTAAGAATTAATTGAAAAACATATTCCTGAATTATAATAATAGGATTTGATTGCGACAAATAGCGAACTTTTGGTTCCAAAGTTATGGTAAAGAATAATATTTTTAAAATTGATTTTTGAGAACAAATTAAAGATATACAAATAATAACTAACGTCAACCCTTGCACAAAATTGAATGTAGAAAAATGGCAACAAAAAATGTAGTAGTTGACTTGACAAAAGGTGAAAAGCTAGTGGGGACCAACTATGACATGTGGCACAGAAAAATTCAATACCTTCTGAATGAGTAAGAGCTTTTGGAAACATTAACTAGTTCCATGATTCGACCCGAGGAGGGCACTACAGCCTAACATTGCCGTGGTGCGCATTTTACTATGTTAACAAGCATGCACGACAACCTTATTGGAGAGTATGAGACTTTCCAAACAGCCAAGGAGATGTGGGACCAGCTTAATTTTGACTTTGGTGGTACATCTACTACGAGACTGAGGAGTCTTGTTTTGAAGTTTGAGGTGTACGTAAGGATCCCAAGCATACGATGATTGAACATCTTAAGGTGATGTTCAATATGATTCATAATTTGAGAACTGTTGGGAATATCCTTACAGATGAGCAACAAGCGCAAGCTGCAATAAGGTCACTGCTAGATTTATGGTCTCACATGAAATAGATCATGACCAGCAATGAGAATATCAAAGACTTCAGTGATATCTCGCATTATTGTGAGCTAGAAGTGGAGCGCCAAGAGGCGACCAAGACTATCACGCTTATTGCCTAAGGTGGCAAGCACTAGACCAGTGGGTTAAAACGCAAAGCTAATGGAAAATCTAGGGCAGAATGGTGTAAAGGCACCTAAGATGGGAAATGACACCAAGCGCCACAAAGGCAAGCATGGTGGGAAGAAAAAAATAACCAGAGTGAAGTGCTACAACTGCTAGAAGATGGGTCACTTCGCTCGTGATTGCACTGAGTAGAAGAAGGTATCTTCTTAACCAAACAATCTCTACATTTGTGTATGTTCATATATACTTATTGCTGATACGATCTCTCATTGGATTATAGACACCAGAGTAACGAAACATGTGACTCGAGATAGATCGGGGTTCATAGATTATCGCAGAATTCCAAATAATTCTCATTGTGTGTATATGGGAAATGATACGTGTGAAGAAGCATTAGAAGTATGATCGTATCAACTCCAACTGCGCACTAGGCACACATTACTTCTACATGACATACTATACGTACCTGGAATTCAGCATAATTTACTTTCAATTACTGCACTTACTGTATTTTGGTTATGTTTTTTCTTTTGGTAGTGGTAGAATGGATATTTTATTATATGGTATTGTTTTTGGACAAGATTTTTTAATGAATAATTTCTTCTATTTAGATTTAATTGATTCTTTTTTTATCTTCATCATATGTTGCTAATGCTAATAAGAATATAGATTTTGTTACTTGGCATACTAGACTTAGGCATATATGACATGATAGAATGACCCGATTAACTAGAGAAGGTCTTTTGGGCTCACTCGCTAAGGTTGACCTACCTATATGTGAGTCATGTTTGGCTAGAAAAACATGTAGAAAGCCTTTTGGTAAGGCTGCCAAAGCTACTCAATCGCTTGAGTTAGTTCACTCAGACATTTATGGGCCCATGAATGTAAAGGCACGTCATAGCACCTAATATTTTCTCACTTTTATAGATGGTTACACGTGATATGGATTGTCTATTTGATCGCTCATCGCTATGAGGCTCTGGATTGTTTCAAACGCTTTGTAGCAGAGGTTGAGAATCAGAAAGAAAAGAGTTTAAAAGCTCTTCGAACAGACAAATGACTGCAAGTATTTATCTGATCAGTTCAAGGAACTATGTGAGAAAAAGGGGATACACAGACAATTGACTATTCCACACACTCCGCAACAAAATGGTGTTGTATAAAGAAGGAATAGAACTTTGCTAGATATGGTTAAGTGTATGATAGCGCAAGCTAACCTCCCAATTTCATTTTGGGGGGATGTTATTTTGACTGCAGCCTATATCCTAAACTGTGCCTTCACAGTCGGTTTCTTCAAGTGAGGGTAGGGAATTAGTTCCTTATCCAGTAATTGCTGAAGATAATGGGAGTGGTTTTCAGCCTAGTGAGAGTGATCAACTACTAGAAACTCAAGATTTTCAAGTGTGCCGTAGCAAACAAGGAAATATTCCCCGTCGTCATTTCAAGATTGAAAGGGATGCTTTTCTTATGTGCTACATTAGATGAGGAAGAGCCTGCTTCTTTGGAAGAAACATTTTCCTCACATGCTAAGAATGAGTGGATGGTTGCTATGCAAGATGAGATGAGCTCCATGATGAAGAACAAGGTTTGGGAATTAGTTAACCTTCTGCCAAGGCGTAAGACCATTAGGAAACAAATGGATCTTAAAAATTAAGCGCCAAACAGATGGTTCAATTGACAAGTACAAGGCACGTTTTGTGGCGAAGGGTTATACCCAAAAGGAGGGTATAAACTATGAAGAGACATTCTCTCCAGTGGTGAAGTTTGCCTCTATTCGCCTCATTCTTACTATTGTAGCGCATTTGGACTTAGAGTTTTTTCAGATGGATGTTAAGACAGCATTTCTCAATGGAGAACTAGACGAAAAGATCTATATGGATCAACCAAGTGGGTTTTGAGGTCAAAAGACAAAATCACAAAGTTTTTTGTCTCACTCGTTCCATTTATGGCCTTAAACAATCGTCTAGGCAATGGTATTTCTGATTTCCTCATGCCATTACCTCCATTGGTTTTGAGATGATTGAGGAAGATCATTGCATGTATCTGAAATGATCCAAGAAAAATGTTATTATCTTTCGTTGTATGTCAACGACATTCTCTTGGCTGGGAATGATACGGATTCCATTGTCGCCACTAAAGAGTAGTTGTCCCCTACTTTTGATATGAAGGATATGGGTGAAAAAAATTATATGCTAGGAGTTAAGATCACGAGAGACCGTTCAAAGAGACTTCTTAGTTTGTCCCAAGAGGCTTACATAAAGAAGATTCTTGAGTGCTTTCATATGCATCACTCGGAATCCATTGACACTCCGATGGAAAAGGGATGTGCCTTAAGCCTAGACTAGTGTCCTAAGAATGATGAAGAAAAAAACTGGATGTTCACCATGCCTTATACAGTTACAATAGGGAGTCTGATGTATGCTATGTTATGCACACGTCTAAACATCTGCCATGCAGTTGGTATAGTCAGTCGTTACCAGAGTAACCCTGATCTAGATCACTAAAAGGCAGTGAAGAGGGTTTTTCGATACCTTCGTGGGACCATTGATCTCGTCTTATGCTACCATGGTGAAGACCCGAGACTGAGAGGATACATCAATACAGATTGGGCTGCAAATAGAGATGGACGAAAGCCCACTTCAGGCTATGCTTTTATACTCAGAGAAGAAGTTGTTTCTTGGTGTAGCAAGAAGCAAACATGCATAGCATTATCCACGATGGAGTCAAAGTACATAGCTTGTTCAGCGGCTGTTTGGTTGAGAAGATTTTTGTAGAGGCTAGGTTTTTTGACCCATGAAGATGAGGCTGTGCTTGTCTATTGTGATAGCACATCAACCCTAGTCTATGCAAAAGATCCCAAGTATCATGGAAAATTAAAACACATAGACATTTGTTTCCATTACATTCGAGACATGGTTGGGCAAGAGGAAGTGGTCCTGAGACATATCTCCACAACCAGTATGGTGGCTGATCCATTGACCAAGCCTATTGCCAGAGATTTGTTTTTATCTCATGTTAGAAGTATGGAACTCCATAGGGTTTGATATGTATGGGCACTTCATTTTTTTATTTGACATTATTATGATATACATTCCTTTTACATATGTTATTTAATCGAGTGGTTGTTATTATTGTGTATATTCTGGTTATATGTCACCAGGCTAAGAGTTGACCCACTCTTATATGTCACGAGTGATTTACTTTGACGCTGAGATAGCGAGCAAGATGAGACATTGATGTCTATGGCGCTTATGTAGTAAGTTAAGACATTTATATCTGTGGCGCCTAAAAGGTAATCAAGATATATTCAATAAGCATTTAATGCTATATGTCACCTTAGTTAGAGCTAAGATGAGACCTTCACGTCTAGGTCAATCATGAAGTATTTTCACAAACTCTATGAAGCATGTTATAGCTGAATGTAAGATTTGAGGCAGGCGCTTAGATAGTGACTGGGCTGAAACTCAGGTTAGGCGCTTGTTAGCGACTAGACCTAGATTCCTACGGTGTCCTTTGCTTATTTGTTCAATGACATGCCCATTTGTGGGATGACGCCATAGCATACATTTAATACCGCATGTGCTGTATCGACCGATAGTGGGAGCGATAAATGAATCCCTGCTTCATTGCTATGTGAACCACTTGGATCATTAGATCCTAATTATGCTATTGTTTAACCTAAGACTATGTCATGAAAAGGATATTTGATGTCGTTACTTTCGAATGTTTCCCAAGGACGATGGATGATACCGTCTTGCGGGGCATCTCTAGGAAAGCGGTTAAGTCTAATTTGATTGATATAAGGGCTTAGGAAAAATGATTTGATATTGCATCGTGTTAGTGTGAGTCATAGCCTAGGCGATTGTGTCTTGTTTGTCTACGATACAAGTCATGAATGCATTATATATTAGGGGTGTAGCACTGCTTCCTTGAGGGGTTGAAGAGTGATGGATCTAGTGTAATTAAATTGTCTTGGGTATATTCGAGATGCTTTCGAGTAATGCACTTTTATTGGTCAAGTGATGATTTGATAATTGTGCTCTTGAGGCTGTATGTTCTTCTCGTGAGGTCGCATGTTCCATTTCTTGTGTGAGGAGTTAAGGAAATAAGTGTTTGAGAGAAATCATAGAGATAACTTGCCCTATGTGGGCGAGTGAGAGATATTAGTTTTTGGATTTTAGATCAACCCATATGTGAATAAGATCGGCCCACTAAGGAATGGGCCTTGACCCATTTAAGTGGCTGATAGGATAAATTCCTATCCTAATTCAAATACGTCTCTATCATGTGTTGATAGAGATCAGTATTTGAATCCTAACAAAATTCTATATGTATCTAAAATAAATACGTAGGTATGTGCTCTGGATAATGTGGTTGTAAGATATAGTACACTTTCTCTCTCTAGTCTTTCCTCTCTGGTGGGTTTAAAATGTGAAGATTAAAGGGGTAACTCTAATAGCCAACCCTGCATAACTTTGCAAAATTTAGGAATGTACACGGAAGCTAGGATTCAACGTTTGGCTCGTAACAATAAGCAATGTACGATCTACGGGTATCTTTCGCAGTCAAGTATGACTTAACCCGTATATATTCTATGTGTATTTAATGTTTATAGTAAGTATAACATTCTACCTATATCTCAAAGCCATTCCAATAAGAGACCTGATCATGGTTCTCCCACACTACACTGATACATACATATATATATAGACACTCACACACATACACACACATATATACTCATTTCAATACATGCATATACACATCCAATCACACATACATATTCATTTAGTTGCATCTAGAACTAGATGATAAGTTCTAAAAGTCCCTACCTTGCCTCCACGATCCTTTGGTTTAGAGAGAGAAAGCATTGAAGTTTTTTTTTTTTTTTTGGATGCCTTGATCATCTCCCACCATTTTTGCACTCTTTTGAGTTTCCAAATCAACTATCCATAGTCCTTTTCACATTTAGGTCTTCACCTATTTATTTTAACTCTATTAATGACCATGTAAGCTTCCATGTCTAAAGCTTCTTCATCAACACACTTTATAGAACACCTTGGCTCACACACACACACACACACACACATATATATGTATATATTTGGACTTACACACCACCGAATCTCCCTCACATATACTCGCATATGTGCACGCTCACACATATTTTGTATCTCATACATGAGAGCATAGAAAGAGAAATGAGGTTTCAAAAAAATGAGGAAAAGAGAGAAAAATGATGAGGGTGTGGGGTTAGTCAGTTGAAAAGAGAAGAATTCAGCTTTTTGTCATTCAATGGTCATGTTATATATCACACTATTATCAAGGCTTGCTCATAATAATTGGGGTGCACTACTATACATTGAATCATATACTATTTGATACCCTTTTCCACTAATCCTACTAAAGAAAAGTGTCCCATTCTAGAGTCATCTCACCAAGACTACTTGGAGAAGCCTTGCATACTAAACGAGGTGTCGTGTGACTAGTTGACCACAAGCACACGCACACACACCAAAAAATAAAGTTTGTCAAAATTGCACCAAATTAATTGGAACCCTAGCTAATTTTGACGTGTTGATTCCAAATATATTGTCAGTTTCTCTAAATTTAACCATTTAAATTTTCATATTTATTTGCGTCTTGTAGATGACTATATAACCTCAAGGCTCACACCAGTCTCAAATAAATTACCAAAATTTCAATTAAGTTTCATTGTGTCATATTAATAACTTATCAACTGATTCCACAATCTCTCCAACATGTCTTCAATTAATATTCAGTTTGACTTTAGTCTATGTTGAAAATTTACCAAATTGCACTTTGATGATTTTCTAGGTCATTTCAATCTTCACCCCTTATAAAAATTATGTCCTCAAAATTCAACACTCTATAGAGAATATTTCCAAAACACCCATCAATATTTTTTCTAGGTCGCTACATGTGACATGGCTGTGAGTTCCTGCATCTGATCAATTTGTCGTTGTATCTGATCAAGTTGTTATTGTAAACGAGTTCGTGTTCGTCCTCTTCCTCTCCCAACAAGAGGCTGATCTTAAGGACTTTAAGGATTCCTTTTGGAACGAAGGTTTGGAGCCATTGGTGTTTTAGGAGATTTTGTTTAGTTTTTGTACATGAGATAGTGAAAATGATTATTGTTCTCACAGACGATGCCAAACTGATGTTGCACTTTTTTAGTCTGGAGACTTTTTCTCTCAAATTGCCTGTCAAAAACTCAAAATCAGAAGGCCATCGGGAAGACTCTAGTGGTAGCCACTTTGATGACAAAGTTAGTGAAGAAATAAAGATAGTAGTTCTAAAGAGGAATTGAACATGAATTAAAGCATTACCTTATGACTTTATTTATAAATCGTAGATCTCCTAAGTCGTGTAGGATTAGGAGACATGAAAATAGGAATTTGAAGATATTCATAGATAGTAGTTTCTATATAAAACTTTGTTTCCTTATTCTGAGGTCGGTAGTCCTTAGAAGACGGTGACCAGCTCGGAACCACTTCTATTCGTGTTCTGCACGAAAGTAGGTCAGATGGGTAATTGCCCTTGTGATCTGTACACTAAAGAACCTCTTGGAAACATGTGTCATGTTCTGAGTATATTTGTTCAAATTATGGTATATCATGCTACTATCGTCTTTCCCCCTTGGGATCTCGATATACGCTCAAGTTTGTCACTCCATACTTTTCAGGGATTACTCTCTTGTTTTAGACAGTCTTTACTTTTTCATGGTCATCTCACCTTGGTTTTACTTAACTACCAACAAGAGAACATATTTGAAAGGACTTTTGATATCAATGAAGCACTATTTTGCAGTTTAATTAAGTTAAAATCAGTGAATCAAGTTTTTTGTTTACAGAACATTTAGGTTTCACGGATGAATTCAGTCACAAATTGGAGGTTAAAACCGCGAGTTGAAACGCTATTTGGAAAGCTAATGGTGGGCATGCATCATCGCGTGGAGGGAGTCCATTCCAGTGCACCGGAGCATTTACAAGGAGGCTAAAATCTGTTTGGTGTAAGCTTAATGCAGGAAGATTGAGAAAGGTCCATAAAATGGTGACAACCTGGCCCATCATGACATTGGCTTGCTTGGTGTTGGTGGTGCCAGGATAAGGCACTGCAACTGCAACTGATAAAACGATGAACCACTTTTGACTTAATGATCCACTGCCCATCCCACCCATTTAAAGCATGCCAGTACTACTGCTAAACTGCCTTCCTTGCCATACCTCTTCAAAAATGGATAATATGATAAGGTTGAAGTGATGGAAATTAAAGCTTTCATGAATTACACACTCAAGTATCCACAGCAAAAGGTACTGCTCTCTTAAGTTTCTTTCTTGGAATGCTAGTCCGTCTCTCAAATCCAAGCTCAACCAAATTAATCCAAGACATTCCTTATTCCCAACAGATGAATAATCAATAATATTTGATTTTACTTAAGATTGGGAAAGGGTTGAGTTGGGGTCCTCCAAGCCCAAACACACACATACACACAGTAGCTAGCCAACCCTGACTGCAATTTAATATCACCAGGGTCCTGTTTAAGTGTAGAAACACCTACTTGTGAGGTGACATTTATACTATGTGGTCTCCGCTACCAAATCCATACACTGCAACCCCCACGACATGCAATTATCCTTCTTAAACAGTTTGAAATTAAATAATATGGAGATGGTCTTCGTTCTATATGTATGTACATACTTGTCTGTGAGCATGTATCTAACTCTGGGCCCTCCTCTCTCTCGCTCTCTCTCTCTATATATATATGTGTGTGTGCGTGCGTGCGTGCATATATATATATATATATGTATGTATATATATGTTTGTGTCTGTGTTTATAACTTTATAAGACCTTTTGAGTTTCTCTTCCAATCAGAAGTCTCTGTGGAGGGTGGGTCATTTAACCTATAACAAAATTGGCCCGTGAATACAGATAGGCCCAATACCGGCCCATTTGTTTTGTATTGAGGGAGTAAATCTGTGCTCTCTGATCTCTCTCTGCCCGCTTCTTCTCGCCTCGAATCGCGAAACCTATCCCTAATCTCTCAAAAACACAGAATCTTTAAAGTTTAAGCAGCTCGATTTGGTTGTTTCCATCCCATGCATTGTTGAATTAAAATAATTTTCAATATCCTCTGGTCGTTGATTCACATTTGACGGTTCTTGATCACAAACTAGAGAGACAAAGGGGAGGTCGCATTCAATCATTAAAAGAAAAAAAAAAGGAAAATATATTCGGTATGTTCAGAATTCTTTCAATTTTATTGCTTTGATTATTCATTTTAAAGTTTTTGATTAGTCTCATTTTGAGCCTATTTCTAGCTGCTTAACTAAATTAGGGTGTTTATGAACCAATTCTGTATATTATGCGTTTGAACTGTTAATTTATATGCTTTGTTTATAAAATGATAATTTTGAATTTATATGCTTGCTTCCTTAGGTCCGTTAATTGATCAATGAAAAATTTTAAGGCAATGCTTGGAAAACAGGACTAGTTTTGCAATTTTGAAGAGGGAATGATTTTCAAGCCTTCTTTTGTCTCTGGAAAATCAGCCTGCATTTGCATCATTCCATCATTTATAGTGAATAACCAAACGATTATGTTTATTTATTTGTCAACTGCATATCATAACAAGTAGACAAACAAATGGGTCTGAGTAGAGACAATATAAGATGCACCAGGTTTTTGTGAGAAACTGTTATTACCTTGTGATTGCTATGTGTCAGGTTTGAACCGGACTTAAATATTTAGATTTGGAATAGAGCTAAAACCATTTATCGTCTTATAATTCTTGCAAATGCGTACTAACATTACCGTTGGCTGAGTGCCTTGGTGACCAAGAAGTGTCATTAAGTGACTGTTCTCCTAAATTTTAAAAAGGAAAGTAGTGGATCAAGCCGGTTGTAGTTAGAAGGATCCCTTTTATTAATTTTAGAAGTCAAAAGATTTTCTTTCCTTTCTTTCTTTTTTCTCCAGTTCACAAAAAGTCAAGAAGATACAATACTTGCAGTTTGGGCTCTCTAAGATTTAATGGCATATAAAGGCAATCATCTATTGACATTGATAGCTTTTACTTGCTCTCTTACACTGTAATTGTTGAATTTGATTGCTTTAACTTATTACATGGTCAGGGAGATCCTGCTTTCATCTCTATCCATCACATTAATTAGGTTTTGTATCTTAGTTCATTTGAACTTTGAGGCGGGCAATGGGGTAGATTCATTAGGAAACAGGGTTTTAAGTATAGGCAGGTTCAGATTTGGCACTAGGCAGGATGAATTCCTATTCCTACAATCAAAGGAAATTTTTTAAGCTTGACATTCCCTGCCAAAATGTTGAGAGGATGGAAATTATCCACGAGATTGGGTAAATTTTTATTATTTTGAGTGCACGACTCTGTATTGCATGTTTCATTTCTATTTCTATCACTATTTCTGTTTTTATTCCTTGGGATTTGGGGTAGGGTTAATAGTTCAGGTTACTGAAGCACGTCCGGGATGAGGCATGGGTGATCCTCTCTTTGCACATATTTGAGAGGGCCAGGAACAGACTAAAGCTTGCACATGGTGAATGTTTCATTGTAATTTATTTATGTTGCATTTCTCTATAATTAATTTCAAGCACTATAACAAGACCAGTTACTAATCTGAAATTAGGATTTCCTATTATGGTGTTGTACTGTTGATTCTCTTGAATGAATTTAGAGTGGATGTGAGCCTGCAATTTCAGCTTGTTTCATCTAAAAGATTCTATTTTTAATTAGATGGGAGGGCACACAACCACACCGTGGCACAGATATTATGAGATTTTCTTCAAATGATAGATAATCTATTGAAATTTTTAAATACTAAAAAATAATCACTGCATGCTGCTAATTTCTAATAATTATCTTACATCTTTTCTCCTTGTTCTCATTTGAGAACATTTTCCAAGTGCACAGCATATAGCACCCTTTTGCTTCTTGAATCAGTTGCTAGTTGCTTACTTCTTTTTTTCTTTTTTGTTCCCCTGAATTCTTTTCTTTCAGTTCTTTTATTCAATCTGCACTTCTATCATTTCTTTTTTGCTTTTCCATGTTACCACATTTTCCCTTCTAAAAGTATAAATAGCCATAATTTGGTTAGGGGCCATTGCTTGGTGCAATGGTAAAAATGGTCGGGCTGTCAAGTGTGAAAACTCTTTGCGTAAAAATAATATCAAATGTTAGTTTCATCTCCAATCTACCCCACCTAGCATCTTCTGTAAGTGGAACCAATGCCAGGTAATGGCCTGCAGCCATAATTTGGTTCTATTACACGTTTTTTCAGTAGTGAGGGTGTGCGTATGTCTCTTGGCATTTAACAAATACATACATTTTTCTTTTATCAAATGACCATACTTTTTTTTGGTTTGTTTTACTTTTGTGCATATTTTAAAATGGGGAATATTATTTACAAAAAAAGAAAAGAAAAAGAAAAAGAAAAAGAATGGGGAATATTGTTGGATCAATCATCGCTTCGTTGGGTCTCTTGTTATTGAATAAAAAATGCATGGTAAACAACCTGAAATTAGTTTCTTCTTTTCTTTTCTTTTCGTGTATTTTTTTTTTTTTTTTGGGGATATGTTCTATGTCATACCCAGGCTGGTTCTTTTCAATATCTAATTTCTATTATTAATACTAGATTTGTTATATGACTTGTTAAGAGTATTGAGTGGGGTTGAACTTCACTTGAAAACTGCTATAGCAGATTATATGGGCATGCTTTAAAGGATTTATGTGGAATGGGTTACAGGATATTTCATTGAATTGTAGAACTTTGACCATCAATTATTTGATTACAATTTTAACTACACATATAGATATAGATATTTAATGGTAAGGTTGCTTCATTACAACCTGGTGGTCGTGGGTTTGAGTCGTAGAAATAACCTTTCCGCTCACAGGGTAAGGCTGTGTACATCTAACCCTACCTCAACCCTGCAGTGGTAGGAGCTGCATGCATTGGGACTTCCCTTTATATATAGATATAGCTATATATTTGATTTATCTTGTTATACAAGTACCACCTCCTGATACAATTTCCTTACAAGACCAATTTAACCCAATATCATTTCCAGGTGTGAGCTTAGCAGCATGCAGTGAGGAGGGCCAAGCTGGGAGCAAAGCAAGGATGGTTCTGGAATGAGGAAGCAATTGGCGCTGAGGGATTTAGAGGTCTGTAGCATGTAGAAAGATCACTTGCACACAACACACCCACATACAGTAGACTGTCAGTTCACAGGATCACCTCACCCTTTTCTTTCTAGATTATTTCCTCCACAAGGAAGGCACTTTAATTTGTGAACTTTTTGAAGAAGAAACAACACGATAAACTAAGTACTTCTGTAGAAGTTTTTAGATTCTGATGCTTTCTTGACACTGCAGGTACCTTAAGTCGTCACATTTTTTTTTTTTTTGGGACCATATTTTGATCTTACAGAAAGACAGCTCCAGTTTGATTAGCGTGTGTGGCAGGAAGGGGAGGGTGGAGTAGGGGAGTTACCATCTCAAGGTGGAGTTGGGTTAGTTGCGGTCTCTGATTACAACCAAACCAACTTCACCTTTATTAGGGAAAGGTATTTTCAAAGATTCTTTTCATCCTGTAAATTTTTTTTTTCATCCTCATTTAACTAATTGCTGAACTGCTGCTTTTGGTCTTAATATACTTGACCTGGCCTCCAAGTTTCCTCTTACCACTGTGTTTGTCATCATATTCTTTAAATTTTATTTCCTCATCTGAATTGAGGAAAGTTTGATATTTCTTAGGCATTTAGATCCTGAAAAGGACTAATTCTGAAGGCCATATATCAATAAATATGGTTCTCTAGTGAGTAAACTTGTACAAGGGTTGGAAGATGGCATTTTATTCCGAGGAACAAACTGAGGATTACCTTTTCAAGATTGTTTTGATTGGTGATTCAGCCGTTGGGAAATCAAACTTGCTTGCTAGATTTGCTAGAGATGAGTTTTATCCTAATTCCAAGTCAACTATAGGAGTAGAGTTTCAAACACAGAAGATGGATATTAATGGGAAGGAGGTCAAGGCACAGATATGGGACACAGCTGGTCAGGAGCGGTTCAGGGCTGTTACATCTGCATATTATAGAGGTGCAGTTGGAGCTCTTCTGGTGTATGACATCAGTAGGCGCCAGACATTTGATAGCATTGGCAGATGGCTTAATGAACTTCACAGTAAGCGCTATGACAAATTGATATTTGGTCCTTGTTTTATGCTTCTTTTTCTTGTGAGGACTCCTGTTCAGATACATAAGGTAACTGTCTTTTAACAACATTGTCTTGTGCAGGATGAATAACGATAGTATCTCCCACAAAACGAATCAAGTTTAGGAAATTTTATTCCAACATAAAAGTTCATAATGCCTATTTGATATAATAATTGCTGTTGTGAGGCTTTAAAAAAACTTTGGTTGGCTTATGAATTTTTTTTATTCCCCCAAAGAAACGAATGTGTAGCTGGTCCCAGAAAGGGAAAAAAAAAAAAAGCAATATGAAGCTGAGATGAGCTGATTCAAGTTGTTTTTGTTGTTATTATGATGATGCTTGATAGACTCCATTTTGCATGACAAGATGGTGAATTCAACTTCTATAGAAATTGAAATTACTTGCATTTCACAATGACCATTCCATAGGATTTCCAAATGCTTCATCTTCCAATCAAACTGCAATTGATCATGGGAAATATTTTGTGTTGTTTTTTTTTAAGAAAAGAAATATTGGTATGTTGTTTGTGTATATTCCTGGCTGGTCAAGATGACCAGATCTTATGTTTATTCTTAATTTGAGCAACTGGGGCTTGATTTGTGTGGTTTATTTATTGAGCAGCTCACTCAGACATGAATGTAGTAACAATACTTATTGGCAACAAGTCTGATCTCAAAGATGCCAGGGAGATTACGACAGCTGAAGGCAAGGCCTTGGCAGAGGCACAGGGCTTGTTTTTCATGGAAACTTCAGCCCTTGATTCTTCTAATGTAACTGCTGCCTTTCAGACCGTTGTTAGAGAGATCTACAGTATTTTGAGCAGGAAGGTAATCCAATCTCATGAGCTCAAAAAACATGATCCTACCTGGATGGGGAATGGAAAGACTGTTATCTTACAGGGGGATGGGGACCAAGAAGCAGATGGGCAACCAAAAAAAGCTGGCTGCTGTTCATCATAAGGCTAGGATGTATGTATGTGTGACGGTACTGGTTCTCCCAAGCCAGAATTTGCACATTTCTTCTCCCCTCCCTGTAATTTAATCTCTTGTTAGCATTGAAGTGTTGATTCAAACTATTTTGTCCCTGTGCTACGAAGTTGACATAGAAAATGTAAATGATCTGAAGGGGAGAAAAAAAAAAAAAGGATTTTGTTACTGTTTCAAATTACTTTCCAGTGTCTCAGTTTTGTCAATGTGCAATTTACTTTCATGCTTTCTAGCTTATGGACAGTATGAAGTGATTCAAGTCTCCAAGGGTTGGCAGGATAAGAATGGTGATTAGATGCATATTTTCAATCTATGTTTGCCATCATAAATTAAAACTTTTTAGTTGGAATTGAAGTGTTATACTAGTTAAGACTTTTTCTTTTTCTTTTCTTTTTTTCTTGAAAATCTAAATGTCACTGTGAATTTTATGATATCAATCATAATCATAATTTGACACGTTTGAAATCACATGAATATTATATGGCTATTTATTTTTAACTAAAACATAACATACGTGACATATTATCAGTTAATGACACATATTCGGATAAGAAGAAGTTTCACTTATCTAGTTTGGAGTTAATATTGTTTTTTTGAGAAAGAGAATTTTTTTTTTTGTCTTGTTTAATGGGTTGTTTTTGTTTAAGATCATATTATATTATGGATTGGACTGTCCTCTTGTACGTAGATTTGAACAAGTTTTTGCAATATTAGCCTTTAGGAGCTCATACAAATGACCTCAGAAAACAGCTGATACCCAAATGTAACAACACTTAAAAATGTTATAATAAGGCAGTATGGAAAGGGAAAATGACCCCGGTGTTTTTATTCCTTAGGTCGTAATAAATGACAGAGAAATTTGTAGGGCAGATATGGAAAGTCAATAATGATTAATGTTGCTGGGTTATGGCTGCCATAGTGTTCATGCATGAAGCCATTGCATACTGCCCATTTGATTTATGGAATTAGAGATCACTGATTGACCCTTCACATGACATACCACTGATTGTCTTTGTGGTAATAATGAGAGAGAGAGAGAGAGAGAGAGATCACAATAAGAAATTACAGGAGTGGGCCCATGTATTGGCACGCAGTAGGAATTGAGCTGGACAGCGCAGCAGCAGCTTAAATTTGTAAGTTCCATTTGGGGGAATTACAGTTAATGCTTAAACTGTTCACATAATGTCAGTTTATCAGCGCATAATGTTCAGAGTGAATCATAAATTGTGTGTTTTCTGTTAAACAAAATTTCGTGGGTGAAATTAGAATCTTTATTTGTGCCACCTGGAGACCATGTATTTTGTTCAATGTGAGGTGATACGCCATAAATTGGCACAGGCCTAATACTTTGACACGTGTTGATTATGTTATGAAGAACGAAAATTGATTGTACTTGACTATTGACCAAGTTAGTGCCTATCAAACTAGAACAATGAGTCCCGAGCATCTCATCGCTTTAAAGAGACTACCGAACAAGGAAACACAATCCAACATGATAACTTCTTCTATATATAAATATCTTTTAAACATCGGAGCTTGAAAGGATTGAAACTAGTAACATCATCAGGCAAGTAGTAGTAACACGGAATGGAAGACGTGGCTGTCCAAGGGTAAATGTCAATTTTAAAAAATTGGAATTTTCAGGAGTCATTGTGTATTAAGTAAACCTTATCAATCACATAATAATACTGTTGACAACCGAGGAGGAATTGTCCCAATCGTCCCCCTTGTGACTGCTAACTTTGTCCTTAACTACTTATCACTACCTACTCCAGATTGTGCAAAGCTTTCTCTTCAGCATTAACTGTTTCTTCTTGTTATTGTTTTATGATTATGTTCCTAGTTAGGAGAAGGCTTGTAAAAGAGTGTATGTATGTATGTGTATATATATAAATATAGATATAGATGGATGGATGGATGGATAGATAAATATGCTTGAGAAAGAACGGATACTGAACATGTGATGTGCAAAAAGGGCAGAGAATGAAAAGGGTTTCTTGCAGCTGATGCAACGGGATACCAGATGCTAGGTGCAACTAAGATGTATGAAACATTGGAAACGTTGGAAGTCTATAAAGTTTTTAAGTATTCTCACTTTTTCTTCATATAATTTTTTAATTTAGAACTTAGATTCCGTGATTTTATTCCTGTTTTAATCACACAAAGAGAGGAAAATATTTATCATGTGTTGGTTTGTGGCTTTTTCCCAACAGAATTACTGAGTTGGTTTCCCTGCCATGCCCACACCTAACGCGGATTGTGGTAATCTTGTTGGATTTGATTTGACTTCCATCACTATTTTGTCAAGGATAAGCCAAGCCTGTACTAGTAGTTTGTTCCTCTTTTTGACGGGCACTAGAGTGCGTTGGCTTATTTATTCACTAAAGTTACCATGCTTAAATGATCAAGTTACTTAATCTCAAAGGGTGATCAGTTCGTCCCGAAGCTTTTACAAAACGCTTGCTTAATAAGAAATTTCAATTCGACCCTCTATTTCTTTATAGACTAGCCATCACTCATTTCTGTAAAGTTACTTACCTACGCTAGGAGAGCGATGGCCGAACAGTGGAGTCAGGTTTCAAGGGAAGGAAAAAAGGAAAAAAAAAGTTATACTATAATAAATGTCTGTATGGATCTCCCAATCAGTTGGGGTATAGATGTGGAACCATCCTCTACTGAAAGGGGTTGGACCACCCAACTATATTCCTTATTTTGACAATGACGAAAGTGATATGAAAGCTCTTACAAAAACACTCTGTTATGGAAGTTTGGATAAGTGTCAAAAGGGGCCACACAAATAGGAAATTGTTGAGTCATTCTGCTTATACAAATAAAACCCACCACTGATTCAGGCACGTTGTACCCATTATGCTCCATTTGGTTGCAGGAGAGGAGGTTACAGGTTAGGACCCACTGAATTGTGGGCCCTTCCAAAGAAATTATAATAAGATTTCCTGCACATTATGGGTCAATTACTATCTATCAAACTCCAACAAATACTTCATTCTCTAAGCAAAATGAATCAAACATTCAGCACCTTATTCTTGGGGAACCCGGATCACACTGGTAATTCAACCCAATATTTCATACAAACTTCCAATGACAAAACCCTGCTGGAAGGGGATAAATAAACAACATACCTAACAGGATCAGCAAACCTGGCTGGACAATACAGCAGAAAGAGAAAAAGGAGGGGAAAAAATCTGCTTTTTTTTTTTTCCGTATCGTCATGTCACCAGAGATGCATGATACAGTCATTCTCAAGTATATCCCGCAATCTGATTTTACATCTCAATCAAATCTCAAGAAAGAAAGCCTACATTAAAAAAACTCAAGCCCAAACCTTAACGCGAAATCCCTTGTAAACTGCTCTCTCTGATGAGGTCTATAAAACAGGCACTCCAATTAGCTCTAATCAAATGTACTACTTTCTTGAAACATCTTTCTGACAGTAATATACGTAATTCACAGTCCTTCATTTGGTTCACCTGATATTCTTCACCTATAATAACCTTCTGACATCCATATAATAATCTTCCTAAGCAGCAATTCCTGAAACAAATGACAATCAAAAGTGCTTCAATATCACAACATATTAAAGGCATGTAGATGCAGCTAGTAAATTTGAAAACAGAACCAAATATGGGATATCAGTATAGTGCTTCGCTTGATATTGCTTCCAATTCCCAGCAATATCTACAACAGCTACCCCACCCCAGTTCTCTTTCATCCATTTTTCCCGCTCAGTAAGGTGTGACTGAACTGGAAGTAAATAAATATTTTATCATATAAAGCAAAGAGTCAAGGACTATCAAATTCAATTAACTGAGAAGTCACAAGAGGACAACTTTATAATGGGATATTAATACCCCAAAGATCCGATCAGCCAATATTTTTGTTTTCATTTACGTAAATTTTAGCAAAAAGAAAAATGAGAAAAGTGTCATGCATCAATGTTGTAAAGACAATCTAACCATAAATGGAAACAATGTTATGGGCATCTCAAGGGCAAACCGCGTGCTCACTTTAAAGTCGGTGAACATAAAAAATGGCACAATGTTATATGTAGTCCATAGGACGTGATACTGGGTCAAAATAAAATACAATATTTCAAACCTTCTTAACCAATCATTTTCCCAATTTTTGTTCTCTTGGTTGGTAAGCTGGGATGATTCAATACGTCATTGTTTGTCATAACTGGAACCCAATTGTCGAGCACGTAACCAAACTAAACCACAATTTTGACCCCCATTCACTAAATAGTGGGGTGGTAATGCATTGAACCGAAATTCTCACATCAGGCTGTGATTCTGTGAAACACCATGTCATAGGATAACTGCTCAACCCGAAAGGTTTACGTTTGAAATAGTCCATTTGTGCCAAGGAAATGCAGATACCCAATACAATTATCCTAAGAAGTATAGACATAAATATGGAGACGGGATACAGATACCACAAGACACAAACATGCTAACATAGTATTTTTCAAAAAAATAGGACACGGATATGTCAGGGACAAGTTGAATATTAATATATTTTTTATAATAAAAACCTAATATTATTTCAATCAAAATTAAAATAAAACACACAAATCACAACAACATTATTAAGATATCAAAATAACAAAGTCACTAAATAGAAATTCAAAAACTTCTCCATTTAACCATTAACATCCATGATCCAAGTTTCAAAACAAATTGATGAGAAGAGGAGAAAAAAGGGGAGGAAATCTATAATTAAAAAAGAGAGAGAGAGAGAGAGAGAGAGAGAGAGGGAGAGAAAGGAAAACGTATTTGGGATGCGTTTGAAATTCAAATAAAAAAATTAGACACTCTTTCTTCGCATGTCCGAGACTTGTCCGAACATATTCATGTTCGACACAAATACGTGAGTCAAAAAAAAGTGTTTGTGCTTCATAGCAGTTATCATATAAATAGACTATAAAGTTGACATAATATTGGTGTTAAGATATGAATAACTTTAATAGGATGATTTAGCAATGCATGTATGGTAAAAAAAGAAAGAAACAAAATAAAATATAATAAAAACTAGAACCATCAATCCTTAAGCATGTAACAAGTTAATGGTTTATGGTACCAAATTACTTGGGTTTTGCATGTAAGGGAAATTTAAAAGGAAAAAAGTAATTGTGAAGAAAATAAAATAAAAACTAGAACCATCAATCATTATGCATGCAACAAGTTCTGGTCTATGGTACCAAATTACACACTTCAATTACGTTTCGCATGTAAGGGAAATTTAAAAGGAAAAAAATTAATATGTGAATGAAATTGGGAATGCACTAGATAAAGAAAAGAACAAAACTAGAAGAAGAAAATCTTACCTCTATTTGATCTATTAGTGACATTATAACCACCGATATATCCAGCAGGGTTTTTAGGAATAACATCAGAAGCTGCATTCCCAAGCCCATAACCAAAAGGGCCAGAGCCCTCAAGCTCGGGAGATGATGACCGCCAAGTGGGGTCCCCATAAAATGAACCACCTCCATAAAAGTTTCCAAGAACCCCATCAAGCCCATCATTTGGTGCAGCATATGATGATGTTAGTGCAGCACTGCTTCCACCATTTCTTGCATACCCTCCTCCTCTCGACCCAAAACTATTGTCTGAACTGCCATAACAAATATTGCCACTACCATAGGCAGAGTCTGTGACTCCACCTTGGCCTGAAAGAGGGCAGGAACCCCAAATTGCTCCGATACTGCCAAAAGAACCAACCAATCCAGTATTCCCACTTCCAGAACCCAAAAAGTCACTAGAGTTTGCAAAGCTTGTAGCATAATTAAGACTCCCATTCCCCCACATGTTCCGACTTGCCGAACTTAAAACAGAACCAGTTCCACCACTACCCCCACCATACCCAACAGGACTACTATACCTGTTTGAACTCCCTATTGTAGAAATGGTTCAATCCACGTCCATAGGTTATATTTGAACTGAAGTTTCCACTTCCCCCATAGCTTGAACTCAAACCTGGCTCAAGATTCAGTCCCATCCCATAACCGGGACTATATGGAGGATATCCACTCCGCCCAACGGTAACTGGACTAAATCTACCATCCATTCTTACTCCATAGGCTGAGCTTGGATTATATCCCTGAGTGTAGTCGTTGAGGAAGCCACTGACTCTACTGAGGCCATAGTTATATCCACCTAATTGATTCCGACTTGGCCCTGGAGATAACTCCTTGGGCACAGCCCGCTTGACCTCAACCATTTTACCATTAAGTTCATGAAAGGTTTTGAGCAACACTTTCTCCACTGCTTCCTCTGAGTCATAAGTGATAAATCCAAACCCTCTAGGCCTTTGGGTGTTGTGGTCATACATCACCACAACATCTGTGATTGTCCCAAATTGATCAAAGTACTTCTTAAAATCACTCTCTGTGACAGTAGGAAGCTAAACCACCTACAAATATCTTTTTTGTACGTGCAGGACCCGGCGACCCTTGAATGCTGCCAGTGTTTCTGTTCAGCATGTGTTGATCATCCCTAGGAACAGCCTTCTTTGCCTCAACCTGAGAACGGAATTCCAAATCATGAAAAACAAACTCGATACAGTTTCATATTTACAATAGAAATAAGGTCTTATATTTTAAAAGACATCACTCTTTTTATTAATATGTCAATGAGGAAGCTAAAAATTAATATTTTGAATTTTAACAAGTTTTGGATCATCTCTGATCATTTCTTCTGGAATTTATAGAGATTTTCAAATCTTAAATTTCTGAAGCAAGATGGAGATTAGTCTAATTTTCACGGGTATGAGTATAACCCAAAGTATTCATCACAATTTCCTTCTCACTCTCTCTAGCATTGATGTTTCCATTCCCTCTGCTCTCCCCATTCAGTAGAGGTTTCATGAGCAAGAGGTAAATGATCGCAATGGATCTAGATCTTACAAGCTGAAATGTAATTTTTTGCCACCTATAGAAACTAAATAATAAAAACTATATTACATTGAATACTCTCCCTTAGCCAAAATTTGTTTTATGCTTTGTCAGTATGAGAGACAAGAAAATGTAAGGGAGAGAAGGTAGGAGTAATGAAAAAGATACCCCTAAGGAGAGGCAAGTTCTCTCTATCCATTTGTTTTGTTGAGCGAGAAGTAAAGAAACAGTATTTAATTTTACCATGATACCTTTACACATTAACACAAGGGTTTTATTTGAAGACAAAGACAAAAAAAAAAAAAAGCTTCCTTTTCCCTCCTCTTTTCTTCTCTCTTCTCAATGGAAAGAAAATGATGAACCGGGAGGGTAAACACCCCCTGGCCCTCCTTCCTAAGAAACAATAGAAACCCTCTCCATCCTGTCCCTTGCCCTTCCCCTTCCCCGCTTTTCCCTTTCCCGGCTTTCACTCTCCCCTCATATCCAGGGGACTGCTAGTCTTGATGCTCATCACCCTTTCTTTTTAATGCCTACTTCTTTGTGAAGAGATTAACAAATTGGCACCACCCTACTTAAAATCATTCATTACCTTACTTCTTTCACTCTTTCCTCAATTTTCCTTCCAAGCCAGTTGATTTTCACAACCCTGAAAATAGCACATTGCAGAATTCTTTCCTCTAGGATATATCTTTTTGGCATTTCTTATTGCAGTAATCCTCTTTACTAAATTTAATCTTTCATTGATTGTCAGCCTACCCTGAAGGCACTCAAAGTTGCATGAATAAGCACTTGATACTGAAAATGCCATAGACATTCTCTCTCAAGAATTATTGTTGTGCTTCAATCTTTACAATACACCTCATACTTCAAACAAAATAATATATTTGCCTAACAAATTTTTGACATGAAATACTTAAATTATAATACCAATACAATACAACTAATGTAATACTGATTGACATATATCCAAATCTATAATGCCGGTACAAAATAAATTTCAAAGGTTCAACTTACAGTTCTGCCATCTATCATGTGCTTTTCCCTAACAACTCTTTCTGCAACTGCAGGGTCAGCAAAGACAACAAAGCCAAAACCCCGAGCACGGCCTGTGGTCCGGTCCTTCATTATCACAGCTTCCACTACTTCACCAAAAGTTTGAAAATACTCTCTCAAACGGTCTTCATTTGTGTCCCAAGAAATCCCACCAATGAATAGCTTTCCCGGCTCCATATCCATACTACAAAATCCATCATAAATAATCCCATCACTTAATTTCCCATCAATTAGATTCAAAAGCAAATTAACATCAACAATTCAAAAAATCATCAAATTTAACTTTAAGATACATCATGTCCATCGCTGCACAAATCAAACCAAGTACCCAACAAGGAAAAAAAGAAGAAGCATGCAATCGGATATAATCAGTAACAAATAATTGGTTGAAAGCAGACATGTATATCCTTAAATTTGCACTTTTCATATTTATTTTAAAAAAAATACAATCTAGTTTTTTATCAAATAAAAGCATCCAATATAAAACATTATAATGTAGATTAAACATCAACAACTATACCTTCTCAAAGAATTTACCAGAAACTTGGAGACTTGTGATTAGTTAAGAAATGGGTATTCTTGGATTTAATCGAAGAGCATCCGATCTTTCATAGATCGATAATTGATCGACTAACAATCCAGGATTCCTGGAAAACCAATAAACAAAACTAAATTTGATTTGAAATTTAGCAAAAAGATCAATAATCCAGAATTTATTTTGGTGTAAAGCATAATTTACCAATTGAGGAAGACGCGGATGAGAAAAGGAAAGAATCTAAGATCTGAGAGGAGGCATGACAAGAGCAGAGGCCGAATGGCCCCCTTTCCTCTCTCTTTATTTTAATCTTCTAATTTACCGTTGATTCAATTGGCAATGATGTATTGAGTTTTTATCAAGTGGACGGATAGAGAGATACATAGGAGATGGTATTACATCTGAAATGGCTAACAGTATACATATAATATATATATATATATATATAGAGAGAGAGAGAGAGAGAGAGAGAGAGAGAGAGAGAGAGATAGGAGAGAGAGCTTTGGCTATCCTCTCCTCTCGTGTAAGAAATATAGAAGCGGAGACGATGGAAGATGGGGACTTCCCAGTTCCAAGTTTGATTTTAAAATATTAGGATAAAAATGTTATTATTATTTTGTTTTGGGTAAATATTTTCATTTTTTATATTTGAAAATACTCCTTCATGTTTTGTATATTATCCATTATCACCATTCTCTGGCAAATGTTTTCAATTATATAATTCAGGTCCAATGATTCATATTCAATTATATAATTCAGGTCCAATTAAAATTAAATAGTCACATAATATTTATATAATTATATACATAATTAATTAAGATTCTAACACAAACCTATGTCTATATGATAAGCTTCTTCTTATTTAGTATGAAGCTATGTAGTGTCCATAAGATAATATCTCTTAGAGTTCAAGTGACGAAATACTATTTAATTGGATAAAACTATATCTAACACTTTTTTATTTTTTTTATTGTAACCTAACCTTCAAATTTTGATATTTGATTTGTAAATATTGGTGGCCATGTAATCTCATTTGATTATTGAGTTGTAACTTTTGATTTTTTTTTTCTTTTCAAATTGTCAAAATGTTATAATTTTTCCTTTAAAAAGTGAGTTCTTTCAAATTGGTTATTTGCAATTATTGCTTGGGAGGGCGGTGAGGCTCTATACTTTGCCAAGAAGGTGACCTCTATTTGATTGAAGGAGCAGTAGTCGCCTAAGGAGTTGGATACCTGCGACCAAAAAATATATATAAAATAAAATTGATTGAGAAGGTGCGTTTGGGTTTAAATATACCAGGGAAAATTAAAAGTCCAAATAAGCAATGATTTATTTATGGGTTTCCTTCAAAAATAATTCAAGCGAGCAAATTCCATCTATTTTTAAACATCTTGATGTAATAGTCAAAACAGCTTTCAAATATACGATTCCACTAGAACTTATAAATCGACTTTCAAAATCGCATATCAAATAAGACAAGATACCGACTTTCTAAATCGCATATCAAATAAGACAAGATACACTAAGTAAATATCGAAACTTTACTAACAAATATTCATGTCATATAAAATCGTAATTATCTGATCAAGCACATTAATCATCTTTTCCATCTGGGGTGAAATTTTTTACTTAAAGATATGTTTTCTATTTTAGAATAATACCTTTCTTCTAGGTTGAAGAAGCATCTAATTATGTTCATGCAAGACACTTTGGTACAAAGAGCATCATGTTTCAATTTTGGGTCTTTGTCCACCATGGTTGCAACATTAACAGATCAATAAGGAGAAGAAAAGAATCAACCGAAATGCTCTGCCAACCCTTCATGTTCTTGCCTTGTTAATCTTTTAATATCCAATTTTTTTTTTTTTTAACTTTTTGTTGGTACAAATCCAATTTCATTCTTCTTTGCAAAGAATGATAATAATGCATTTTCATGCGCAATTAATTTTATGTAATTTTTTTAAAGGTGAAAACACATCTAGATCCTTTCTAAGGCCAAGTGTAAGTTTCAAGGAGTTGAAGAATCAGCTTTTCACAATTTAATTTTTTTATTAAAAACACAAATTATTATTATTATTATTAATCAAAAAGAAATGAAAAAAATTGTATTTTAAAACTTAGGCCATCATCTTAATTTCAAAATTTTAAGAAAATGTCAGATATTTTCACTATTCTATACTATTTAAGAATTATCATATTCAAAAATTCATGGTACAATACTTTTCCTTCCTCCCCCACTCTCTATAATGTTTGTTAGGAGGGGTTAGTTCATTTGGCCATCATGTCTTTTCATTAGGAGAAAATTGTGAGTTCAAATTTTATTCCTCTTATTAAAGGAATATGAGAGGTTCATGTTATTATTAGATTGTGTTCTTTGGCTTCCATTAATATATATATATATATATATATATATATTGTCTTATATAGAAGTCATAAAAAAAAAGGAAGCAGATTTAACTCTTCTATGTAAAATCTTCTTAATAATTGATATACTATAAAGTGATAAACATAGTCAAAGCATAACACATGTCTGTACAGAGTTCTTTAGGATACAAATCAAGAAAGATTATTTTATCCAGATCAACCGAACACGGAGGGTTCAGAGATATATGATTTAGAATATAGCACCGCCTTCCATATCCCTCAGAATAAGGAAACAGAGTTCAATATGGCAACTATTATCTTCAGATGTCTTTAAATCCCTATTTTTATGGCTCTTAATCTTACTCAACTTAGAAGATCTACAACCTATAAATAAAACCATAAGGTATGCTTTCATGTTATGTTTAAGTTCTTCTCTTGAATTACTATTTTTATTTTATTTATTGACTTTATCATCGGAGCGGTTACCACCGGAGTCTTCCTGGTGACCTTCTAATCTCAAGTTCTTAACAGGTGACTAAGGACGGGAGGCCCTCCGACCAGAAAAGAGCAACATCAATTTGGCGCTGTCTGTGGGAACGACAATCGTTCTTACTATTTTTTTCTCCAAAACAATAAATCTATGGTCTTTTTCTTCCAAAAGACAAAGGCTCCCAACCTTCATCCTAGAAAGAACTTCCAAAACCCTCAGAATCAAGCTCTTCTTGGAAGAGGAAGGGGACAAACATGCAACCGGTACACCCCCATGGTACCGTTCATATGAGGGTTGATCCCGTAGTTGTCAACAGCTATGGGGAGAGGAATGCCTACATTTCATCCTGTTATCCATTACTAGAGCAGGACGAGGATACCAATTTCAATGGCCTTTGGAGCCAATCCAGCGCCACAAGACTTCCAACCTCTTGAGACTCCAGTCCCCCCAGTTTTGGGAGAGCAACATCTTCTTACTAACACCAGATAAATTCCTGCCCTAAATCCAGGACTTGGAGGTGCAGGACAAGATCAACAACGAGTACCAATCACACAACAAGTCCTACCCAAAGTCCCTTACAGGGTAGAGGAGATAGTAGACTCTCAGAATCAGACAATCTCAACCAGGGGGTTCCATGCCCCTCCAGAGCAAGACGAGCTAAGTAAATTACTCGGTAGGTTCTCCACGTCATTTACATCTGCCATAATGATAGAAGAGCGACCCAAGAAGTTTGTTCTCCTAAAATCCACCCTTTACGACGGGTTTAAGGACCTTGGGGACCACCTATCTCACTATCTCAAGGGTACCGCCCTTAAGTGGTTCCACAACCTCCCCAAAAATTGATTAACAATTTTTATGAGTTCAGTAGGCTATTTCTTAACCAATTCTTAACAAGTAAGAAGTTGAGAAAATGATCAGAATTCTTGCTAACTGTGAAGCAATCAAAGGGAGAATCACTTCGGGAGTACATAGCTTGTTTTAATATCGAGCTCACGAAGATAACCGATTATAGTCCAAGTTTCCTAGTGGCCGCCCTCACTTCAGGCCTTGCTCGTGGACTTTTCTAGGATTCCTTGACCAAGAATCCTTCTATCGATATAACAGTACTCATGGATAAAGCACAAAAGTATATTAATCTCGAAGATACAAAAATCTCATTCTGAAAAGCTAAAAAAACAAGCTCAGAAGGATGAGCAAGTTCAGAAAAAGGATAACAGCTCTAACAAGAAGAGGATTAGGAGTCCTGAAAAGAGGATAGCACCCAGAGCCCAGAACAACTCTAACTTTAGGAGTTATGGGACTTACACCCCTTTAAATGCTTCTCTTACTATACTCCAATAAATCCAAACTCGTGAAAACCTAAGGTGGTCGGAGCCACTAAAAAGCTACCCCGACTCAAGAAATCAGAATAAGTATTGTGATTTTCATAAGGAGTAAGAGCACATGACTGAGGAGTGCAGGGCTCTGAAGCAAGAAATAGAGCATCTCATCAGGAGATGACGACTAAGAGAGTTTGTCTGCTAAGACGGTAGGTAGAACCTCGTGACGAAAGGCCACCACAAAGAAGGCAAAAGCAAAGGCCTAAACAGAGAGAAATCCAGAATGATCAACAACGGCAAAATAATCAAGTCATCTTCATGCTTCACGCTGACAATACGATGACAGGAACGTCTAATCAAGCCAGGAAAAGATATACTCGAGAGGCAAAGGCAGAACCCAATATCATCTAGATCTCGACCGTTGAGAAAAATGTGAAGTCAAAACCTCAGATCTAGTTCTCTGAACTGGACCTCATTGGGATACATTGTCCCCACGACGATGCTCTTGTCATCTCACTCAAAATTGCTAATTTTGAGATCATAAGGGTTCTCGTAAATACTGGAAGTTCTACCAACATATTATGCTACGAACCCTTCAAACACATGAAACTCAACTCTAATAACATCAGAATTACTGTCATGGCAGGATTCGACGAGAATCTCAGTATCCCAATGGAGAGAATTGATCTATTGACCACGATAGAAGAAGGGGACTAAAAGAAGATACTGATCTCTAAATACATGGTCCTAGACTCTAAATCTCCATATAATGTCATTATTAAGAGACCTTGGATCCACCAGATGGGAGCAGTTACTTGAACCCTCCATCAATGCTTGAAATATATCCATAATAACAAAATTTTCACAGTCAAAGGCTGTTAGCCCACTGCCTAGGAATGTCATGCCCTCGCACTAAAAGAAAAGCCTTCTAAATAGCAATTATAG
Organism: Nyssa sinensis; assembly: GCA_008638375.1. NCBI lineage: Eukaryota > Viridiplantae > Streptophyta > Magnoliopsida > Cornales > Nyssaceae > Nyssa > Nyssa sinensis. Next base: position 9,676,448 of record CM018049.1, read on the forward strand.
TACCCTCGTGAAAGGAAAAATTCCTCATCTTCCAATCTTCATGAAGGAGAAGAATGTCCTTCCGAGGTTGACGAGCCACAGAGTCCCAGAGGGAGAGACAACGTAGTCAAACCAATAGAGGAGCTTATCAAAGTGCTCATCAGTACTAAAGAATAGGAAAAGTACGTACACATTGGCTCAACTCTGTCTCCTTTTGAGCAAGAGGCTATTGTTAAATTCCTAAGGGCCAACCTTTCGATATTTGCTTGGGAAACTATAGATATTAAGGGAATAGATCCTGATTTCATCTCTCACAAGCTGATGACAAATCCAGACCATCCTCCCGTAAGAAAAAAAATGAGGACATTTGTCCCTGAACGTCACAAAATCATCAATGAAGAGGTCCAGAGGTTGCTAAATGTTAGAATGATAAGAGAAGTGTTTTACCCAGAATGGCTTGCCAATATAGTTCTTACAAAAAAGAAAAACAGCAATTGGAGGGTCTGCATTGACTATACCAATCCTTAATAAAGCTTGTCCTAAAGACAACTTTCCTCTTTTTAGAATTGATCAACTTGTTGAATTACGATAGGTCACGAACTTGTGAGTTTCATGTATGCTTACTCTGGATACAATCGAATTTAAATGTATCCTCTAGACCAAGAGAAAATAGCCTTCATATCAGAATGAGGTCTCTATTGTTATAAAGTGATTTTGTTCGGTTTGAAGAACGTCGGAGCTACGTACCAGAGGCTTGTAAACAGAATGTTTAGCCCCCAAATTGGGGATATAATGGAAGTTTACATTGATGATATATTCTTCAAAAGTGTTCAAAAGGGTGACCATATCCAGCACTTGAGTTAGACGTTCAACATCTTGAAGAAACACAGAATGAAACTTAACCCATTAAAATGTACCTTTGGGATCACAGAAGAAAAATTCTTAGGTTTCCTAGTTTCCTAATAAGGAACTCAAGCAGACCCCTCACAGATCAAAGCTTTGATTAAACTAGGATCACCCAAAACCATGAAAGATATCCAAGGGCTGAATGAAAGGATAGCAACACTGAATAGGTTTATCTTTAAATCTATAGATCGATGCCTCTCGTTCTTTAAAGCCTTGAGGGGGAGTAAGGCCCTAGAATGGACCTTTGAATGTGAAGAGATCTTTTAACAAATCGAGCAATACTTAGCCTCCCCTAAACTCCTTTCAAAATTAATAGCTAGGGAAAAAACTACTCATATACTTAGCTGTGTTAGAAAAAGCCATCAGCTCTGCATTAGTTAGGGAAGACAAAGGAATTCAGAAGCCTATTTTCTATGTCAGTAAAGCAATTCTGAACACCAAGACAAGGTACTCCAAAATTGAAAAATTGGCCTTAGCCTTGGTAATATTCACTTGGAAGCTTAGACTATACTTTCAAGCTCATCCTATCATAATCCCTACATCCTACTCTTTAAAATCAGTCTTACATAAACCCGAAGTTTCAGGAGGACTGGTCAAATGGTCAATAGAACTAAGAGAACTTGGCATGTCCTATGTTCCACAGACTGTTATCAAAGCTCAAGTATTAGAAAATTTTATGGCAGAATTCACTAGAATGCAGCATTCAAAAACTCAAACCACTACAGGCACTTCGGTATAGCTACTTTACACTAATGGTTTATCTACAAACAAGGGCTCTGGAGTGGGTATAATACTTCAGTCCCCTGATGGGATCATAATTGGAAAAGCCGTTAGCTTGGGATTCAGAACCTCTAACAATGAAGCTGAATATGAAGCACTTATCCTTGGGATAAAATTGGCTCTAAAATGTGAAGCTCTGGATCTTAATGCATTTTCAAACTCTCAGCTTATAGTGAGTTAATTTTTGGGAGAATGTTCTACCAAAGATAACAGAATGACCAAATATTCAGAGCTAGTGGAATCACTAAAGCGGTCTTTCCGCAAGTTCACTATTTAGAAGATTGAAAGAAACTAGAACTCTAGGGCGGACACTTTAGCAAATATGGCCTTCCATCTCAAGACAGAAAGGGACTCAATGGTAAAAATCTTATATCAGTTGAAACCTAGTATTAAAGTAATACAATCCCTTCAAATTTAGAGTAATCTCATAATTAGACGACTTTCACCATCCAATACCTAAAGGAAGGGTTGCTTCTAGAAGACAAAATCATGTCAGAAGAATTTGGATTAGGGCAGCTCGGTATTTAATTCATAAAGAAAAGTTTTACCGAAGGTCTTACACACAGTCCCTCCTACGATGCTTAACTCTAGAGAGGCCCACTATGTCCTAGTCGAGATACATGAGGGGATTTGTGGCAACCATAATGGCAGTAGGACCATAGCTCACTGAGCATTGACTCAGGGCTACTGCTGGCCTAATATGCTAAATCAGGATAAGGAACATGTTCGAAAGTGTGACAAATGTCAACATTTTGCCTCTTACTAACATCAACCTCATCATGAACTCGTCCTTATCATGAGTTCCTGGCCTTTCGCCTAGTAGGGAATGGACATTGTAGGGCCATTGCCAAAAGCCCCTCAGAACAAAATATTCCTACTAGTCGCCATTGACTATTTCTTTAAATGGGCAGAAACTAAACCACTGACCCATATCATAGAGGTAGAAGTGAAGAATTTCACTTGAAAAAATGTTGTGTGCAAGTTCAGTATACCCCGCGTCATTATTTCAAACAATGGGGTGTAGTTTGCTGGAAAGGTATTTGGGAAGTTCTGTAAAGACCTGCACATCAGTCACCACTTCTCCTCTCTAAAGGCATCCTCAAGCTAATGGGCAAACCGAGGTTACCAACCGTACTATCCTCAAAGCAATAAAGAGGAGGTAGAGAAAGCCAAAAGAAGATGGGTCAAAGAGCTCATTGGAGTGCTCTAGGCATATCGAACTACTAAAAGAACCTCAACTACAAAAATACCATTTTCATTCGCCCATGGCATCGAGGCAATCATTCTTGTTGAAATTGGCATGCCAAACCTTAAAACAAACTACTTAGACCAAGAGACCAATAACCAATAGCTTGTAGAAAATCTGGACCTACTGGAAGAAAAACGTGAGCAAGCTCAGATTAGGACTGAAGCCTACCAACAGAGAATGGCGAAATGTTTCAACTAGGGGTTAAAATCCATCAATTTCCAGCTTGAAGATCTCCTCCTAAGAAGGGTGTTTCCAAACACTAAAGATCCCACCATGGGAAAGCTCTCCCCTAACACCCTTCAATCTGAACTTGACGAGGCCAAGCTTCAGTTGGGGACTATCAGATAGGCAATGACTGCTTTTGACAAACATCTGAAAGAGGCTGTCAATGCATACTCCATCTTAGAGTCGGAGAGAAATTCCCTGGCTTCAAAGATGAAAGGCATGAAGAAAAAGCTAGATTTTGAAGCGGCCATAGCCTAGAAGCTCTTTAAGAGTGTTAAAGCAGCCAAGGTTTAGACCGAAAAGGTTCTGAAGGTCGAGGTCTAGAGGCTTGGATGGGAGTTTAGTGATTTTGGGTATAAGATACATAGGAAGAAACTCTAGAAGTTGTACCTTGACCTCAGCCTGGCTGGCTTGGATGGTATTTTTATCTCCGAAGCTGAAATAGAGGCTAAAGATAATGAAGAGGGTGCTAAAGGGATATAGCTGGTTGCAGACCCCTCCCTTCCTATGCAGCAAGGGGCTACTAAACAAGATGAAGAAAATATCCCTGTAGAACAGTAGTCCTTAGGATTCGTCTTGTTTTGTCTTGGATTTTTGTAATGTACTCTCCCTCCTTTTATTGTAGCCCTCGGTTCCCTATTTAATGAAATTGCTCTTCTTTGGCCCAAAATTCTTTATTGTGCGTACAATATTGGATGTTATTGATCAATTATCATTTGTTTAAATGATATTTAATCAGAACTGATTATTAACCCGAGCATTCTTCCCCAATGGTTCAGATCTTTTAGTAAGTAAAACAAGTAGTTCAAGCCCATAATATAATGTTCTTAGAAGTTTGTTGACAATGTCACAATAGTAAATGATCCAAACCTATAACACTCGTAATGGATATGAGGTTTTTTAGAGGTCTGATGCAATGCCGTAATAATAAATAATCTAGACTTGTAACACTTATAAAGGATACAAGGTTTTTCAAGGGTCTAGTGGCAATGCTGCATTGATAGATTTACATACCTATAACACTTGTAATGGATACAATATATTTAAAGGTCTAGTGGCAATGCCATAATAATAAATGATCCAGACTTGTAACACTTCTAAAGGATACATGGTTTTTAAGGGTCTGGTAGCAATGCTGCAATGATAGATATATAGACCTCTAACACTTGTAACGGATACAAAGTTTTTAGAGGTCTGGTGGCAATGCTGTAATAATAAATGTTCCATACCTATAACACTTGTAAAGGATACAAGATTTTTAAGGGTCTGGTGGCAATGCCGTAATAATAAATGATCCAAACTTGTAATACTTGTAAAGGATACAAGGTTTTTAAGGGTCTGGTGGCAATGTCACAATGATAAATATACAGACGTATAATACTTGTAATAGATACAAGGTTTTTAGGGGTATGGTGGCAATGCCGTAATAATAAATTATCCAGAACTATAACACTTGTAAAGGATACAAGGTTTTTAAAGGTCTGGTAGTGTGGCAATGCCACAATAAATGGTCCAAACTTATAACACTTGTAATGAATATAAGGTTTTTAGGGGTCAGTGCATTTAACAAACACTGAAATTGACAAAGATCTTAGAATTTTTATTGATAATACTTGCGCATGTGCTCAATATTCCAAGGCCTAGGTATAGGTCTCCTAGCCAAATCTTCTAACCGATAAGTTGTAGGTCTTCTAATTTTGGTAACTTTGTAGGGTCCTTCCCAATTAGGAAAATTTTTTCCCATAGTAGGATCCTTAGTGTTTAAGAGCACTCTTTTCAGGACGAGATCTCCAAGTTGAAATTAACAAGTTTCAGCCAATTGTTAAAGTACGTGGCCATCCTCTGTTGGTAGGCTTCAATCCTGATCCGTACTTGTTCACATTTCTCTTCTAGAAGACCAAGATTTTCAGCGAGTTTTTGACTGTTGACTTCTTGATCAAAGAGGTATGTCTTGAGAGTTGGCATTCTGATCCTAATAGGAATAACTGCTTTAGTTCCATAAGCAAGTGAGAATGGTGTTTCAGCAGTTGGAGTTCTTTTAGTGGTTCGGTAAGCCCAGAGGACTTTAGGGAACTCTTCAACCCACTCCCCTTAGCCTCTTCCAACTTTCTTTTTATGGCTTCCAATATAATACGGTTAGTGACTTTAGCTTTCCCATTAGCTTGAGGGTGTCCTGGAGAGGAGAAAGTGATGACTAATGTGGAGATCTTTACAGAATTTTTCGAATATTTTTCCTGTGAATTGCATCCCATTATCAGAAATCATCACTTTAGGGATACCACATCTGCGCACTATGTTCTTCCGAGCAAATTTCTTCACCTTCACCTCTGTGATGTTGGTCAAGGGCTCAGCTTCTGCCCACTTTGAGTAGTAGTCTAAGGCGATTAATAGAAATCTCTTGTTCTGAGGGGCTTTTGGCAACGGTCCCACGATGTCCATTCCCTATTGGATGAAGGGCCAAAGGACTGGCTATGGAGGCAAAATGTTGACATTCGTCACACTTTCGAACATAATCTTCAACTTGCCTCAGAAAATTAGGCCAATAGTAGCCTTGGGTCAGAGCCCAATGGGAAATGGTTCTTCCACCATTATGGTTACCACATATTCCCTCATGTGTTTCAGCTAGAATGTATAGAGCTTCTTCTGAAGCCAAGCACAATAGGAAAGGCTCTATATAAGACCTTCGGTAGAGTTTACTCTTGAGAATTAAATATTGAACTACCCTAATTCAGACCCTTCTGGCCTAATTTTTATCTTCGGGAAGTAATCCTTCTAATAGGAATCTAATAATGGGAGTCATCCAATTAGAAGGGTGTTTTGAAACATGACATGCTTGTGACATTTTGATGTTAGGACTTGATTGGTATGAGATTTTTACCATGGAATCCCTTTTCAACCTTAAGTGGGAGGCCATGTTTACTAGTGTATTAGCTCTGAAGTTTTGGTTTCTTTCTATTTTTTGAATGGAAAATCTAAGAAAGGATTTTTTCAGTGAGTCCACTAACTCTGAATATTTTATCATTCTGTTATCTTTGGCTAAATACTCTCTGAAGACTTGACTGACTACGAGCTGGCAGTCAGAAAATGCATTGAGATCTGAAGCCTCAAGCTCCAAGGCTAACTTTAATCCAAGGATAAGCCACTTCATACTCTGCTTCGTTGTTAGAGGCTTTGAAGCCTAAACTAAAGGCACTTTCGGTTACAATCCCATTAGGGGACTAGAGTATTAGTCCTACTCTAGAGCCATTGTCTATATAGGACCCATCTGTATAAAGTAGCCATGTTGGAGCATCCGTAGGGGTTTGAGCGTTTGAATGTCTGAACTTTATTGAATTCGACAATGAAATATGCCAATGTTTGGGCCTTGATTGCAGTTTTTGAGACATAAGATATGTCAGATTCTTCTAACTCTACTGACCATTTAGCTAACCGTCTAGAGATTTCAGGTTTATGAAGAACTAACTTTAAAGGATATGATGTGGGGATCATGATAGGATGAGCTTGGAAATAAGTCCTGAGATTCCGAGCTGAAACTACTAGCGTCAAGGATAACTTTTCAAGTTTGGATTAGCTTGTTTTAGTATCAAGAAGTGTTTTACTAACATAAAAGACTAGCTTTTGGACCTCTTTTTCTTATCTGATTAAGGCTTAGCTAACCGCATTTTGAGAAACAACTAAGTATAAAAGCAATTCCTCTCCTAGTACTGGCTTTAAAAGAAGGTTGGAGGAGGCCAAGTACTTGTTCAGTTGTAGGAAAGCTTCCTCGCATTCAGAGGTCCATTCTAGGGCCTTAGTCCCCATCAAAGCTATAAAGAATGGAAGGCAACAGTTGTAGATTTAAAAATAACCTATTTAGTGCTACAACTCTACCATTCAGCCCTTGAATCTCCCTCTCAATTTTGGGGGATTCTAGATCAATCAGAGCTTTGATTTGGGTAACATCTACTTCAATTCCCCTTTGCGATACCAAGAATCTTAGGAGCTATCCTTCTATAACCCCAAAAGTAAACTTTAAGGGGTTAAGCTTCATTTTGTGTTCTTTCAGGATTCCAAATGTCTGGGATAGGTGCTGGACGTGGTTTGCCTTTCGAGCACTTTTGACCAATATATCATCAATGTAAACTTCCACTGTGTTCCCGACCTGAAGATCGAACATTTTTTTAACAAGTCTTTGATAGGTTACTGCAGCATATTTTAAATCGAATGACATCACTCTATAATAATAGAGGCCTTGTTCTGATATGAATGCAATCTTCTCCAAATTGGAAGGGTACATTTGGATTTGGTTATATCCAAAATAAGCATCCATAAAACTCATGAGCTCATAACCCGCCATGCCATCCACCAGTTGATCAATTTTTAGAAGGGGAAAGCTATCCTTAGAGCAAGCTTTATTGAGGTCAATGTAGTTGAGGCAGACCCTCAATTTACTATTCTTCTTCTTTACAAGGACTGTATTGGCAAGCCACTTATGATAGAATACCTCTCTTATCATCCCATCATTAAGTAAATTTTGAACTTCTTCATTGATGATTCTTATGGCATTTTGGGGCAAAGGTCCTTATCTTCTGTCATACAAGAGGGTGATTTGGATCTATCATCAATTTATGGAAAATGAAGTTGGGATCTATTCCCTCCCATATCCTTGGTTTCCCAGGCAAATACTGAAGAGGTTTTGTTTCAATAACTCAATTAGTTATGCCTACACTAAAGGGCATAAAGCCGATCCAACCTATAAATACTTTGATTCTACCTCAGTACTAACGAGCACCTTTATAACCTCATCATCGGGTTTAACCAAGCTATCCCTTCCTCGAGGACTTAATGGTTCTTCAATCTTAAAAGGACATTTTCAATGTTATGTGGATATGTAGTAGAGGAATCTTATCCTTTGAAAAGGTACTGTAATTACTCTTCAGAAGGTTGATCCCTGAGTGCAATGACATAGCATTCCCGAGCAATGGGCTAGCAACCTTTAACAGTTATAATTCTAAAATCGTGTGAGAACTTGAGGCACTAATGTAAAGTGTGCATGCCCCTATTTGATGAATCCAAGGTCTCTCAATTATGACATTGTAAGGAAACTTGCTATTCAAAAACATGAATTAGAACATCAGGGTCTTTTGATCATCTCTTTCTCTAATAGAGGTTGGCAGCTTGATCTTCCCCAAAGGGAAATTGAGGTGCCCATTGAATCCTGCCATTACTGAGACGGTTTCCTCGATATCCTTTTGGTCAAGCTTCATTTGCTTGAAGGGTTCATGGAATAAGACATTGGTAGAACTCCCAGTATCTATAAGAACCCTCTTGATCTCAAAATTAGCTATTTTAAGGGCGATAATCAGAACATCGTTATGGGGGTAGTGTACTCTAACTAGGTTTAGCTTAAAGAACTGTATTTACGGTACAATATTGGGTTATGCCTTTGCTTCACAAGTGTAACTTTTTCTGGCCCTGTTAGACGTTGTCGTCATTACATTATCAGCATGAAGCACAAAGATTACCTTCTGATTGTGTAACTATTGTTGATCATTCCGATGTGCCCTCTGATCGAGTCTCTGATCTAGCCTCCTCTGAGGGGATCTCTTATCTCTCTGATTCTATCTCCTGTCCTGGCAGATGAATTCCCTTAGCCACCCACGTTTGAAGAAATGCTCGATCTCATGTGCAGAGTTCTGCACTCCTCAATGGTATGACCATGTTCTTTATGAAAATCACAATATTTTTTTTTCTATTCTTGGTATCCAAATTACTCTTTAGCAGTTCTGGCCACTTCAGATTTTCACGAGTCTGGACCTGTTAGAGAATGTGAGTGAGGGAGGCACTTAACAGGGTATAAGTCACATACCTTCTAGAGTTAGAGTTGTTCTTTGCTTTGGATGTCATTCTCTTGTCTGGGATCCTGGTTCTCTTATTATTGTCCTTGTTCTCCTCCTTCTGAACTTGCTCGTTCTTCGGAACTTGTTCTTTGGCTTTTCGAAAGGAAGCTTTGGTGTCTTTTAAATTAATATACTTTTATGCTCTCTCCATGAGTGCTACCATGTCGGCTAGATGACTCTTAGTTAAAGAGTCTTAAAAGTGCCCAGGTCCTAGTCTTGAAGTGAGAGTAGCCACCAAAAAGTGTGAACTACAATCTTTCATCTCTATAAGCTCGATATTGAAACGAGCTACATACTCCCTTAGTGACTTTCCCTTTGTTTGCTTAATAGTTAGCAAGAATTCGGGCCTCTTTCTTAATTTTCTGCTTGTAAAAAAAAAGTCAAGAAATAGCCTATTGAGCTCATAAAATTTGTTGACTAAGTTCTGAAGGAGGTTATAAAACCACTTGAGAGCGATTCCCTTTAGATTGGTTACAAAAGTCCGGTACATAAAGGCATTGGTAGTCCCGTGTAGAGCTATTGTATGCTAATAATGAGATAGGTTATCGGCAAGGTCTTCAAACCCATCGTAGAGAGTAAATTTCAGGACAATAAACTTCTTGGGTCATTCTTCCGTCATTATGGAAGGAACGAACGACGTGGAGAACCTACCTAGCAATTTACTTAACTCTTTTTGTTCTGGATGGATGTGGAATCTTTCGATCAAGATCGTCTGATCTTGAGAATTTGTTATTTCCTTAACCCTATGAGGGGCCTTGTATAACATCCTGACCTAATTACTATATAATTAGGGATTCTTAGTAAGCTTTAAGAGAACATTAGTGTATAATTAGATCATGACAATAATGTCACACTGATAATTCTTAAGTGAATTAAGATGGAAGAAATTGATATGAAAAATGACGACGAGATTAACAAAGAAATACATAAATATTAAGCCTAAATGTTTAAGCAAGTATCATAACTAATCATGTTAATTAGTTTAACTATATAAAAGAGAAATCTTCATGAACAGTAAAATACATCAAGTAATTAAGAAATATACAAATTAAGTGCAGTGAATGAATAAAATATTAAATAAAAGTATAGAATCCTCCACCAACATAACAAAAGAAGAAAAAGAGTGAAAATGGAGTTGCCAAGTCTTAAACTCAAAATCCTGAGTGAAAGCTGCCAAAAAGCTTACCATTAAGCTATTAGCACTTTTATGCTATAAAATAAATTAAAAATGTGCATACACCATAACATGCATAAAAGAGACATCCATGAAAAGTTGAGGTATCAACCTTAGAGAGTCAAAGATATGATGTCCAAATCTCATTGGACCAAAAACCTAGCCAATGAAAATCCATGCAAATACAGCCCCTCACATATAATCATCAGTTGTATGCGTACGGAGCTATATATTCTACTATATAACTGAAACAAGAGAAAGGATAGAGAGAGAATCTAGAGAGAGAAAAAGAGAAAAAGAAGAAGAAGGATAGAAGAAGAGGAGGAGAGCCAAATCTGCATGCATGACTATCGAAAGTAAGAAAAGATGAAGAGCTGAAGGACCATAGCAACCCAAAAGAGAGATCTGTAGAAAGAGAGGGAGTAACTGAAGAGAGAGAAAATTGAGTTGAGGCTCGAAACAGGTATGGTTTCAGCTACTTTTAGTCTCAGGCAGTTTCTGTGTTTATTTTGATAGAATTTGATGTTTAAAATGGGCCCAAAGGGGTCTGGAACTCATGTATGCAAAGAGAACTGCCATTGTTGGACCTCAGAAACTAGGTCTGAACAAACTTAAACCAAACCATGTTTTGGGAACAGGAATCAAAACTAGATGGAAAATGAATCACAAAGCAACAAAAACCAAGCCATTTGGCTCAAGGATGAGCATTTTATAGGAGCTTGTAGGTTTAAGGTAAAATTGGGCCACCCTAGAAAATGAATGAAAAGCTTTGATTTGAAGCTAGGGGAATGTAGCCCATGGAATAAAGAATCCAACGGTTCAAAAATAAGCCATTTCTATAGAGAAATGACAGAGAAAACATAGGTTTTAGGGTTATCAGGCAAAATTGGATTTTTGAGGAACCAACTATTTCGACCACCTTTTAAGGATAAAAATGATGCTAAATGATCTCAAATGATGTTTTAAATGTGTTGGGGTAAAGAAACGATCCAAAATAGTGGGAAAAAAAAGAGTTTAAAAAGTTAAAACTTGTAGATTCCGGTCACCAGAGTTGGTAGAGGTGACCAGAAACCTCGCCAGAAAAATGAGGAAGAAAGGGCACTATAGCTCGAGTCGGGTCTAAATCCGGATTTGAGTCAGGTTGGAACCCGCCCAGGCATAATTTGGATTAGCCAAAGCTGTGATGTTTTGGGGAGGAAAAAAAGGAATAAAAAAAAAAAAAAAAAAAAAAAAAAAAAAAACGCTTCCAGACGGATTCGAACCTAGGACCAATCGAGCATGGGGAGTTTATGTGCTCAATGGTTACCAATGTGCCACTGACCACCTTGTGTAATTATTTAATTTAATAAATATATATTATGTAATTGATTAATTAATTAAATTAATTAGAGTAATTTAATTAAATACTGACTATGTCCAAATAAAATAAAATGGGTGTCCACGCTAACATTTTTGGACGTTCTGGACCCAATGACGAGGTTCATTTTACGAAATGAAGTTCCAAAAATATAGATACATGAAATGTAAAAAATTATCAATATGCCCTTAATGACACAAAGTCAGTTAAATGTCAAAGAAGGCCTATTCTGACTTTCTTTGACATTCGGGACTCAATGGTAGAGTCCATTTTAGCAAACGAAGCACCAAAAAATATGGCATGTGAAAGTGTAAAATTATGAAAATGCCCCTAGGCTTACTATAAGTTATAGGTATGCAAATTTAGATTCAAATAAGCCTAAACCGATTATCTTCAACACTCTGGACATAACGGTGACTTCCTTTGAGGAAAATAAAACCCAGTAACAAACGAAAAATGACCAATAGTGTCCTTATGGCTTAATAAGGCTACCTAGAAGAGTGAAGTTGGAAATAAAGAGCTCTGAGTTAGCGATTTAATTACTGTAATACTTTAAACAATTATGTAATAAGATCTTGAATTGTGTTATAGGGACCTTCGACTAAAAAGAAGGATTTTGGGCATAAGATTTTTGGACTTCAAGTGAGTATTTCATGTCATGTTTAAGGTGGATTTTATTATAGATAAATAGGAATTTCTTTATGACTTTGATAATAGATGTTTTTCACTCGATATTTCTTTAATGACTTATTGATATATTGTCTTTTCCTTTATGACTTTTGATAATAGATACATTGTACCTAATTTACGTTTAAATGATTCATCAATATATACATATTGTCTTCCTTCTGATTTAAGAAAATGTTTCCTGATGATACTCAAAACACTATATGATTTTTTATTCATCTTTAAATTGTTTTGACTAAATACTAAATATAGAACTCTTATTTGGATAACTAAACTTGTGATTTATGATTCTTAATTTTGGATATGATTTTTATGTTTTGAATGGACCAATCTTCAATGTATGGTCATTATCGAATAGATTGTGACTTCATCGAACCCTAACCAATCTTCTATGATATTAACTGTTAAATTATGAATTTGATTTATTGAACTATGACTATGATTGAACCATGATATTGACTACTGAACTATGATTTTGTTTATTAGACTATGTTATTGAACTACGACCATGATTGAACTAAGAACTATTGAAAATGAATTTGATACTGTTTATCGAACTATATTATTGATTTATTGAACCATGATTATGATTGAACTATGATATTGATTATTGAACCATGATTAAGATTGAACAACGATATTGATTATTGAACTATGACTATGAGTGAATTGTGATATTGACTACTGAACTATGATTAATATTGAACTATGATATTGATTATTGAATTATGATTAAGATTGAACAATGATATTAATTATTGAACTATGATTAGATTGAACTATGATATTGATTATTGAATTACGACTATGATTGAACTAAAAACTATTGAAAATAAATTTGATACATTGAAGTCTTGTGTTTTGCTTTTAATTATAGACTTAGATTTGACATATTCTATTTTTAAATGAATATAGACATTTCAGTATAGAACTACATAGTAGTTTTAAAACCCTTGGCATGTTATGGAATTCTTACGGAGCCATCAAGCTCATTAGAGATGTTGACCATGTTTTCAGGCAAGGATTAGACAGACTCGTTTTAGGCAATGCAGACTGAGTGTTGAAAGGATAAAGTGAGTTGTTTTAATGGATCTTTAACTAAAGATGGATTAGATAATTTTTGGTTATGTGAATTTTAGACGTGTTATTATCGAACTAGTTCAATTGTGTAATTTAAACCTACTCACTATCACATCGTGCCATGGAAAGTATATTATTCGGAGGCAATGGTTAAATGACTAATCAAGTTATATGGTTTACTTTATGAATATGAAAGAAAAAAATTATTCCGCTGCGTTTGATCAATTTATGATTAGAAAGATGATTTGATCATTAAAAGGCCTTGGTGGCCGATCACGAACCCCTAATTAGTATAGGCCGGGTTCCCAGTCGTGACACCCTGGGTACATTTTATTGTGTTATTGGTGCCCGATGTTGGTCCTGTCCTATGTTTCCAAGTTCTAGATTCAATGGGGGATTTTGTCTTGCAGTAGTAGAAGGATACTGCTCTCCCAAGACTAGTGGATGTAGGACTTTGGGAGGCTGAAGTCATTGGTACACTGGATTTGCTCTAGAGGTCGTCGAGACTGGTATTCTCATCCTGTTTTGATAATGTACGACAGGATGGAATGATGGCATACCTCTTCCAAAAGTTGTTGATGATTGGGGACCAGTTCCTATCTGGGCAGTACCATGGAGGTGTTCCGGTTGTTCATTGGGTGGTTCCTCATTATGGGATCCTCTGCCCATAGTGGTGGTAGGAGGTTGAGGTCCTTCATGAACAACGTTGGTTAGGAGAGGGGGATTATTCCATTGGTTTTGAGGCAATGAAGACAAAGCCTGTGACATGGTTGTAAGTTGTTCCTACATTTGCTCAGACTATCATTGGATTAGATCAAACTATTACTAAAAATGAGTGGGTGCCCGCCCCCTTCCTCTTCCAGCAAGAGGTTGATCTTGAGGATTGGGAGAATTCCTTCTGGGATGAAGGTTCGTATCCATTGGTATTTTAAAAAATAGGCTTAGTTTTTTTACATAAAATAGTGAAAACGATAGTCGTTCCCACAAACGGCGCCAAACTAATATTGCACTCTTTTGGTCTGAATGCTTTTTTTCTCGAACTGCCTGTCAAGAACTCAAGGTCTAAGGGCTATTAGAAAGGCTCCGGTGGTAGCCGCTCCGATGATAAAGTTAGTAAGAAAAATAAAGATTGTAATTCACGAGAAGAATTGAATATGATCTAGAAGCGTACATTATGGCCTTATTTATAGGCCGTAAATCTCCTTAGTTAAGTAAGACTAAGAGGCATGAAAGTAGGGATTCGAAGATATCCAAAGATAGTTATTTTCATATAGAACTATGTTTCTTTATTCTAAGGTTGGTAGTCCATGAAAGGCGGTGGCTTGTTCGGAAACCTATGAGCTATAGGTCTATAACCCGTAAATTGGATGAGATAGATACCCCTGTACTCTACATATTGTCGGACTGCTCAGGACCATTTGTCTAAATGTTCTTGTAGACACGTCATTTTTTGACCCTTGATTAAGTAGTAAGAACCAATAATTATGCTAAGAAACCTACTTCAAGTAGAGACTCTTCCTAATTGAGTCATATTCCTATTAAGACTCATCCTAACAGAGTCTTATTCTTGTTAGGACTCTCCTGTTAAAGTCCCAGTCCAAGTAAGACTCTTCCTAATAGAGTCTTGCTCCCGTTAGAACTCTTCTACCCATTAGAGAACGTTTCGGTAATTTCAACACATTTTTACCCATTAAGGGAATTTTGGCATAATCCTACCCTCAGTATGACTTCCTAGTCACTTGAGGGCCATTTTCATAATTTCCATATCATTTTACCCCTCTAGGGATATTTTGGTAACTTTAGCCCTTTGGTGACGAATTAGGGGTAATTTTTTCATTTCATATGTCTTGTGGCAATCTAGAGATTCTCTACCAAATTGAGAAAATTTTGGTAATCTTAAGTGATAGTATTAATTAGGACTTTCCACTTCTAGTGTTTCCATAAATCTGGTTGCTTGATAGTTCTTTAAATGGAGATACATCAAACCTAAACGTTTTTATTTTAGAGTTTATTTTTCATTTAAATTCTATTTCTGTTTTATCTTATTGGATCTTGCATATAGAAACCAATTCTATTAGTTCGTGCATTGTCATAATTATTTATTAATTAATTCAGTTAGGAAATCGCTCTTATTTAATTTTTTATTTACTTAATTAGATAATTATCACTTAAGACATGATCCTAGCCTCCATCTTAGGGTTTCATCTTAGACTCTTGGATCAAATCTCTATATTTCCCTATAAATAAAGCCCCTGGGCCATCAGTTTTAGGGACACGAAAATATACGAAAGGAAAACAATTTTCATAGCCTTACGCTGTTAGTATAATTCTAGGGTTCTCTCTACAAGAACCCTTCATTTCTTGAGGTCGAAGCCCTGTTGAAGTGATAGTTTATCTCCGCGAAGCCAGTCAAAGCGACGTTTTCTGAACCGAAGAACAAACTGAAGATCTGCCTAACAGAAGCCTCCGATCCAGACTTTCCTAGCTGAAGTGCTGTCTGACTACCAAAACTGAAAAAGGTATGCTCTCAAAGCCTTAATAGTTTTCTTTAGATCCAGTTGTCTCGCCTCTTTTATTACTCTTGATAAAAGAGGGTAAACTAGAGAACTACGTAACTTTGATTCTATTTTTCTGAATGGATACGTAGGAAGCCTTCGAGCTTGAGTCAAATTTATTTCCTGTCTTTTCCATTCTATTTTTACTTCTTTACACCAGATTCTTTACTGTTTTCTCTTTCGTACTAACATCTCTTTTTTCAGTTTTCTTATGACAAAATAACTTTGCAAGTAAATATTCGAGGCTAATCCATTCGGATCGGGCAAGGTGAGTGCCTAACACCTTCCTACTCCGTACCTTAGCTCCCAAGCCCGTTTCTTTAGTGTTTTTCATTTTATTTCAGTGTTTTATCTTTATTTTGATCCATGTCAAGGGATCATTTAGTATGTATTTAGGAATCAAGGCAATGTAATTTATTTTTCATTCCTTTTTGTTTTTATTTATATGTATTGTTCAATCTGTAACAGGTTTGCTTGTTTCTTGCCCAAAAATAAGCTGGCAACTCCTCAATCTCAAGTCTCCCATAAGAGGAGTTCCTTTCTACCTTAAGGAAAGGAAACAACTGGGATCCCTCTAAATCTATAAGAAAAGGGATGACACATTCGTTTTTCCCCTTTTTCCGATGCTGGCGCCCACAATTTTGTATGCTAGTAGGTCGGATAGATATCCGCTCTTGTGATCTGTACGTTGAAGATCTTCTTGGGGACACATGTCAAGTCTCAAACATTGTGGTCAAATTATGGTACATCAGTCTCCATGACCAAAGCAATTCCCACTGATCTCTTGAAAAAACTAAAAACAACTATAAAATCTGTAGTAGAATTTTGAATAGTACCTCCAACTCTACCATGAGCCGTGGAAGAATCACAGGTACCATTAACATTCAATTTTAGAAGATAAAGTGGGCACTCAACGAGAAGGAAGGGAATAAGATAGGATAATTCGTTAAAGAAAAATCACTTACAAAAAAAGATGAACCAACCTTTACAAATTCCTATACTAGACGTTAAGTAGTATGAACTACGTATAAAGGATCAATCCAATTCTAATTAAGCTTTCATATACCCCACATCAGAAAAATTGTAAATCTATCAAAACCTTATTTTGAATCTGATTTATTCCACTTAGAAATCAAATTCTGCCACTAAGAAATAAAAGAGTTCCCCACGATTTGGATACTATCCACTTGTAGTATGGAACAATACCATACCTACTAAGCAAACAAACAAGAACCAAACAAGTGAAGCGTAGTTTCATTCCCATAATCGCACAATGGGCAACCACGATCCACTCGGATACTTTTCTTTGAAAAATTAGCACCCAGAGGTAGAATATCCTGGCCACATTTCCAAATAAAAAAGTTGTAATTTCTTGGGAACTTTTAGCTTCCATAAACTTGACCAAAATTAGGAAAAATTAAAACTTAAACTAGCCTCTGCCTACATATCCACCCTCCAACCCCACTGCCCAAGAAACCTTCGTGCCACTTGATATCTCAATTTAATAGTATAAACACTATTAAGAGAGTAATGCCAAAAATTCAATCCACATAACGAAACCACCCTAAAGGGATTTGCAAAAAATTTTGGACATCATTTGGTGAGAAATCCTATTTCACCTTTGCAATTTTCCATCCAGTACCACTTTCATTAATGTAATAAAAAACCATGACAAAATCATAATGACTTGAACTTGGCATAACCATACATGGTTTAAAGGAAAGGGTTTTGGCAACCAAAGGTCTCTCCAAACATTTATCAAAGCCCTATCCCTAATTCTCTAGCGAATCCCAAATAATAAATTCCTCAATCCTAAAAAATAATCCTCCATATCCATAATGAATTATGACCCAAACAAGCATTTCGAAAGGGAATATTATGAAAATATTTCCATTTCAACCGTCTAGCCATTAACAAAAATGGAGTTTGAAAAGTTCCCCAAACTTGTTTTGCCAAAGAGCCAAGTTAAAAACACTAAAGTCTCAAAAACCTAAACCCTCTTTATCATTCAAAACTCCCAATTTGCACCAACTCAACCAATGAGTTTTTTGTTTATTCATCTTCTAACCTTACTAAATATTTGAAACCCTTTCCATTAACTCTTTACAAAGATGAATCCACAACTTAAAAACAAGAAATGGAATATAATGGAATAGTTGTGGTAAGTACTTAATGCCAGCCTCTTTCATGGTTGTAGACAAATCTTATCCTTCCAACCACATTTTTTACTCTAACCTTTCAAGAATTGCTACGTCTGACAAATGAAGGCAATCCCAAGTATTTCTCATGGCTACTAACATGAGAGATATTAATTTGTCTCAAAAACATCTTTCGGAATTTCATTTGGGTATTCTTGCTGAAGAAAATAGAAGATTTTAGAAAATTAATGAGTTACCCTAAAGCGTTAACATATACCTTTAATAAACGCTTAATCATGGAATATTGTTGAAGAGAGGCGTGATAAAAAAGAAGAAAATCGTCTAAAAAAATAAATGACTGACAAAAAGACCACCCTTTCTACTCTGCACCCCTTTCACTTCCAAATTCCTTTCTGTCTGGCAAAAAAGATTCGAAAAACCTCAGACACATAATAGATCACCTTATCAAAGCCCATGAGTAGGGATTACATTCCATGTGGCTTCACCATTGATTAGAATAGAATAAGAAATAGTAGAAACACATTCCATAATCCACCCTATTCATTTCTCAACAAATGCCAATTTTTCCATCATTGCTTTAAAAAAAGCCCATTCAACTTGATCATAAGCTTTACTCATATCAAGATTCAAATCCATATGGAATTGATTTCTCTTTCACGTATTGTTTAGATTATAAAAAAAACTCTTGGGCCATAATAACATTATCATTGATTTGTTAACCTAGAAAAAAATACTTTGATTTTCACTGATAATTTTAAGAAGAACATGCCTCAATCGATTCACAAAAACCTTGGCAATGATTTTGTCAGAAACATTGCACAAATTAATGGGCCTAAGCTGGCTTATTTTCATAGGACACCCCATTTTAGGAATTAAAACAATATTTGTAAAGTTAATACTCCTCAAAAGCTTTCCTGAATGAAAAGAAAAAACTCATAACAATCTCTACTACATCATTTCCCACAATATGCTAATAGTTCTGAAAAAGGTAGTCGTCATACCATCAGGTCCTAGGGTCTTAAAAGAATTTATATGGAAAGTCACTACCCAAATCTCCTCCATCATAGGTACCATTCACAAACGAGCATTCATACCCTCTATAACCTTCCTTTCCACACATCCTACTAGTGCTTGAAAATACTCTAGATGAGTGGAATAAAAAACAATGCAAAAGTAATTTAAAAAGTTGTTTTGAATATCTTGCTCATCTTCATTCCGTTTTCCACCATGATCTTTTAGGCCTATAATCTTATTATGTTGATACCTTTCGATAGTAGTAGCATGAAAATATTAATTCCTTTCAAACCTAAGTAAGAAAATGAAATAAAGCTTTGTGTTGTGGAATCAATGATCTATGCAACAAGAGTTATATATATATATATATATATATATATATATAGAGAGAGAGAGAGAGAGAGAAAGCAACACAGATATTTATGTGGTTCGACAATATACCTATATTCACGGAAGTGACTATTTTTTTCACTATAGAGAAAATAGGGTTAAAACATATTTATATTGCACCACAGTTAAACCCTAACTCTAATCGGATACATTGAAATTTTGCAATTTATATTGCGTCGCAGTTCAGTATGCTCTGCACATAATACTTATATACCTAGTTTCACTTGTTACAAGAATATAATTCATGTCTCTAACACTTTATATATTTTTAGATGTACCATAATTTGTTTTAAAAACTTTGTTAGGAAAAAGAAGAACTTGGGATTTTTATTAATGCTGAAAAATGACCAAAATAAAAGGAATAATGCTAAAATATACCAATTTTTTAAAGTCTCTTAACATCATTTTAAAAATGATTGCTATTTTCTCAATTGACTATTTTGTACTATAGTAATCTTACATAATGAATTTTTTCACTTCTAGATACACAAGTGTTGAGACCCACTCTAGTAAATGTATGTGGGTCATATCACCTTTTATTCAGGTGTGAAAAAAATATAGTAAAAGTATACTATGTTTGCCTTTTCCTTGACTAAGTTTATTTTTCCATGGAAGCATCAATTATGCATCCAAACTATTCCTACACGAGTGTTATATTATATTATACACACACACACACACACATTCAATATCATCCTGTTTTTGGTCTTATCAAATTAACGAGCCTAGATAACATTTCCTTGAATGTATCAATTGATGTGTCCCCAAACTAAAACTCTATAAAACACACACACACACACACACACACACTCTCTCTCTCCTCTCCCCCCCTCCTTGGTCAAAATAGGGAAAAAATAAGCAAATCAGGCTCTCACAAAGGCCACCAAGGCCACATCTACCATGCACAAAGGTTGTAGCTCTCTTGGGGGCATATTCAACTCCCAGTTTTATTGAACTCCTAGTTTGGCCATCATATATGCACAATAATTCCCTTCTCTTAAGGTATGTGAAAACATATAACTTTGGATATTTTAGGCATAAGTCCTATAGTCTTCTATGAGACGAGCACAAGGATGGTTAGGATCATGCTTTGATGTCAACCAAGAGTTGGATTGCAAGCTCACAATCAGACTCCATAATTATACTTCGATGTTTCATCTCTCGAATTATTTTCAATCCTTCTCTAATTGCCTAGATTTCAACAAGTATATTCGTTTGTATTCCTATTACACCCTTGAAACCTTTGACCCATATCCCTCATTCATCTATGATGATTCATCTAGAACCTATATCCCTTTTGTTTCCTCTTACACTACCATTTATGTTGACCTTTAGAAAACTTGTAAGAGGAAAATATCATTGTATTAGATAGATAGATTTCTCACTAGTTGAGCTCAAAACGGGACATAAATATTTATAAGTTTCAGAGACAGACTTGGTAGCTTTTGATGTAGCACAAACAATGGATACAAGCACGTCTCTATGCAAAATCTAAAATCCACCAGTAAACAAAAGAATAATTCTTTATAAATTTTATTAAGAATAAAAAATCAAATATATCTCTAATGGAGACTTATAATCCTATATATAGATATTGAAAGTCCTAATCTTAATAAAATAAAGAAATCCTACTTGGAAAATGTAACAATTAAGAAAATAATAAAAATTACTAAAAATAACAAATTTGAACTAATCTCAAGATTTTAAAACTAAAGAGTCCAAAAATAATTCTAAAACAAATGTGCATGATTTTGGCAAGTACCAAATTTATCTTACATCAAAGTCCTCCACTCAAAAAGAACTCACTCTCAAGTTAATTGGATATACTTGACCTTGTCAATAACTTAGCAATAATAGTTGATTTTTTTCAAGAACAATCGAACACTTAAAGATTTCTCCATTAATATATTTTATGAAGTCTGTAATTTTAGGTTTTGTTTTGATGATAATAATAATCTCTTGATAAAACAAGAATAATCAACTTTTTAATCCAACACTACAATTTCAACCCTCTCACAAGCATCTCGTGATACTTCAAGTTCACTCTCATTTATAGTGTTAACTACACCCATATGAATTTCATGCTTTTCTGCAACACTAATTAGTATTTTCTTTTTGTAAATGGTAGGCAAAGTCTTACAGGGATTTTCTAGGAAGATGACAAAATTACATTTGATTCTAGCGGGGAGATTATGTGAGTATGTCAAAGAATAGTTAGTACATCATTTAATGACACTATAGGGGGAATGGTTCTAGGGAGAAGGTGTGAGCTAACTAGAAATGTGGGATTCTAGGAAGAAGATAGACAAAATGAATCTTTCATTGATTTCCTAAGACATTAATAGCAACCTATTTAATAGAGTCCAAACTTATTGAATACTTGGCTATTCAATGTTGTTTTTTTAGGAATCTTTCTCCCATATTTATAGCATGAGAAACACGTGCCAAACATGTTGGCTTTTAGGCGGGAATGGTTTTTCTCTTGCCACGTATCTATCATTTCAACTTGATTGGACACTTGTTAATTCTGATTGTCATTAATGAAAGTCATAATTTCATGTCTTTAGGTCAGACCATAGTACTATTTCATTAAATGCGGAGTGAGCTTTGGTCACTTCCTTATTTAATGTGAGACACTATGGAGGATCCTCTACCTAAACCACCATGCTACATGACCCCGAGTGTCTTGTTAGCGTGCGTGCCATTTTGGTTGTTCCTTGAAATCTTATCCCTAGAAATTTTGGTTACTCTTTAGAGAGACATTTTTGTGGAGCTCCTGGTGGAGACCCTCGGGGAGATTATGTCTACTGTGGTACTTATTAGTTTCACATGGCGAGTCTTTAGAGATTTTGTTATGATCATGGGAAAACATGATGTTATCTTGCTAGCACCACTCATATTTAGGGTGACACTTGAATGTCTTCGTAGCTCACTTTATGGAATTTTAAAATGTCCACGTGAGCCTTGTCTTGCCATGTGGCAGGTGTGCTATTTCCACTATCTACACTTTCTCTTCTATTAAAAAACAAAAGCTAGTGAAATATATTAATGTTACTAGATCCACACTTTGATATGTTAATTCTAAAACTTTTCTTCTTTATTCACAATAGCAGTTTCAATAAATTCCTCTTCTTTATCCTTTTCACCAATTGTTTTAGCAATATTAATAGAAATATATTCAATTCTATTTTCTTGTATTTTTTCGTTAGTCCTAGGAACATGTTTTGGAGTTTTCTTATCTTTGTTCTCAAGAATATGATTTAATGCTCTAACAAAATTCAATGTTGGCCTATAGTTATCTTTTAAAATTTGTAAATAATTTATTGGCAAAAATTTATCCATAAAGTAGTTTCTTCATTCTTCGTCACAAACAATGTTTTTCTCACCTTGTTATAGTCTATGCCTTTGTAACACAAACTACCACGTTTTCACTACGATAAGCTTATCTTCTATCCAAAAATATTTTTCCTTTGAAAGTCCCATATATTCGATACGATCATCCAAAATGTATATACAATCAAGAAATCCTTCAAGATAAAACATAACATCAAATTTAGGAAGTCTTTTTATAATTGTGTAAAGCTCTTTGAAGAGAAATAGGTTAACTATGAGCCCCATCATCGGTTAATACATATTGTCTTTATAATTCTCTTGTATATGATACACTAAACAAGTAATAGATCTCTCCTAATGTCCACCAATTTCCATCTAGCTAGGCAATGAAAGAAGAAAAAGAAAAATGCTATATGATGGATTTTTTTACTCCTAAGCAAGTGAGTTCTGCGTATATTTATTATAGTGGACTCCACCTTCTTGTATTTAGGAGTAAAAATTTCATTTAAAAAATCCGTTATATATAATATCACTAAACAAAGGAAGAAGGAGAAAATCTCTCCATTAACTTTGCTTTAATTTTGGAAAAAATAAAGAGGTAAAAATCTTATCTAATCCTACTTCTCCCTACTCTTTTCTTTTCTTTTAATCCTTCTATAGGCTTCAATCCTTTCTTTCTCATTCTCTTAGGAGTAGTTAAAGCATATGTACATTGAGATTATCTTTGGTAGATTTTAATGAATATGAAAGTGTAAGGAAAGGAAGATCCTTTGACCATTAAGAAAAAAATTAGAAAACCTCTCTCGCTAAGATTTTAGAATCAAAATATAGGGTAAATTACGCTTTTCACCCTCTAACTTTAACCCAAATTTCACTTTAGTCCCTATACTTTCAATTTTCTCAATTGCAACCTCATATTTTTAGACCCATTCCAATTTGGTCCCTCCATCAAAACTGACCATCTAAAATGGATGAAAATCAGTTATGTGTATTGCATATGCCAGAGCTAAGGGTATGAATGTAAATTCAGTACCCTTTCTTGCCTAAATTAGAGCTAGGTGCAAAACTATCGATTAGGGCTTATGCAGAACTTCGGATTTGTTTTTTATAGACGGACAAACCTCGATTAATCAATCTCATTTCAAAGTGATGCATAATGCAATGGGTTTGAAGGGAAATATGAATTGTTCAAGGCCATATTACGTTATGTCTTCTATTCATATGATTTGTTTTTTTGTTTGGATTTGGGGTTTTTTTATAGGTTGGGTGATCTTACTTTTTCTTATAATATGTTTAGCAAATAAATGTTTTTGGGATTTGGGGTTTTGTTTATGGTTGGGGATGCATAATGTTTTGCTTTACATTTAAATCCCCTTTCAAGGACCTACAAACACATGTTTTTGGGATTTTTTTAAATTCTCTTTTTAGTTCTGACATTTGATGTCTCTTAGATAAAGACATTCTTATTTGTATTGTTCTTTTTAAAATGCAGAATGTGGTCTCATGGGCCTAATTTTTGTCTAATTTGGAATATCTGATTATTGCAGGTAACCTTGATTTGTTTTGTATTGAATTGCATCATAGGGGCTAATTTTGTTACAGACCACACAAAGTGTTCTTAGGTCGTAAAGTAAACTACTTTGACGAATGTGATGTGGAAAAGATGTCAATGTTGGAGATAGATGATATGTTGGAACAACTTGGATACCAAGGATTTATGAATTATTATTACATGGTACCAATACGTGATCTAGATAGTGGTTTGAAAAAAAATGTAGTGTGATGATGATGTTTTGAAAATGGTGACTTATGTTCCACCAAGTAGAGTCATTGAAGTATATTAGAGAACATATTAGTGCAATGGACTTTTTACACAATCAACTAGGATCAAGTAATGCAAGATCTTCTCATGTAGTGATTGAAGAGAGAGAAATTAGAGATGTTGATTATAGTGTAGATATAGAAACACAAGGTGTTACTGTTAAATGTACTAAAGGAATAAGTTTAGAGGATAATGAATTAGAAATTGGTGACTCTGAATTCATTGATAGTGACTATAACATCAGTGATGATGATGAACAATTTGAAAAGAATTTTGATGAAGGAATGGAGTAAGGAGGTGGGAGCAAAAGTAAGGGTAAGTGGGTGAATGTGAGGCAAGAAAAGATGTTGACAATGATGTTATTGAGGGTGTGAATACAAATGCAATTGAGTGGTCAAATGATTTATCATTAGATGAGCTAAATGGCATTGATGGCTTATCTGATGAAGACAAAAAAAAAACACACACAAATTTCCTGAGTTTAGGGAAAAAAACTGATATGGGTAATGTTGAATTCAAATTAGGTATGTTATTCAAGTCAGCAAAAGAATTTAAATAGGAAATTAGAGAGTATGCAATCAAAACAGGAAAAGGATATAAGGTTTGTGAAAAATGAAACAACAAGAGTGAAGGATATGTGTAAAGAGGGGTACAGTTGTGTGAAATTTGCTTCCAAAATGCAGCAGGAGAGCACTTTATAGATCAAAACCAATAACCGTGACCACACATATGAGAGAACCTTCCAAAATAGAAATGCAAATTTTAGGTGGTTGTCTAAAAAGTATATTGATAAGATTAGGTCCAATCCAATAATGCCCTTAGAGTCTTTTAGGGATACCATGAGAGAGGATTATGTGGTTGGGATTTCTAGAAGTCAAGCCTATAGCGTAAACAAAAAAGCTATTCAAATGATTGAGGGTACTCATGCTGAGCAGTATACAAAATTATGGGATTATTGTGAAGAAGTTAGGAGGACTAATCATGATATGACAATGAAGGTGAAATTGGTTGATGACTTAGACTGTGGACAACCAAGGTTTGAGAGAATATACGTTTGTCTAGGTTCATGTAAGAAGGGTTTTCTAGCAGGTTGTAGGCCTATTATTAGGATGGATGAATGTCACCTAAAGTGTCCTTATAGTGGACAATTGCTTTCAGCTATGGGTATTGATAGAAACAATGCAATGTTTCCTTTGGCTTATGTTGTAGTTGAAGGTGAAACCAAGAGTTCATGGCTTTGGTTTCTTGAATTGTTGCAAAAAAACCTTGGGATTAAAAATCAAAGTGCATAGACTTTTATTTCGGACAAGCAGAAGTTATTTATTTCAGTCACTAGTTCCAATTTTCATTTGAGTTAAATTTCATATTTTAATCACTCTGGGTTCTTACAGTTATAATGTATTTTATTTAATAGGAATTAGTTCCAGCTTTTGAGACTGTGTTACCTAATTCCGAGATTAGGTTTTGTGTAAGGCACGTGTATATAAACTTTAGAGAAAATCATAAAGGAAAGGCATTGAAAGATACATTGTGGGTTGCTACTAGAACTAAAACAGTGAATAAATTTCAATTTCACATAGAAGAGATAAAAAATATAAATGAGGGGGCTTTTAGATGGTTGGCTGTGAAGCCACCTATTAATTAGTTTAAGTCACACTTTAGCACATTCCCTAAATGTGATATTCTACTGAATAATTTATGTGAGTCTTTCAATGGCTATATAATTGAGGCTAAGGACAAAACTATAATCACAATGCTTAAGAGGATCAGGTGTTTATTGATGAAAAGGATACAAGTCAGGAGATATGCTATGAGGAAGCATTCTGGTCTGATTTGCCCCAAGATACAAAAGAAATTAGAGTTGAATAAGAAGTTGTTTGGGAATTGCATTCCATTATGGTCAAGAGGACCAAAATTTCAAATTTTATGCCAGGTGGAGATCAATATGTGGTGGACCTAGAAGAGTATAGTTGCATTTGTAGAATGTGGGATTTGAGTGGCATTCCTTGTGCTCATAGTGTGTCAGCAATATTTTATAAAAGGGACCAACTAGAAAACTGTGTGAATGCCTACTATAGGAAAGAAACCTACTTGAAATCTTATGATTACATCATTAACCCCATCAATGGAAAAAACAGGTCGCCTACAATAGATCACCTTGCAGTTCTCCCCTCGTGTTTCACAAAATCCAAATAAGTTGAGGAGGTAGTGAAGTACACTAAAGTGTGGTAGTTGTGGAAAGTTTGATCACAATAAAAGAAGTTGTTGAGAAAATGAATGCTCAAAAGAAACCAAGGAAAGGGGTTACTCAACAACAACAATTAAGGAAAATGAGTGCTCAGCAGCAGCAGTAACCAAAGCAAGGGAATGCTCGATAGTAGCTAACTAATAGACAACTAAGGAGTCACCAAGTACTCTTCCCCCTCTGATATTTGCTCTCAGTTATGTATTTTATTCTAACCCATGTACTAATTATTTTTTATTAAATAAAATTACAAGTTTTAGGTAAAACACAACAAAGTGGTGTAACAGTGCAAAGTGGACTAAAGATGAGTAGGAATAGTAGACAAGTGTGAAAATAGTAGGGTTTTCTGTAAATTTGCTCTCAGTTTTTGGACAAATCAAATGTAATGAAGTATATGAAGACAGTATTCTCAATTGTTTTTTGGACCAAAGTTTTTTTTTTTTTTTTTTATGGGCATATGGATGTTATGATAGTAGACATATGGTTGTGGTGTTTAGGGAGGACACTGGGGTTAAATTTGTAATGAAACTATCTTGTAGCTAAATTATTAAGTATAGTTCTCCTTTTTTTTGGTTTGTGATGATTTGAATATTCAATTTCATTATCTTTTTATGATCATAGACCATATGAACTTAGGTCCATTACATCTCTATTCCATTCCATTATAGAGCATAATTATGATCTTATAAGCTAATACTAAACTATGTTGCACCATTAAGGGAGATATATAGGACAAGTCCATTCCATCTTTGTCACTGAACTTTCCAATACATTGCATAAACACATTTTTTTCATTAAAAAAAAAAAATTCAAGTTTAATTCCATTCCATTACTGAGCACCTTACATCCATACCCAGTGCATGCTACATCATTACGTTGCATGCTACTATCTTTTTCACAGAAAACCAACTTCATTCTACATCCATACCCCATCCAATACTCAAGATACAATGCATCATCTCTCTTGTTAGCTTTACCCTTTTATGCTAAACAAAATCATATTAGTAAACAAATGGTCAACCTTAAGACTATCACTATTGTCCACAATATTTTCTCTCTACCTTTACTTAGTGCCAATTGGTTATTTTGCCTTGTTAATTTCCTTAGCAGACTGAGGATTATTCGACGGGATCGATCACACATTGGCAAATCGTACCAACTGAAGAACCCACAAGAACCATATTATTGCAAGAAAATAGTATATAGTTAGTTCAATTTTACTTAAAAATCCATCACTCATGAATACAATATAACCAAGAAATGTAAAACTCAGTTCATACTCCATATTTTTCACAACCAAGAAAACGTCTTCTTGGATTTGCCTCAGTCTATGAAGTCCTCAAACGGAATTTTTTTCCACAATGGCAAACCCTAGAATCCATCACTACACAATCAATGACAAACACAAAAATAAAAAATTAACTACAATATCTAAATAAAACCGCAAATAAATGTAATACTTATGAAGATTACCTCTTTGATTTGTCTTTCTCCCTTTCTCTCTTCGTCAATAGCTCTGTTACAGAGCATAAGACGAATTATACACAGCTATAAGAGGTATGGCTTCTGATTTAGGTGGGAAGGGATAGTGAATTTACATTCCTACCCTTAGCTCTAGCATATGCAATGCGTGTGACTGATTTCTATCCATTTCAGACGGTCAATTGTGACAGAAGGACCAAATTGGAATAGGTCTAAAAATATGAGGTTGCAATTGAGAAAATTGTATAAGAACTAAAGTGGAATTTGGAATAAAGTTCAAGAGTAAAAAGTGTAATTTATCTCAAAATATATTTTCAAAAATAATTGGAACAAAAGATTTTCTTGGACAGGATTGTGCCTTTTTTTTTTGTTGCTGTTAAATGCTTGATATGTAATTACTATTTTGCATGGTTAAAGAATATCTTGAACTTTTTTGCTCCACTTTAAAATATGATTTTCATAACAAGTGCCAAGAATTCAAAATCATCAAAGTCAATCCCAAAATTCTAAAAAAGGTCATTTTCATTCTAAATCCATTATTTTTCCTCAAAACATGAAATTTTTATATCCCTTCGTTTGACAGAATTAATATATATATTTTTTTATCTCCAAAGGTATCACAACATTTTTCTAATCTTTTAATTCCTTATATCATGAATTCCTTTTTGTTCTCATTTCATATTATGGAAAGAACATTTCTAGGACATTTTGAATCCATTGAAAGAGAACTTTTTAAAAAAATTTAATTTGTAGCCCGCTTCTTCTTAAAATTCTCATTTTATATTATCAAAAGGTGTTTCTTTTTTCATTTCGAATCTTTTAAGAACAAATCTTCTTTCAAGACATTCTCATTGACTTCTTTGATTTGTAGTATCATATTGCATGTGTTCCTTCAAATTTCAATTTCCTACTTCCCACATTTTCAAACAATACTTCTTTTTAATAATTTTCTTTTGAAAATAATCAAATAAAGGCTAAATATTGGTAATGTCACCCCAAATGAAACCTATAAGGCCTTTATCAACCACTTTTGTATATATATCAATGCCTTTTGATTCACATTTCCCCTCCAAAAAGTTTCCAAAACATCAAAGGACCTTTATCAGACTCCTTTAAAATCTCGAAATCCTTCAAGATAACTTTCCTCCTTGAACTTCAAAAAGAACTCCCGAAAATCACTCCTTAAAATTGGAACTATCTAAAAGTGTAATACCAAGACTAGTCTAGCTGGACCACTGGCTTGTGCTCTACCCTTTAATATATGCCTCATAAATCAATTTTTTTAGTACTTTTTCAAATTCTTGTCAAGAAAGATGCTTTAAAAAATTTTTTAATTGAAATAATAACATACTCTCCCTTATTTATTTAGGTGAACAATAGTTCAAGTGCTAGCATGCATCAAAATGTTCTTCTCAGACTTGGCTCCTCCATTATTTTTTCCTCAATTTTTCTCAAGGTATCTTATATGCATGACACATCATTTATTATTTAGTTATTTTTTAGCAAATACATGATGTGGTATACATCCAAGACAAAAATTAAACAAAATTCAGAAGAAAATGTAATTGAGAGTATCGTTCTTCTCTATTTTCAACTCTTTTCTTGCAATCTCGATTTTAAAGTCTTAATGGGCATTATTGATATTTTTAATTGATTAATGCATGAAAAAACTCTTCGTTGTATTTTGTCAAACTCTTTCCTTATTTTTCAAGCTTGTCATCTTGATGTAGGATAGGTAGGGCACAAGGACATGGGAGTTGGACCGGGCTATAAACCCCCCACACCCCCCCCCCCCCCCTTCAAAAAAACTATAGAAATTTTTTTTTAGGAAAAATACTAAAAAGTTCATAAAATAAAATATTCAATCCAAAAATTCCATGTTACATTTTTTCTATTTAAAAGATCCAAAAAAGCAACTTTTAATATAAAAATCTAATTGTTAATTTTCATCTTAACACCGTTAAAAAATATTACTAATTAGACTAAAATAGGGTTCAAATTATATTTTAGAAAAAAATACTAAAAAATATATAAAATAAATTTTTCAATCCAAAAGAATCATAACATTTTATGAAGTGAAAATTTATTTTTTAGGCCTTCTAGATAAATAAAAAATATAATTTTTTTTTTCTGGATTGAATAATTTATTTTATCAACTACTTAGTATTTTTTTTAAAATGTATATTAAAGGTTATTTTAGTCTAATCATTAACATTTTTTAACGGTGTTAAAATTGAAGTTTATAGTTTGACTTTTTTGTAATAAAAGTTTATTCTTTGGATATTTTAGATGCAAAAATTTATTACAGATTTTTTGGATTAAAAACTCTATTTTAAGGATTTTTTAATATTTTTTTCCTTTTTTTATTACATGTACAATTTTGGTCCTTTCAAAATTAGTTCATCCCAAAATTTTGGCTCAACTCAGCTTTTATTCATTATTTATCTCATTTCTCAGTCAAAATCTTAGCCCACCTTCCAAAATTTTGGCTCAACCCAATTTTTACTCATAATTTTTTTTTATTTTTCATCCCAAAAAATTTACCCAACTCAAAAATCCCAGTAATATGTATTATGTTTTACATCTTTTCAATACTTCAAAGTTTCACAACTCTTAAAGTCTATTTTGATAAATTTTGTGAATGACATCAAGAGAATGTGATAATTATACTTTTCTTATGTATAATCAAGCTTTCCAAATTCATTAATTTTGGTTTAATAAGATTAATTATAATCAAGCTTTTGTTAATATTTTTATTTTTATTTTTTTTAAAGCATAACCAAATAAACTTTTATGTTTCTCATGCTACGAGGCCATCTAAGGTCCTTACTCAAATTTAATTGAAACTTTTATTTGATATGAAGATCGCTAATGCTATATATGTTTAAGTTTTGTTGAAATCTTTTTTAAAAAGTTCATCTTATCCCAAAAAAAAATCTGGTATCAAAAGCTTTAAATTTTGACCATTTGACGTTAAAAAAAGCTTTTTTCTTTTTCTTTTTTTGAAAGATGCTTCTTTAATACAAGTCTTCGATAAATAACTTAACCCTATGTATTAGAATCATCTCAATTCCATTACAATCAAACTCAACAAATTCAATCAACTTACAAGACAAATCTCAATCCAAGAGCCTCTTTTTTAATACAAGTCTCGGACAAATAACCTAACCCAATAGCCCATAGATGAGTGGTAATAAATGCTCACATCTCCTTGTAGAAAGTGAAACTTGAACTCATGACCTCTCTTTTAAAAGATGCATGAATGACCAATTGAGCTAACTCAAATTGGTTGGATTTAAAAAAGCATGGATTTTAATTTGAACAAGTTGTTTCAAAAAAACGTGTATGACTATTTAATCAAATTTTCAAAACTGTTTTTGTGTAGATTAAACACATAAAAATGCATTTGCAAAAAAGTAATTTTAGATTAATTTTTTTAGTGTGTTTGAAAAACACTTGAAAATGGCTAACCCAAAAAAAAAAAAAAAAACACTTGAAATGTGGGTATAAAAAAACTCACATGTCGAAGAATTATAATAATTACTATTACATAAGTCACTATAATATGAAACTTGTGAGGGAGAAGTTTAACCTAATTCATGTCATATTTTTTATACGAGTGAAACTTGAATTCATTACTTTTGTTTTGAGAGGGATCGTGAGTGAACAAGTGAGCTAGCCTAGTAGATTAATTTTTATCCAAGTTGTATTGGATAATATATTACCATCAAGCATATCTATATATTATATATATTCAAACAATGTAGTGATGATGTAGCATTCTTTTTTTTTCCTCAACTCAAAATCTGAGGTGGAATTCTAAATTTGCTTGCGTAATTATTAATTAGAATTGTATTTTTTTAAAATTATATTATTAGTATCTTAAATAAGAGATATTGTTTTTAAAATTAAATTCTAATTCCATTCAAGAGTATTTTATTTTAATTATAAACTTATATACAATATTTCAATAGGTAAATTACACTAATCACTATTGAGATTTCTAACAATTACATTGACCTCTCTTGAAATTTTTAAAATTACACTGATCTTTCTTATTTTTACTGAAAACTATAAATAACCCCTTCAATCAAATTTTTTTTTTTTTCTAAAATAACAAAAATTTCCCCCTTTCATGTTTTTATTTTTTTGTATTTTTAAAATTTTGACTAATTTTTTTCAACTTTTTTTAAATAGTTTTTTCTTTTATATAAAAATAAATTTAAGTAAAATAACTTATTTTCAATTTATATAAAAATAAATTTAAGTTTTTAATCAATATTTATTTGAAAATGAAAAAAAAATAGCCAAAATTGAAAATAATATTTAAAAAAACAATTTTGTCATTTTGAAAAAAAAAAATTGATTGAAAAGAGTATTTATAATTTGTTAGATAAAATAAAGGAGGTCATTGCAATTTCAGAAACTTGAGAAGAGATTAATATAATTATTAAAACTTCAAAAAAGGTCGGTGTAATTTATCCTATTTAAATACATCTTATAAAACAATAAAAACCAACTAAAACTTAAATATTTAGATAAAGTTTAAATATTACTAAATTTGATCCGTATCCCTTCTAATTAAAACTCTAACTCAAATTCTAAAAATTTTAAACAACAATAATATATTTATGACTAATATAATCAAGCAATATAGAGAATGGACATTATACAGGTTGCCATTAAAATCTAGTAGGATGTCTTTTTATTTAATTAGGTTTTTTTTTAAATTAAAAATTACAAAATAATATAAAAATTTGGATGAATTACACTAATCTTTTATGAGATTTTCGACAATTACACTGATCTTACCTAAGTTTTTTAAAATTACACTGATTCTTCATACTTTATTTGATAAACTATAAATGCTGTTCATCCAAATTTATTTTTTTTATCAAAATAATAAAATTGTCCCTTCCATATAATTATTTTAATATTTTTTTTTTTAATTTTGACTATTTTTATTTTTATTTTTAAATAAATATTAATTAAAAATTTTGTACTCCAAGAATGATTCTTAAAAAGTAGTCGTGAGTTTGTTAAAAGAATAAATATGGATATTCTTGTTATTTTAAAAAAAATTAAAAATAATGGTTCAATAAAATGGATTTAAACTAAAAATACCAATTGTCTTTTAACTTAATAATACAATACCGTGAATTTTACAGTAATTTAATACTTTTTAGAGAGACTTTACACCAATTAATTTAAAATTTAAATTATGACGTTGAAATACATCGTAATATTTATATTATATAGATTTGAAAAGACGCACTTTGAGATGAACTTGAGTTAGAAATTTGTTTGAAATTAAAAAATGAGTTGGAGAATATTGTTTCAAAACCACGAATGTATGGTCACAAATTCTGTAAATAATACTTATTTTTCAACTTGTGCAGTCTCTCTTTCCCTCCAAGCTAAACCCCTGAAACCAGCCACAACTTCTTCCTCCAAAACCTAGTAATATACCAGTAACTTCTCTCTCTGTCTGGTTGTGAGGGTATGCGTGAAATACAGATCCTTGAAACAGTAAGCATTGCCCCAAAAGTACATGTTATCTACTTCAACTTCAAGAATGAAATCACTTCTCTCTCCAACTTTGTCCATTTTTGCCCCAAATATCTCCAAAACCACATCTTTGTCTATGTATTTTCAACCCTCTCGGTCCGTCCGCTGGAATTCCCCAGCTTTACAAAACCCTAATTTTCTCCGTGTAAAGCCCACGATATCTTTCCTTAATGCCTCAGTTTCTTCCTACCCACTGAAAATCGTAGTTTGCAAACCGAGGCATCTCAGTCGCCTTCTGGCGAAATTCACGTCATCGTTGGCCCGATGTTTGCTGGCAAAACCACCGCTCTTCTCCGCCGCATCAAGTCTGAAAGTAATAATGCCAGGTTCGAAGCTTTTCTGCTCATATTTTCTTATATATGGTTGAGTTTATGTTTAATTTTAGGTATTTTCTTTGGAATTTTTTTTACCTCTGCAAATATTTTTTAAAATTTTCAAACACGTGGTAGTTTTTCATTATTAATTAAACCCAGCAGTTTTTAAAAGTGTCTTTTTATCCAAAGTCGTTCAGGGACTCCTTTAGACCTGAAATATAGAAACTTAAAAAAGTAATCAATTTAACTTAAAAGCGTTTTTTTTCAAAACGTGTCTTTTGAAAAGAAGTTTATGTAAAAAAAAATTGGTTTAAAAGTTTTTTCTTTAAAAAGATGTTTTTAAAATTTGCATAATTTCGACAATAATAAAAAAGTTATATAAATTTAAGAAATTAAAAAATAAAGTGCGTGAGGGAGGTAAAACATTCATTTTCTTTGTATAATGCTGTTTTATTGACAAATTTTTTTTTTTATATGATATTCAATTTTTTTTTAGAATTGAACTATAAGAATTTTTTACCCTACCAAGTAATTTTTTTTAAATTTTTTAAACTCATGCAATTTTTTTTTTGTTACAGTCTAAATTTTATAATTTTTAGAAGTGTCTTTTGAGCAAACGGAATAAAAGTCTTTGATCTAAATGTTTTTTATCCAAAGTCAGCTTTTGTAAAGACACCTCTAGAAGCATCGTTTGAAAAGACTCTTTAGCTTGTAATTTGGAAAATGTCTTTTCAAAAAATTCCTTTCGACTTGAATTTAGAAACTTAAAATGTAACGAATTCTACATTTAGAAGTTTATCTAATAAAAGACGTCTTTTTAACTGACGTTTCTGTCAAAAAAAAAATTGGTTCAAAAATGAATTTTAAAAAGAACTTTTTAGAAATTGCATGCGTTTAGATAATAATAAGAAAAACTGCATATGTTTAGAGCAACTCCAAAAGGAGTTATCATTTTGGAGTCTCAAATCACTCATTTGCAAGCTTGAACAGAGTTTTGGCATCTTCTCAATTATAAATTTGTTTCAATGACTGGTACCAAAATGAGGTGCCATTTTAATATTTTTTATTAAAAAATATAATTAAATTTAACCGTTATATTTTAACGGATATAGTTTTCATAACTATCGCAATTTAAAAAATAATTAATTAAAAAATAAATAAAATCACCCTTAATTAAAAAAATTAGCTAAATAATAAATTCATCCTAAATTAACAAAAATAAATTAATTAATTAAAATTAAAATTAAAACATTCAATTTAAATTACAAAATTAATTTAATTATAAAATCAATTTAAATTCTAAATAACAATTAACTAAAATAGAAAAAAATTCTTCAATTATGAAAATTAGCTAAATAAATAAAGTCACCCTAAATTAACAAAAATAAATAAATAAACTAAAATTAAAACATTCAATTTAAATTACAAGACTTAATTTAAATAAAAAATCAATTTAAATTCTAAATAACAATTAACTAAAATAGAAAAAAACTTTTTCAATTATAAAAATTAGCTAAATAAATAAATTCACCCTAAATTAACAAAAATAAATAAATAAACTAAAATTAAAACATTCAATTTAAATTACAAAAATTAATTTAAATTCTAACAATTAACTAAAATAAAAACATTTATTTTAAATTAAAATTATATATATATATATATATAGGCAAAGGAGGCATAGAGAATAGAGAAGTTTCTCTGTATTTCTTTCCCCCCTGCGCCTCTGGATTTCTTTTGCCCCCGCACCTGTATTTCTTCCCCTTCCCCTCTGTGCCTCCTTCCCTTTTCCTTCTCTCTGTGCCTCCTTATCCAGATCTGCGATCACCAATCCACAAGGTTTGAAGAAAAATCAGGAGCAAGGAGAAGGAAACTTACAGCGATTTTCACGGCAAGCTTTTCCGGCCTTTGGTAAGTTTTTTCTTTCAAAATCTCTGTATTTATAGAACAATTTTTTGGTTGAATAGAGCCGTTGAGAGGAACAGTAAAATCTGAAAAATGTCAGAACGGCTCTTTGTAACTTCTCCCTTCTCTCTCTTATCTAGAGTTTGAAAAATTGCTATCCCAAGAGCATTGCCTGCCATTTTCCAACCCTTGATCCCACTCCGTTGGAGTGAAAAATTTTGAATTTGGGGTGGCATTTTGGCAGTTATGGGGTTGCCACCCCTGATGCCACTCCCCTTGGAGTTACTCTTAGGAAATTAAAAAATAAAGTGCATGGGTGATGTAAAAAATTCTGAACTTTAGGATTGGAACGAATTTATATACCTAAATCTGGGTGTGGAATCCATTCTATCCTGTTAAGGCAACATTGTCTTGTCTTGTCTTGTGTCCAGTTTTCGGCTCAAACTCCGTTCTCAACTCTTGTAACTTGGAAATGTGAAAGAGGAAATTGAATGGGCAATAACTGAATTTGTACAATACTCTCTGTCATATCTCTTCCACTTTCCCACTCTCTCTCCCTTTTCCTTTTCCTTTACAACTGAGTGCCATGCTTCTAGTATTGTTTTATATCAACTTGCAATACTTTTTAGCTATCTTAGGGCTTTGATTTGTATGATTTTTGATTGATAAGTAGAGAGTTTTAGAGCTGATTCAGTATTTGAACTAAAAGGAGACAGTCCTGGACAATCTTTTTCTGATTTAAATATTTAGTATTAGGTAGAAAGTCAAAACATAGTTATAATTAGCTCAATCAAAGATACAAGATATGGATTGCATTTCATCATTAAGCATGGTGGGCTCAGATTTTCATGCATGCCCATGTGTCATCATTCACAACACTTGGTCTGGTGAATATGATAAATCTTTTTAGTGACAGAAATTTCAAACATCTCCCATGAACATTGTTCGACCTGTCAGGCTATAGGATGGTTTCAAAACAATCATATAGGCCCCCACTAAGTTCTATATTTCCAATGTAACTTTGCTATTTTTCTTTCTGACATTTTAACAATTAAAAATCAGGATCTTTCTAAGCTTTCACTCAATAATTCTATTTTCAGTTTGGAATTTTTATATTAATTGAAACAGTTAAAAAAGTTCATTTAATTCTCATATCGTGAAATGCAGGGTCTTTCCCTATTATCCTAATCTTTCCTTTGCCACTATTAAAATCAAATGTTTTCAAGTTTGGACTATCTTCTCAACTGTTTTGCTTAATGGACCAAGTTTTCCCAGTATTTCTGTTCCATTGGTTGAATGCAATTATCACTTGTGAGATATTCCCAGTTTTCAGGCTGAGGTCCTGAAGAACTTACTCCATTTGGATGAAAAGGAGACATTATAAAAACTCTATTTTTTGGGAAGATTGACAGAAGCAGTTGGGATATTGTTGATATTGTATGCAGAAGCGGGGGATCTAGAAACCGCCCTCATTCTGTTTGATAAATTGTTCAAGAAAAGCTTGATTTTATGGAATGCAATGATTGCAGGGTATGTGCAACAGGGTCTTGAATAAGTAGGCTTGAGTCTTTATTACAAGACGAGACAGTGGTTTAACACCGGACCAGCACACTTTTGTGCTTTTGTGTTTGTATTTAGAACCTTGCCACTTTAACGCTGCTGGAGCAGGGGAGACTAGCTGATGGTGTCTTGATAAAGGGTCATATTAGTGGAAATCTTGTAGTAATAGTGCCATCATGGATATGTACTTCTAGTGCAGCTGTCCCTCTGATAGGTATCTGGTACTCGATAAATCTTTGGATAGGAATGTGTTTACATGGACTACTTTGATGTCTGGATACGGCCAGTATGGAAGATTAGTAGAGGTTGTAGATATCTTTCATAGGATGATAAATGAAGTTTTCTGGCCAAACTCTGTTACTTCTCTTGCAGTACTTTCTGCTTGTGGCCATGGAGGTTTGGTGAATGAAGGTTGGGAAATTTCTTATCAATGATGAGAGATTATGGTATTCAACCAACTACAAGATGGAAAAAATTATGCAACTGCGGTTGATCTTTTAGGGCATTTTGGGAGGTTAG
Source organism: Nyssa sinensis (assembly GCA_008638375.1). Taxonomy (NCBI): domain Eukaryota; kingdom Viridiplantae; phylum Streptophyta; class Magnoliopsida; order Cornales; family Nyssaceae; genus Nyssa; species Nyssa sinensis. Next base: position 9,714,630 of record CM018049.1, read on the forward strand.
AAGAAGCATATGAGTTTGTTTGAAATTCACCTCGTGTGGAACACTTGGTGAAATTGGGGTGCTCTGCTTGGGGCTTGTAGAATTCATGGAAACATGGATATTGTTAAGATTGCCACAAGGAAGTTCTTTGAGTTGGAACCAGGAAATCCTGGGAAATATGTTGTTGCTTTTTTTTTTTTTTTTGTGGGGGGGGGGGGGTGTTATGTTGTCCTATGTACTGCTCATGCCACACTTGGTTTTTGGGACAGTGTTGCATGGATTAGGGAGCTATTAAGGAATCAGGGATGAAAGAGAAGCCTTGTTATAGCGAGTCCAAAGAGAGGTTCTCCTGGTCTTAATGGGGGGATAATTCTCACAAACAAGCTGAGCAGATATATGAGTTGATTGAAGACATTATTTCCATTCTAAAGGATGGTGGTTAGGTTCCTGATATAAAAAGTTGGCAACAAGACAATAAAAGTCACTCATGTTGACTAATTCAACTTGTGGGTAGGGGCCTGATCCTCCACTTCTTCCATTTGTAAAGAGTAGTGGTTACTGGGGAGGTTCAGAAGCCCCATGGTTACCATGTGTGTATTGAAAAATGCATTATACTTATCGGTAGATTGGGCACATTGAGTATGTTAAGATGTGACCCACTTGTTCATTGGGATATTATGTCCCAAAATAAAACTGATAAAAATGATAGGAGACTGACCTCCCTGAGGTTTCTGACAATTACAAAGATCTCTCTTGAGGTTTCTGAAATGATATTAACTTCCTTCTACTTTTATTGACAAATTACAAAGACCTCCCCTCCGGTCTTTTTTTCTTTTTTTTTTAAATGACAAAAGTGTCATTTTCATGTTTTTTTTTTTTTTTTTTGCATTTTTAAAATTTTGACCAATTTTTTCTAACTTTTTTTTTCATTTTCAAATACATATTAATTAAAATCCTTTTTGACTAAAAAATATGAGTTATTTATTTTAAATTTATTTATTTATTTATATAAAATGAAATAATTTTTTTAAAAAAAGTTAGAAAAATGGTCAAAATGTAAAAATAAATAAATAAAATGAGTACTTTTGTCATTTAAAAAAAATTAAAGCTAGAGGGGAGGTCTTTGTAGTTTGTTAATAAAAGTAGGGGAGGTCAGTGTTATTTCAGAAATTTTAGGAGAGGTCTTTGTAATTGTCAGAAATCTCAAGGAAGTCAATGTAATTTACCCAAATTTATAATTATCTTGTTTTTTTACATTCTTTTGACATAAAATTAAGTTGGGTAGACTTGAAGCAGGAAAATAATGTGTATCTATTTTTCAATCTCTATTCAGAGTGGTGATGACGATAGACTGTTATTAGTTCATTATGTGTTAGCACTTAGAGGAGATAAAATGAGAGAACATCGGTTAGAGTGATATGGTCATGTAAAACGAAGACCAATAATGTATCAATAAGAAATAGAAACATGGTTAATATTAAGAGTCATGCTAGGGGGCGAGAGTGGCTAAAATTAACTTTAGTAGAGCTAGTTAAAAAAGATATGTTGATATGTAGTCTAACGGAAAGAATGACCCTAAATAGAGAAGAATTGCAAGATAAGATTCATTTAACCGACCTCAAATAATTGGGATAAGACTTTGTTGAATTGAGTTGAGTATAATAAAATCTTGATTCAGAGGAAAATGTTGGTCAATATGCATCCTCTAGATGTTTGACTGCAAAAACCTCAAATATCTTGTGTGACAATCAAATTTAAAAAGTCTTGTTTGGACTCAATAAGGCGGAGTGGAGATGAGAAAGGGAAAGCCTGAGCATTCACAAACTCTTCTAGAGAAAAATCTTATCCAGAATCATTGCTTGGCAGAATTTGCATGGCAATGCATAACTTGCTTGAGAGAAAGATTTGGTTGAGTAAATGATGGCTGTATTCTTAGCTTCTTTTTCATTTTGTTGCTTTTGCTAGGCAACTAAGATTCGATGATCTCATTAGAGTATGCATCTTTGAGGACCATAAGAAGAGCCAAACCCGCGATGAGAAGAGGTCCAGTTCGCAGTAAACGCTGCAACGGAGGGCGCCGGAGTCTCTAGAGATTTTTGAAAGAGTTCAAAACTCTCAGCTTTGGACACAAGATCCGGGAAGCAGGGAAGGGGTGTGTGTGCCATTTGGGCAGTAGAGAAATTGGAGAAATTGGGCCCTAGGCCACGAAGAAACCAGTGAACTTTGTCGGTTCCATCAACGGGGTGACCGATTGCGTGAAGCTGATCACATAAGGCCTTGAAGGCACGGGCGTATGCAGTCACTAGACGGGTGCCACGCTTCATCAATTGGAGGTCATCTTTGAGGCGAATTTCACGAGCCTTGGAGCGGTGGCTGAAGGTGTTCTCCAGGGTGGTCCTGACCCCGCGGGATGTGGAGAGGCCGACGGCTTTAGCCATTGCTTCCTCGGTGAGGGAGGAGACTATAAGGCTAAGGAGGTGCTGGTCGCTTGCTTTCCATGCCAGGTGTTTGTCATTTGGCGTCTGAGAGGTGGGAGGGTCGAATGGAGGTGGCAGTACAAGGGTGCCATCCACATGACCCAGCAAACGTTGGCTCTCGAGAAGTGGAAGAAGTTGGCTCTTCCATAGGAGATAGTTAGAGGAGGAGAGCTTGATGGTAACCACGTGGATCATGGTGTTGAAGGGAAGAAGGGAGGAAGAGGAGGTGAGAGCTTTGCATATATATACATTTACAGATTGTGTATTTAAGGAATTATACATAAATGTTGATTACAAATTAAATGGAAAGAATGAGCTAAACAAGCTCCTATACTTGAGGGTCAATGAATGCACAAATGGAAGGCCTTAGATTAAGGTGGAGGATCCTCAACACATAATGAGATCCACATCTTGTTTTTGTTTATCCTTCATTGTGTGGAATATCTGTTAAGCCAATTGTCAATACTCAATGTACATAAAGTGTACCAAATATTCATATGCTGTTTATGGAAGCTGGAGAATTGTAGAATTAAAAAGGAACTGGATGTTTGGAAATAACTAATTATTGTACGTGTTTATCTTGTTATTTTTAATGTTTTTTTGTCAAGTGTTATTTTTAATGTTTTACTTTTGTGTGAATCTTATGCAGAAGTGTAGCAATAATAAAATCAAACAAGGATACACCATATGGATTGGATTCCATCGTAACACATGATGGAGCGAAATTTCCATGTTGGCCCTTGGCAGATTTGTTGTCTTTCAGACAAAAGTTTGGTGTTGATGCTTATGAGAAGGTATTTTGATGCCAAAATTTGATTATATAATTATTTCTTTCGATAATTTATGGAAAATCTGGTATATATTGTTTTTGTGTATGTAAAGTAGATCACTATTAACATGTCACATCTTTCAATTAAGGGCTGGAAAAATTACCTTTGAATTTTTTGTGCATTTACAATGCTATCATTCATGGCATTCTTGCTGTAAGCCTTCTGTCTTGTGCTTGTCCTCAATTTCGATTGTTACATTGTGACAACTAGATGTGATGGGTGTTGAGGAAGCTCAGTTCTTTGATGACTAGTATGATTTCTGCGGTAAAGTTGTTGACCATGGTGGCAAAACTGTTATAGTTGTTGGCCTGGATGGTGACTATTTGAGGTAGTATTCAATTTATCTATATTCTTAATAAGGTTATTATTCTTGCTTTTTTCTGTGAGAAGTTCTGCTTGTTAATTGAATTTTTGTCAGTCTTAACATGCCATGTATCATTCCTCAGGATTCATCTCATTAATCAATGTATGTATGTAAATATATATATATATATATATATATATATATTTGATTTTTTCTGAAATTTTGTCAACTTTCCTCTGTGATGGTGAACTCAATTATTGTTGGCAGAAGGAGCTTTGGTTCCGTGCTTGATATCATTCCCCTTGCTGATTCTGTTACTAAGTTGAGTGCTCGGTGAAAGGTCTGTGGCAAGCGTGCTTTCTTTACATTAAGGAAGACAGAGGAGACAAACAGAACTGATTGGTGGAGCTGATGTCTACATGCCTGTGTGTCGGAAGCACTATGTCAGTGGACATGTTATTGTCCCGAGGGCTACCAGAATTTTCCTGGAATCTCAGAAGGTTCAGTGTGGCTAATATCCATGGATCTACCTATCTTGTTAGTAACATATCTGGCTCTTCCTAACCAAATATGCTAGATATTGGGTCCTGTCCTGCTTTCGAGGACAAGCAGCTTATAATTTTGCTGTTTATATTCTTATTCCCCCATTGAAATGTATAATACTAAAGCTTTACTTAATCTACAGACACATTTGGGGAAGAAAAGAGTTGGAATGCAGCTCAATTGGTAGTATACCGATCCTCTATTTTCTTAGTAGTTTGGTCATGTGATTGGTATTTAACCAAAAGTGTAATGCTATGATAAACAAAATACTACTACTTTCATGCATGTTTATTCTGTAGATCATTTGTTTAAGTGGTCAGTCATATAATTTGGACGCTTTGATCTTTTAAGGGTGGAGGTTTTTAACAAAATGTAAATTCTATACTGATAAATTGGTGCTATTTTTTATCAGTTTGTATGCCGACAATCAGTAGTTGTTTTCGAGGCATTATGCAGGTAACGCAATAGGGATATACCAAGCAGATAAAAATAAAAATCTTAGGATTAAAGAAATAAAAAAATATTATCATATTCTAATGCACAAGAAAATGTAAGGTGAATAGTTTTTATATAACACAGAAAAATCTTGACACATACTATGGAAGTTATAATATTTGAAGCGATGAACACGTGAAATTAACAAAATTCAAATGAATCAGAGGTTGGCATCGAATTCACTTCACACAGTCAAAAAAATTTGTAAAGGTGATCAGAACATAGATCGACGCTTGTGAGAACAGATTCAAAAACTTGTAGAGAGTTGGCGACGTTAGACTAGGAAAACTTTGACATTAAAACCACCAAATTTGAAGATCTCACATCTTTGAGATCTACAATAGAGTGCTTTTCTTTACGAGCAACCCATTCCAACCAAGATCGATTTCGAGTGAAAAGTGAGAGACAGTGTGCGAAGGGGAATGAGGGAGAGAAGTGAGGCTACTATAGGTTTAATATATATATATATATATATATATATATTTTGATATACCATAATTTGATTGTAGTACTCAGAACACGACATGTGTCCACAAGAAGCTCTTTATTATATAGACCACTAGAGTAAACCCCGTCGAACCTAATAGCACACGAAACATAAAAACAAGACGTTCCGAGCTGGTCACCACTGTCTATGGGCTACTGACTTCAGAATAAGGAAACAAAGTTCAATATGGTAACCACTATTCATGAATATCGTCAAATCTATACTTTCATGGCTCATAATCTTACTCAACTTGAGAGATTTACTGGCTTATAAATAAGGCCATAAGGTACGCTTTCAATTCATGTCCAATTCTTTTATTGAATTATGGTCTTTATTTATTTACTAACTCTATCATCGGAGCGGTTTCCGCTGGAGCCTTTCCAGTGACCCTTTGACCTTGAGTTCTTGATAGGCAATTTGAGAAAAGAAGTATTCAGACCAGAAAAGTACAACATCAGTTTGGCACCATATGTGGGAACGACTATCGTTTTCATTATTGTACGTCAGAAACTATGCTTTTTTTTTTTCCCTTAAAAAACCAATGGCTCCAAACCTTCATCCTAGAAGGAATCATCCAAATCCACAAGATCAACCTTCTGTTAAAAGAGGAAGAAGGCGAGCACCCACTCATTTTCAAAAGTAGCTTGATCAAATTCAATGGTAGTTCAACCAGATGTAAGAATAACTTATAGCCATGTCATAGGATTTGTCTTCATTGGCTCAAGACTAACGGAACAATCCTCATCTCTCAATCAACGTTGTTCACGGAGGACCTCAACCTCTTACCACCACCACGGTCGGATGATCCCATAACGAGGAGCGGCCCAACATGCAGCCAATGCACTATTATGGTACCGCCCAAAAGGGGATTGATCCCCAATCATCAACAATTTTTGGAAGAGGTATGGCATTATTCCGTCCTGCCGAACATTATCAAAGTAGGACAATAATACCAATCCCGACGATTTCTGGAGCCAATCCAGCGCACCAAGGACTTCAGCTTCCCAAAGTCCCACGTCCACCAGTCTTGGGAGAGCAACATCTGTAACGTCCCGACCTAATTAATTAAAAATTAGTCCCCTGATTATTAATTAGAAACAACATAAAAAACAATTGAGAAAACTAATCATAAATTTCTAGACGGTCACGATAGACCAATAAAATAATTTAATACGTCAAGAGGGGAGGGCTTAATTTAGTCATTTTAGCCTTATTTTAACACTATTGAAACTTGAATTAGCTAACTACGAAAAACGCAAGGAAATAAAAACCAACACAAAGCTTTTTGACATAGAAGCTAACCTAAATAGGAAGCCACCAGAAGAAACCGCTCCGTAAAATGAGCAATAGAAAAGAAGTTATTAAGGAAATAGCCAAAATAAGAATCCGCGCTAGCCAAACAAGGCATAAGCCTAAATGAGGGAAAAAGGCTAAATGTGAGGCCAAGGGGATTTGAACCCTTAACCAAGGGAGGAAAATAATTTCATCTAAAAATTTTACCAAGTGGGCTGTCAACACATTTGTGCTTTGTTATGTAACAGAAATGTATATATGCTCAGATTACCCAAGCCCACCTCCTAAATTGGCCAATGGCCATTCATGCAACACCTTATCCACACATCACCCTATAATCTTAGCCTCATCATCATGCTTGCCCCCAGCTCTCATCATCACACCTGAACCCCATGATGTGCATGCATGGGTGTACAATTATATATGTGGCCCTACATTTTAGAATCCCTTCAAGTGTATGAGAGTGTGCTGCATATACTTGGAGTGTGTGAGGATAGACCAAAGTGTGCGTGAGAGATTGTGAGGGAGAGAGAGAGAGAGAGAGAGGGAGAGAGACAGAAACACCTTGTGTGTATATACAAGTGTGTGTGTGTGTGTGTGTGTGTGCATACAAGTGTGTATGTCTCACTTAAGTGCACAAGAGAAGGGAGATTAAGCAACCTTAAAGGGGGATTGAGAGGGTCAAGGCTGAGCCACGAATAGAGAGAGAAGCTCACTGTCCCAAAGGTATAAAATACCAAAACTCAGAATTTTCCTTTTTGAATTTTTGCTTACTGTTTCAGTTTTTTCAGCTATATAACTGCATGTATGAGATATTGAGATGTTTAGGAATTGTTCTAAATGGACAGAGAGGGTTGAGAGGCTTGAAAAACCCTAAAACTGTGCGTGACCTCCATTGTTGGACCTTCAACAGTGCAGGTCTGAGTCGACCATCAAATAACTTGTTTTTGAAGCTTCAAAGTTAAAATAGACCCTTTTAGCATTCAAAAACCCCTAAACCGCGACCCACACACCCAAAGGAAGAACCCCAAAAATGGACTTGCAGGTCGCGAGTCCTCAATCTAATTTCGTTAACAGTGCTTTAAATCTTGTTTTAAGAATGAGGGCTTGAACCCCATGACAAACAGAACCCAACAAAGGAAATACCATAGGATTTGAGTTAGAAATGAGCATGCATGTGGCAGTTGCAGGCCAAGACCACCACAGGTCACTGTAGCTCCTGGAGCTCGATTCGAGCTCTAAAATGGATGCCAAAGCTTTTCCCTTACATTCAGTAGCCTAATACACCCAAAAACAGGGATGAACCCAACCCTAGAACGCACGAAATTGGAAAAGCTGAAATTCAGAAATTATGGTAACATAGTCGAGGCTTGGGAAAGAAGACGACGAGTCGATTGAGTCAACTCACCTAACTCGATCAGACCCAACGTGTTAACTCGGACACGTGTTGGCTTGTAAGCAAGCCAGCACATTAATGGGACGGCGCCGTTTCGTGTAAGGGATTTTAAAATTTAAAGGGGGTTCGGGATTGTTTGGCCGCAGGTTTAGAAAATTTAAATCAATAAACCAGTTTAGGACAGGACAACTTATCCTCAGATTTACCCCTTATCCGCCATTTGGATCAAGAAAAATAAGAAAAAAATGGGGGAGCCGTAGCTCCCCTAGATCGAACCTGTGACTTGTTGGGGGGGGTGACACGTAACCATCCACTGTGCCACCCAATTCTCACCCGTCATTAATCCAACCGAATATATATATATATATGTATATATATATATTATACTGATATAATTAAATTAAATTAGTTAATTTAATTAATTTAAATTATTTAAAAATAGGTAAATGTCCCGATGTCCAAATTAATTAAACAAATAGTGTATTTTGACTATGTTGAACATTCTGGACCCAATGGTGAGGTCCATTTTGTCAACCGGAGTTCCAAAAAATTAATTCCTATAAAGTATAAAATTACCATTTTGCCCTTAAGGGTACTCGAAGCCAGATGAGAAGCCGCGAAGGCCAAGATTCATTTTCTTTGACGTTCCAAACTCGACGGTGGAGTCTGTCTACCCAAATAAAATACTCCGAAGGCTAATGTATTAAATTTAGCAACCTTAAAAAATATACCAAACAATACCCGAGAGAGTTAAGTAAATCATGAACATTGGCATCGACCTAGATAATTAAAATGGATTAATAATAATTAAATTTCTGATTTATAAGAACCTCCAAAGGGAAGGAGAAGGAGACCTGAATTAATAGAACTGCTGAAAGTTATTTTTGAGGTAAGTAACTCCTATGCTTTACTATTGGTTATTCCCAGCTAGTCACATTTATCTTCACATGCTGCCAAATTTGTACTCTATCACTACCTACTGAACTTGACTTCTTTGATTGATTCCAATCGACTTTGAATTATTTGTTCATGCCTATACTTCGAATTTGACTTGCTTGCCCATATTATTTTATGATCTTGACTTGTTGATACTTGAGCATATTTTTACCATCATGTATACCGTGCCATGATCTTGTGATATATCTTGTTGATCCACACACTTATGTCTCTTTGAACGAGGTTTTGGCTATTTTACATGATTGTATATGCTGTGTGGAAATTTATTGATCATGATATTCGATATGAGCCTGGGGGTTGTGCTTAGTCACAATGGCCTATCTATTCCCAGATGTAGGAAGGACCCTTTGGGGTCTGTTGTGTCCTTCGAGACTTGTAGTAAAAGAGCTCTTGCACTGTTCAGTAAGCCCGAGGAACTAAGGCGAATCTGAATATGCGTGTTTTGGGGGTATGCCGGGCCCCGTTTTGTTTACGCATCTGTTTTGTTAGAACTCGATAACGACATTTTTGCATTGTTAGATGATCATATTTTTACCTTGTGAATGATCATATTATTACAATCATGTTATACTTTACTCGATGATGATATATCTTTGGTACTCATTGGAGGATCATATTCTATGCAAGCATGTTGTACTTTTGATTGGCTAACGTTTTGTATGTGACAGCGATTCATCATGATAGGCTAGATCCCAATTTTGATTGATCTTGTCATCGCCTTCTTGTATCATATTGTGGGATATGCCTCTTTTGGACCCTTGGGTCATTATTGTTGTACCTTAGTGACTGGCTATATTTATACATAATATCTTTTCTTGGCTATCTGTTATCTTTTTCCTCATTATCCTTGTGAACTAACCCTGACCCATGTTAAAGCTAGGAAATTACTTACTGGGCTTTGTTAGCTCACCCCTTCCTTATTTTTTTTAGGACAACAAGAAGTAGGAGAACCCTCAGGCGCTCTGGAGGCTTAGACGCCGCTAGCTACTAGTAGCTCTTTTTGGCGAGTTTTGTATTAAATTAAATACTGGATGGTCTTAATATCTCCCATGTCTCCATGATCCTGTCAGTTGTGTTTTTGGAGGATCTGTACTTATAAACACTTATGCTTTTTTTGGCATGTATTAAATGATGTCTTAACTATGCTACCAGATTTACTGTTGACTATAAAATGTTTTATTAAAAACCTTACTTAGCATTTCAAATCCTTCTGACGGAGAACGATCCACGGGACACAGACCCAGTCACGGACCCCTAATTCGCATAGGGTGGGTTTTGAGGCATGACAACATCCTTCTACCGCTGCAAAACAAAACCCCCTATGAATCCAGAACTTTGAGACATGGGACAGGACCAACAACGAGTATAACAGAACGTACCTAGGGCCCCTTAAAAGGTTGAGGAAATAACAGATTCTTAAGATTAAACGATCTCGACGAAAAGATTCCACATCTCTCCAAAACAAAATGAGTTAAGTAAGTTTCTCGGTAGTTTCTCCACGTCGTTTGTTCTTGCCATAACGACGAAAGAACGACCTAAGAAGTTTATTGTCTCGAAATTTACTATTTATGACGAGTTTGAAGACCTTGGCAATCACCTATCTAATTATTAGTATACAATAACTCTACATAGGGCGACCGATGTTAGGACGTATGCCCTTATATCTAAGACATTTTAGTATTATTTAATAGATTTGATTTATTATTGAGTTTCATATTATCATATGTTTGAATGTTGCTTTATTTCATGAGATGATTAGTCCTTGAATTGTCATAAGGAGTGGTTCATGTGTATAAATGAGTTTTATACACAAGAGATATGAACTGCTTATATAGGCAATTCTAGAATTGTTTGTGACTATTAATAAGATTGGACATATTTTTTGTAAAGCTGTAATACAGTTAACTTTTATATGATAAGGTGGTTTGTCTCAACCATCAGAGTAGTGGACTCTAGGTTATTGTATTGGTGTATTCGAAATACATTGAACTGAATTACTATAAGAAACGCATTATTTGGAATTGTCACCTTTAATAAGTTTCTTATTCACTATTCATAGTAAACTCTTAATCCTGAGAGGATAGCGAACTCAAGTTCTGAATAGTGATGACTTTGAGTTACCAATAGTGAGGTCTTTTAGATCAACACCTCGATATCTTAGGAAGTCATTGTTTAGACTATGGGAACACATATTCTCAAGATAGAATCTACACTCTATATATTAGAGAGATGAATATCACCTTTGTGCTAATTCAATGGGTTAATCACTGAAATCCGGATCCGGTCTTTTCAGTAAATTATTTATTGAAATGATGACCAATTCAAGTGATTAATAATTATTGAATTAGGTTCTTAAAATAATTAGAGATTTAATTTGACAGTATAATCTTAATTATTAATATCCATGTAGAGGGGTCAACTGCAAAAGTATAGTGTATATGGGTTTACTCTATTCTACTAAGTTGGAGTGCAATTTCAATTATATAGTCGAGTTAATTGAAATTAATTAGTCAATTAATTTAATTATGAGATAATTAAGATTTAATTGATTAATTGAGAACTAACTTAGTGGGATCCACTAAATCCTTTATCTTGCCCTAATAAGGCCCCAATCTATATGATATATAGGGAGCCGTTTATAAAAAAAAGAAGAAGTTTTTGTGCTAGACAAAAATAAGAGGCTGCCCACTCTCCTACGATACGGTTTGCTTAAGGAAAAAGAAGAGAAGACCTAGTGGAGAAAAAGAATCAATATTTTCAAGAAGTCTTCTTCAACAATCAAGATTATCAAGAACAAGGTAATTCTAACTCTTTTTTCAAGATTGTATGATTCATGTAAAGAAATAGATCCAAATAGATTTTTGAAATCGCTTCCGCTGTGGTTACGAACCCAATAATTGGTATTAGAGAAACTTTACATGAATCCATCAATTTTGAAAGTTATATTTATTTGTTCTTAACCTATTCATGTATCCAAATTAAAATAAATTGTTATTTTAGAATGGAATTTTGTGGTATAATTTATTTGATACAAAGATTTGATCTTTGTTTGAGAATCTTGATAATTAAATTTAATTCTTAATGGGTATGAGATACCCATAATGATAAATTGATCAAGAAGCTCCTAAGAGAACATGTTAGAATTTGAAAAAAAACAAAAATCCTTCATGGTGTGTGGCAACCAAGAAATAATTTTTTTTTTTTTAAAAATTATTCTCACCATTTTGCAAGCTTCAAGGCGAAAGAAACAAAAAAGATGTGATGGGCACCGCTAATTCCAAAGAGAAGAAACGAACTTTATGTGGTTGGAATTAAAAGCAGCGAAGAGGGGCTGATGCAATCTTGATTGCAACACACAAATATATATATATATATATATATTGATATTCCACAAAGTGACAGACTAGTCTCCATGTGACACGTATGATTACAGACCAGTTAAAGCTCGGCCATTCAGAGCAGACTCAGACCTGTCAACCATCCTAGAGCAAACTCAGACAATCAGCCATCCAGAGTAGACTCAGACAATTAGCCATCCAGAGCAGGCTTAGGCTGCTCAGCCTTCAGAGCTCATAGGATCGAGCATAAGGCCTTCAGAGCATCCCTCAAGGTTTAGAGCTCATCACTACCTTGAACATCCTACCGAGCTAAGAAAAAAGAAACAGTCTTCAACAAGGAAACTGCCACCTACGGATATCTATTAAGCGCAAGTGTCTAACATGGTAACTGCCATTCTCTGATGATCAAATCCCTACATTCATAGGCTCCAAATCCTAATCAACTTAGGAAAGCCACAACTTATAAATTAAACCCTAAGGTACATTTTACATTAATGCGCATTCTTTGGTTTACAATTACAGTCTTTCAGTTCGATTTTATTGAATTAAGCATCGGAGCGGCTACCGCCGGAGCCAATCAAGTGTTCCTCTAATCCTTCTCTTTGAGTGTTCCACAGGCAACGGAGTTCGGAGCCCCTACCGACCAAAAAGTGCAACATCAGCTGGTGCCGCCTGTGGGAACGACAATCGTTTTTTCAACAAAGGTTCCTTTCTTTACGAACAACCTTATTCCCTCCTCATTAGGGAATCATGGCTCCCAATCTCCAACCGAGAAAAAATGCTCCAAATTCTCAAAACCCTTAACCCCGGCCGCCTGTCGGACGAGGAAGGAGACGAATAACCGATCCCATGCAGCAACAACTCGACCTAGTTAAATGACAAAACTGAGTTAATGCAAGAACAGCTTCTTGCCATATCCAAAACCTTGGCGATGCTTACCCAGAATCACGGAACCAACCTTTTGAATCTGCCCATCAACACTGCTGATCAAAGGATACAACTTCCTGCTACCACCACAGACGGAGGATTTCATGAAGAGATTCCCAGTAATCAACTAGTGTACCCCCAAGGTGCCACCCACATTGGCAGAGACCCCCAGCCATCAGCAGCCGCAGGCGAGAGGATACCAACCTTCATTCCAGACATCCACTATCGAAACACCACTAGGGCTCCAACCCTAGGGGCTTCAAGAGCGAATCCAACGTCGTAGGAGTCTCAACCTCAAGCAGCTCCAGTTCCTCTAGCTTCGGAGCACCAAAATCCTCTTCCAGCCATGGGACATGCTTATCCCGTTCAAATGGGAATCAAAACTGCAAAGCAAGACTCACAAGAAGTCCCTCCTAGGGATCCACGAAGAGCTGAAGAAGTTGCGGACTCTATGGACTGCACTGTTGTGATGAGAGGTATTCAAATCCCTCAAGAACAGGACGAGCTAGCCAGGCTGCTCAGAAGGCTCGCCACGTCGTTCACCCCTGCTATCATGGCTGGGGAGAGGCTAAGGAAATTTGTCATCCCAAAGTTCACCCCTTACAATGGGACTAGGGACCCAGGAGATCATCTTTCTCATTACCAGCACACCATGGGACTACACGGGGCTTCTGATTCCTTCATGTGTCGTACATTTATTACCAGCCTCAAAGGCATAGCACTGAAGTGGTTCCACCATCTCCCATAAAGCTCAGTCACCAGCTTCTACGAGCTCGACAAGTGCTTGCCTAGACAGGTTTATGACTAGCAGAAGGTTGAGGAAGGGCCCTGAAATCTTGCTTAAAGTAAAACAGTCCAAAGAGGAGCCCCTCCAAGAGTACATCGCACATTTTAACGTCGAGCTCACAGAGATTACAGATTGCTAGCCCAAACTTTTTGGTAGCTGCTATGACCTCTAGACTCGCACAAAGAGGCTTTAGGGATTCTCTGACGAAGAGTCCTTCTACCGACACGACAGCCGTCATGGATCAGGCTAGGAAGTACATAAATCTAAAAGAAGCAAAGGGCCCTTCTCAAAAGGGTAAAGAACAATCCCAACAGGATGACCAGAAGAAGGACTCTAGTACAATCAGGAAGAAGGTCAGAAGCCCAGACAGAAGAACGGCCTCTAGAACTCCAAATAGCACTACTCTAGGGGGGTTCACTACCTTTACTCCTCTAAACGCCTCCCTAACTCACATACTTCGACAAGTCCGAACACGTGAAAACCTAAAGTAGCCAGAGCCACTAAGAGGCGATCCTAGTAATCGGGACCAAAGCAAGTATTGTGATTTCCACAAGGACCACGAGCACGCAACAGACACATGCAAGGCCCTTAAACATGAAATCGAGCAAGCTCATAAGGAGAGGACAATTACGGGAGTTTTTCAAGCAGGACTGGAGGCAGAACCCCCTGCAATGATAGACCTTAGCAGAGGAGGCCGGACTAGAGGCCGGAACAAAAAGGAGGACGGAATAAGCCTCAACAACAGAATAATCAGGTTATCTTGGTCCTCCACGCAGACACCCCAACAGCAGGCACATCCAATAGAGCTAGGAAAAGGTATGCTCGGGAGGTTAGAGCTACTCCTAGCATACTACAGATCTCCAATATTGAGAAAAGATTGAAGCCTGTGCCTAAGATCCAGTTCTCAGATCAAGATCTTGCAAGGAATACACTGTCCTCATAGTGATGCCCTCGTTATCTCTCTCAAGATTGCCAATTTTGATATTCCGAAGAGTCTTAGTGGACATTGGAAGTTCTGCGAATTTACTATTCTACGAACCCCTCAAACAGATGAAGCTCAACCCTAATGACATCCAACCCACCGTTGCAATCATGGCAGGATTTGACGAAAACCTCAGTACCCCACTAGGGAGGATTGACCTTCCTACCACAGTAGGAGAAGGAGATAGACAAAAGACAACGATCTCAGAATACATGGTTCTGAACGCCAAGTCCCCTTACAACGTCATAATTAGAAGACCCTGGCTACACCAAATGGGAGCGGTCACTTCGACCCTCCACCAATGCCTGAAGTACATCCACAACCATACTGTCTACTCCATCAGAGGATGTCAACCAACCTCTCGAGAGTGTCACGCACTCGCTCTCAAGGAAAGGGCCCCCAAATAGCAATTACTGCACACTCATGAATGCGTGGATCCAGACCTCCTCCACCATCATGAGGCAGAAGACTACCCTTCCAGCATTGATGAGCCTTTGAGCCCTAGAGAAGGGGACGGTAGGGCCAAGCTCGTAGGGGACCCCATCAAAGTGCTGGTCAGCTCGAAAGAACAAGGGCGTTACTTACAGATCGGTCCAGACTTGACACTTGCCGAGCAGGAAGAGATGGTAGAATTCGTGAAAGACAACCTCTATGTGTTCGCTTGGGAAACAAAAGATATGGAGGGCATTGATCCAAACCTCATTACTCATAAGTTGATAGTAGATCCTGACCACCCACCAGTGAGACAAAAAAGAAGGACACTCACTCTAGAGGCAACATCGGATCATTAATGAGGAAGTCCAAAGACTGCTTGAGACCCAGATGATACAAGAGGTGTTTTACCCAAAATGGCTAGCCAACACTGTTCTGGTCAAGAAGAAAAATGGCAAGTGGAGAGTCTATGTTCGACTATACCAACCTCAACAAGGCTTGTCCCAAAGATAGCTTTTCCTCTCCCACGGATTGACCAGCTAGTCGATGCCACTGCAAGGCATGAACTCATGAGTTTCATGGATGCCTACTTTGGATACAACCAGATCCAAATGTACCCATCAGACCAGGAAAAGACAGCTTTTATTACCGAGCAAGGTCTCTATTGCTATAGAGTGATGCCGTTTGGACTAAAAAACTGCTGGGGCAACATATCAGCGTCTGGTAAATAGGATGTTCAGTCCTCTGATCGGTAACACCATGGAATTTTACATAGATGATATACTAGTTAAAAGCGTACAAAAGAGCAGCCACCTCAAGTACTTGGCTCAATCCTTTGACATCCTGAAGCAACATAAGATGAAGCTGAATCCTTTGAAGTGCACCTTCGGTGTAACCAAGGGAAAGTTATTGGGGTACATTGTCTCTCAGAGAGGTATTGAAGCAGACCCCACTCAGATCAAAGCCTTAATCGAGTTGGAGTCGCCGAAGACCAAGAAAGACATTCAGGCTCTGAACGACATAATTGCAGCTCTGAACAGATTTATCTGCAAGTCCACTAATCGCTGCCTACCGTTCTTCAAAGCCCTGAAGGGTAACAGAGCCTTACAGTGGTCAAAGGAATGTGAAAAAGCTTTCCAAGAACTGAAGGATTACCTAGCTTCGCCTGAACTCTTATCAAAGCCAGTCCAAGGAAAGAAACTACTCCTCTACCTTGCCGTCTCTGAGAAGGCCATTAGTTCAGTACTGGTCAGACATGACAGAGGTGTTCAGAAGCCCATATTCTATGTTAGCAGAGCTCTATTAGACATAGAGAAAAGATATCTTGAAATTGAGAAGCTGTCCTTTGCTCTCATAGTTTCTGCACGGAAGCTCTAACCTTACTTGCAAGCGCATCCCATTGAGATTCCAACGGCCTATCCACTAAAATCAGTCCTAAGGAAGCCCGAGGTCTTAGGACGTTTAGTCAAGTGGTCCAGTGGAACTAGGGAAATTTGGCATATCCTATGTCCCTCGAACCTCTATTAAAGGGCAAGCCTTGGCGGATTTTGTCACTGAGTTCACCCCAGCACTGCAAGACATGGCACAACTTTGTGAAAGCTCGGATGCATGGTAGCTTTACACCGACGGATCAGTCCACAGACCATGGTTCTGGCGTCCGCTTGGTACTACAATCCCTTGACGGGCTTATAGTAGAAAAGGCAGTCAGTCTAGGGTTCAGAGCTTCAAACAACGAAGCCAAATATGAAGCCCTTATCCTTAGGATGAAGCTAGCTTTGGAATGTGAGGCTCAGAACCTCGAAGTCTTCTCTGATTCCCAACTAGTGGTAAGCCAAGTTTCGGGAGAGTTTTCCATCAAAGACAACAGAATGTTTCGGTATTCAGAACTGGTAAATTCCTTGAAGCGTTCCTTTCAAACATTCACAATCCAAAATATAGAAAGAGGCCAGAACTCCCGAGCTGATGCTTTGGCGACTATGGCATCTCGTCGCAAGACAAAAGGGGATTTTACTCTAAAGATCTCTCATCAGTCGAGGCCAAGCATAGAAGAGGTTCAGGTTGCCCAAGTTATTGAGCAGACCCAGAACTGGATGACTCTCATCCTCTAGTACCTAGAAGGAGGACTCCTCCCAGAAGACAAGAACAAAGCCAGAAGGATCCGAATCAAGGCAGCTTGGTACCTAATCTTAAATAGGAAGCTCTATCGAAGATCCTATTATAACCCTTGCTACGGTGTCTGGTTCTCGAAGAGTCCAAATATGTCCTGGTTGAAATTCACGAAGGGATTTGTGGCAATCACAATAGCGGCAGAACTCTAGCCCACCAAGCTCTAACATAGGGCTATTACTGGCCTAGCATGTTGAAGCAAGCAAAAGAGTATGTTCAGAAGTGTGACAAATGCCAACGATTCACTCCATATCAGCACCAGCCCCACCATGAGCTCATTCCGATTGCTAGCCTATGACCCTTTGCTCAATAGGGAATGGACATCGCTGGGCCATTGCCAAAAGCCGCACCGAACTGGAAATATCTTATAGTTGCCATTGACTATTTCTCCAAAATGGGCAGAGGTTGAACCCCTCACGCATATGACAGAGACAAAAGTCAAAAACTTAACTTAGAGGAATATTGTCTGTAGGTTCGGTATACCATGAGTCATCATCACAGACAACGGTACACAATTTGCAAGGAGAGTTTTGAAGAAATTCTGTCTAGACCTGCACATCAGTCACCATTTTTCCTGACCTGGTCACCCCCAAGCCAATGGACAAGCAAAAGTCACTAACCGAACCATCCTTGATGCCCTCAAGAAAAGGTTGGAAGAAGCCAAAGGAAGATGGGTTAAAGAACTCCTTGGTGTTCTCTGGGCCTATAGAACCACCAGAAGAATACCAACCTCTCAAAATCCATTCTCACTAGCCTATGGCTCAGAAGTAGTAATTCCCGTGGAGATTGGTATGCCTACCCTGAGGACAGAAGCTTTCAACCAAGGGGCCAGTGATCATCAGCTTGTAGAGAACTTGGACTTACTCGAAGAAAAACGTGATCAAACCAGAATCAGGATGAAGGCTTATCAACATAGGATGGCCAACATTTCCAAGTCTGGGCTAAAACCCCTAAGTTTCCAGATTGGGGATCTTGTTCTAAGAAGGGTGTTCCCAAACACCAAAGATCCTACTATGGGAAAGCTGTCGCCCAACTGGGAAGGCCCCTACAGGGTAACAAAGATCTTCCGACCTACCACATATTGGTTAGAAGACATAACTGTGAGTCTTGTACCTAGACCATAGAATGTAGAACACCTACGAAAATATTATCAATAAAAGTTTTTTCTTATTCTTCCAAAAGGTAGTCTCATCTCAAATGCACAGACCCCCAAGTCTGGTCCATCTTATTGACCTCTAAAGCCTTGTATCTATTACAAGTCCTTTAGGTATGGTCCTCTTAATGCACAGACCCCCAGGTCTGGTCCATCTTATTGACCCCTAAAGCCTTGTATCCATTACAAGTCCTTTAGGTCTGGTCCTCTTAATGCACAGACCCCCAAGTCTGGTCCATCTTATTGACCCCTAAAGCCTTGTATCCATTACAAGTCCTTTAGGTCTAGTCCTTTTAATGCATGGACCCCTAGGTCTGGTCCATCTTATTGACCCCTAAAGCCTTGTATCTATTACAAGTCCTTTAGGTCTGGTCCTCTGAATGCACAGACCCTCAGGTCTGGTCTATCTTACTGACCCCTAAAGCCTTATATCCATTACAAGTCCTCTCGGTCTGGTCCTTTTAATGCATAGACCCCCAGGTCTGGTCCATCTTATTGACCCCTAAAGCCTTGTATCCATTACAAGTCCTCTTAATGCACAGAACCCTAGGTCTGGTCGGTCTTATTGACCCCTAAAGCCTTGTATCCATTACAAGTCCTCTAGGTCTGGTCCTCTTAATGCACAGACCCCCAGGTCTAGTCCATCTTATTGACCCCTAAAGCCTTGTATCCATTACAAGTCCTTTAGGCCTGGTCCTCTTAATGCACAGACCACCAGGTCTAGTCCATCTTATTGACCCCTAAAGCCTTGTATCCATTACAACTACTTTAGGTCTAGTACTGCACGACCCCCAACTCTGGTCCATCTTACATCCTTATCGGTTATGATAAAAGAAGATAGTTAAGTCGTGGTGGACACAAGTCCTCACTATGGATGGTTTGTTACCACAAGTCATCCAACCGATCATAATCATTGCAAGTTCTCCTACTCAAGCTACTCAGTACAAGTTCTGATTCAATTTCCCCCATTATCAGATTTAGGTTCAATTATTATCAAGTCTTCTTAAAACAAATTCAATTATATTATTTATATTATTACAAGATGCTCTGCTCGGAAGGCAGTTTCTGATCGTAACCAGTTCGAGGGCTGGTCTCAAATGCAATCAGCTTGTGAAAATCTTTTCTTACACTAATTACAAGTTTAAAGGGCTGGAGCCCAAGCGTATATAACAGAGCAACAATAATTTGAGACAATGCTGAATCTACTTGGCATTCACAACAATCCTCAGAATTTATAAGTATTGCAGTACGAAAGAATAAAAATGCATAAGCCCAAGTTCTGAAGAAAGCTAATTTCATTGATAAAAATGTTTAAGTACATCAGTTCAAGAATAAGAAAGAAAAAGAGTACAAAATTTCATCTCCTAAATTAGAGGGCTGGCTGGATCATCATCATCATCTTCAATGGTTGACAGGTAAATATCTGAAAATTTGGCGAGGAGCTTGGACTTAAAGGAATCATAGCCGTGCTGCATGAGCTCCTCACCCATCCCTTCGACCACAGCTTTCATTGCTGCTTCAATCGCAGCCTTGGTTTCCTTGACCTTTGGAGAAACAGAAGCTTGAAGATCATTATTCTCTTTCCTCAGATCCTCCAGTTCCCGGAGAAGGGAATCCCTTTCGAACTCCATGATGGAGAGGGAATTGTTCACCTCCTTGAGCCTCTCTTCTATAGCCGAGGCATTTGATTGGGCTATCCCGAGTTAGAGTCTGGCCTCATCCAGCTCATCTTGAAGTTTTTCCACGGCCAATGGATCCAAGGTAAACTCCATCAGGGCAGCTAAGCTGTGCATGGTTTGCAAAACAGCAAGACAAGCAGGTCAGAACAGGAAACAAAGTAAAGCAAAAAGAAAGACAGTACGGTGGTTACCTTCATCTAGATGTTCATTACTTCAGCGATGGTCTGCTGAGTACTCTGCCCCTTATGTCTTAGAGGAGCTTCCATCCAGAATTTGTCAATGGCCTGCATTGCAGCCTTGTAACTGTCAGGCAACGCAGCGAGGTCCACTGCCATCCTCACCTTCCCCTTCTTCTGAACTCCAGGGGCGGGAGCAGAAGCAAGCACAAGAACAGGCTCCCTTATAACAACGCCCTTCCTGGGGGGTGCTGAGGTGGGGGGGTCAGATATGATCCTCCTCTTCTTAGTTTGAGGAGGACCAATAGGAGAAGAAGGCCCCCCAACCTTCTTCTTTACAAGAGCCCATTTGCTCATCAAGGACTTCTTCGAGCCCTCTGCCCAGTCCTTGTCTTGGAAGCTCTCTGCCCGGTTCTTGTCCTGGTCAGGTGCCATCAAATTTTCTGACATAAAGATGACCTTGAAGTCCCTATTCTTGGTTTGAAAGAGCTTGCGGTACTTCTCCTGAAGATCAACTGTGAAAATTGACCTCTTCCAAGCACTCTTGTCTACACAGAAGACATAAAAACAATGGTTAGAGTTTAGAAGTAAAAGCATAAACAGAAGTAAAATTGTCACAAGGAAAGGGGGTCTCACCCTTAAACCCCATACTTCGGGGGAATGTTGAAGTCTGGCCTTGGAAGTCCTCCATCTCCCATCCTCCTCTTATGAAGAAGTATCATTTCTTCCAGGTTTTGTTGGAAGTTGGCACAAAGAAAAGAGGTCTGAACCCCCTATCAAAAGACATATAGAAGAGGCCTTCCGACCTCATATACTTGAGATCCATTTTACTACGGATCAACTCTACTGTTACCTCGACATCGTTAAGATGACCTAGAGCTATGAACCCTAACAAGTGCCTCCAACTGTTAAGGTTGAGGTCGGTAAGGCAGAGGTTAAACCAAACGAAGAACCACTTAACTAGATCAGGAAGAGGGAGCCTCAGCCCCACCTCGATCCAGGCAAGATAAACACAAATCTTTCCCTCACGAATATCGGACGAAAAATCTAGAGTGCTCGATACCCTACAAGTAACATTAGAGGGGAATTCATAAATCACCCTCAATTCATCTAACATGGTCTGGGTGATGGCATTTCCCCCTTCTTCTCTTTGAGAGGGCCTGCCAGAGGCCTCCCCAACCTATTTTGGGTTCTATAAAGGCATCCACAATCCTAACATCATAACTAGAGGGCGACTCTCTCAACCTATTTTCGGTATTACCCGAATGACTGCCACCCACAGTTTGAGATTGGGTTGACGTAGAAGTTTCTGAGGAACTTCTTGCGCCATCTCCGATACCAGAAGATGCAGTAGATGCTGACATTAGCAAAAAATTGTAAAACAAAGAGAAGAAGCAGAGATGGGGAAGAACAGCAAAGGAGAATAAACCTGAAAACAATCAGAAATAAAGCTTCGAATGACGAGTACTCTTCAAGCAATAGGCACTCCTCACGATTCACTGGATGCTCTAGTTCAACAATGGTAAAATTTCTTCTTCTCTTTCGAATACAGTGAAAATGGAGAGGGAAAAGGCATACGAACCCCCTCCTCCTCTTTGTATACATTTTTAAAAATTGGGGCCCACCAAGCCGAACCGTTATGACGGTTGTAGGCAATGATGGCCTCGAAAGCCCAAGCATCGGCTGCGCAATAAATGACGCACCAACAATCGCCTTGGAAATCAGAAAGACAAGATGCATGAGTTTTTAGAAGCACGTAACCCTAGTTACATGTTGAGCTCAAACTAGGGCTCGGAGGGGGGGGGAGTAATTGATATACTACAAAGTGATAGACCAGTCTCCATGTGACACGTATGATTACAGACCAATTAAAGCTCGGCCATCTAAAGTAAACTCAAACCTGTCAGCCATCCAGAGTAGACTCAAACAATCAGCCATCCAGAGCAGACTCAGACAGTCAACCATCCAGAACAGGCTTAGGCATTCAGCCTTCAGAGCTCACAGAACTGAGCACAAGGCCTTCAGAGCATCCCTCAGGGTTCAGAGCTCATTACCGCCTTGAATATTCTACTGAGCTAAGAAAAAAAAAGCAGTCTTCAACAAGGAAACTACCACCTACGGATATCTATTAAGCGCAGTGTCTAACATGGTAACTGCCATTCTCCGATGATCAAATCCCTACATTCATGGCTCCAAATCCTAATCAACTTCAGCAAGCCACAACTTATAAATTAAACTCTAAGGTATGCTTTACATTCATGTGCATTCTTTGGTTTACAATTACAGTCTTTCAATTCGATTTTATTAACTTAAGCATTGGAGTGGCTATCGCCGGAGCCAATCCGGTGGCACTCTGATCATTCTCTTTGAGTGTTTCACAGGCAACGGAGTTCGAAGCCCCTATCGACCAAAAAGTGCAGCATCATATATATACACAATCTTGATTGCAACACACACACACACACACACACATATATATATATATATATATATAAACAGTTATTTATATATTCAAAGATGTTCTTGCACAGAATTGGAACGTTCCAGCTGATAACCAGGGACTGATTTATTTTGCAGAATTTTTTTTATGGGTATTTGATACCTATGTGAGCATTCAACATAGAATAATAATAATAAAAAAATAATTTATTATAATAATAAT
Organism: Nyssa sinensis; assembly: GCA_008638375.1. Lineage (NCBI taxonomy): Eukaryota > Viridiplantae > Streptophyta > Magnoliopsida > Cornales > Nyssaceae > Nyssa > Nyssa sinensis. Next base: position 9,737,693 of record CM018049.1, read on the forward strand.
CTTTTTATTATTATTATTAAAGTATATAATGGGTATTTGATATTCATAGTTGACACATGACAAATATTATATATATATATATAAATATATAATATTTGATATTATATATTTTACTAAAAATTATTATTTTTAATTATTTGAGTACATGATACCCAATGGCTCAATTTTATTTTATATATCCATTGTTTATATTATGGGTATATGATACCCATGAATAGATAATTTTGACATAATATAGATTATTATTTTAATTGGATATTAGATACCCAAATTTATTAAAATTGTTTTGGTAAGAGTTCAATTATTTAATATATTCTATCTTTTTAAATTATGGGTATATGATACCAATAGATATTTGATTCCCAAATACGTTGGATTTAAAATTATAAGTTAAGTGAGACTTGACCTGTACAGGTTCTTGGATACATGGATTAAATCTTAGTACGCTCTAAAATATATATGGGTGATGTATATGATTAATCACATATTTAAATGCTTTAATATTTTATTTCTCATATTTGAATGGTTCATTTATGTGAATGGATGTATCATATCTCATGGCTGGCCATTAGGTGATATATTTAATTTAATTGGTTTTGAGGCAATTGTAAAGGGCAATGGACTTGAAAATTTTTCTTGCGAATGGGTAAGCTCCATTGGTTTCCTTAACCTATTAATTTTTAATTTTAGATTAAATGTAAGCTCACGAATGTGGATATAGGTTCTTCATGTATTTATTTTATTTATGAAGAAATAGCTAGAGGATGGGAGCCATCAAAAAGACAAATGGAAGTACAGAGCCTGCTGTCAAGAATATTAGTTGGCCATGAGAGATAATTTTAATTTTATGCTTGCATGTTTATTTTCATAAAATCACATGATTAATTTTGATCCATGAATAGGTTAATAGAATTATGCATGTGTTATATAATAAAGATCCTCAATTTATAAAAACAAGTGGGAGAGGGATGCTTTGAGAAAGCTCCCACTATCTTCCATCATCAGCCCATAGTAAGACAAAAATAGGCGCCCTGAGCCCTCTTCGAGTGGCCTCCCCACAGAGGGTGACTATCTAGTTGGTTACAAGTATGGACCTCTTAGGATAAAATAGAAAGAGATGGGTAAGGGTGATCTCCCCACAGGGAAACTACTTGCGACAGTTGTCTTTTTATTTGAGATGATGGTATACACTTGATCAAAAGGGAATGATATTCTCCCCACGAAGTCTATCATTGTGTTTTGAAAACCAAAGGATATTGAAAAGTATGTTTCATTTGACATGAGATGTCTTGATAGTTAAATCATATAGGATATGATAGTCCTCCTAATCATATGAATGACATTGTCATCCCTACGGAGCGTGTTGTTTATAAGGTTAGGTTCCAATGCATTCATTGATAGTGGCTTGAGGATACCACTATGCATTCATAAGAGTAAGTTATTTTACTGTTTATTTACATTCATGCTAATGTATGTGTTTATATATATGATTCTCAGATGTCTTCATTTAACCCACTTGCTATCATTTTGAAAGAAAACAAGTTGACTGGACCTAACTATGTGGACCAGAAATGGAATTTGGATATTGTCCTTACTACAGAAGGGTACAAATATGTGATTACTACGGATAGCCCAAACCTTCTAGGGGCTGATGCTCCCTAAGAGGACATTGACCCCTATTCTAGGTGGGTCAAGGATGATGAGATGGTACCTTGCTATATCTTAGCTTTGATGTCAAGTGTTTTATAGCATTAGCATCAGAGTTTCCCAATAGCTAGATATATGATCCTTAACTTAAAGGAGATGTTTAGGGGATCAGGAGTGTCCTACTAGGCAGACTGCCATGAGAGCACTTATGAACACTAAGATGGCAGAAGGAACTCCAGTAAAAGACCATGTTTTAAAAATGATTGCCCTTTTAAATATACTAGAAGTTCTAGGGGCTGACATTGATGGTGAGTCCCAGGTTGATATTATCCTTGAGTCGCTGCCTAACTCTTTTAATCAATTTAAGCTCAACTATAAAATGAATAAAATGAATTTGACTTTGGCTGAGCTTCTGAGCTCTTTATAGACAGCGAACGGTATTATCAAAAGCCATCCTAGTGCTCATGTGGCTGAAGGTTATTCTTTTAAGCCCAAGCCCAAAGGCAAGGGCAAGTGGAAGAAGAAACAAAACCCCAAAAACTCCAAGGGAAATATGGGTCCTAAAGGGGGTGTTGGAAAAGGGAAGAATTTAAGGGGAAACCACAGGGGCAATCACTAAGCCCAAAGGAAATTCTTTCCACTACGGGGTCACAGGGCATTGGAAGAGAAACTGTCTAGATTATCTAGACAAGAAAAAGAACACAGGTATAATCGAATCACTTGTTATTGAAGTAAGCTATATAGCGGGTACTTCAGATTCCTGCTATGTAGACTCCGGTGTAACTAATCACATTTGTAATTCGTTGCAAGGGTTTCGAGAGACTAGGTGGCTAAGTGATGGAGAGATTATCTCGCACTTGGGAACAGAAGCAAAAGTTACTGCGATGTCAATAGAAGCAGTTAGTTTATGTTTTTCTTCAAATAAAACAATAGTACTTTATGATTGCTTATATGTGCCTGACATTAGAAGGAACTTATTATCAGTTTCAAGTTTAATAAAACAAGGTTATTCAGTTTATTTTAATTCAAATATTGTTATTAAACATAGTGGTTCTTTTATATGCTCTGGTAAAACAGTTAATGGTCTTTATTTGATTACTCCTAAGATGTATGAGATACATGACACCGAAAAGAATGAACCATCACAAACTTTATCATTTAAAAGAAAAGTTTCTTTTACTAATTCACCTTATCTTTGGCATTTGAGGCTAAGTCATATTAATCTAGACAGGATTAATAGACTGCTAAAGGAGGGTACTTTGTCTTCCTTGGTTATTGAACCACTGTCAGTCTGTATATTCTGTGTGGAGGGAAAGATGACCAGAAGACCCTTTGCTTCAAAGAGAAATAGGGCCAAAGAAGTATTGGAGTTAATCCATACTGATGTATGTGGTCCCTTAAATATTAGGGCTAGAGGGGGCTATGAGTATTTCATCACTTTTACTGATGATTACTCTAGATAGGGTTATGTCTATCTATTGCACCACAAGTCAGAAGCCTTTGAAAAGTTTAAAGAGTTTCGAGCAAAAGTGGAAAAACAATTAGATAGGAGCATAAAATCACTTTGATCTGATCGAGGTGGGGAATATCTCTCTAGTGACTTCAGTAAGCATTTGTTGGATAATGGGATTTTATCCCAATTGTTTGCACCTGGCATGCCTTAGTAGAACGGTGTAGCAAAGAGGAGAAACATGACACTTTTAGATATGGTAAGGTCAATTATGAATTATTCTAATTCACCTATATTCCTTTGGGGGTATGCGTTGGAGACAGCGGTGTATATTCTGAACTCAGTTCCAACTAAATCTGCTCCCAAGACTCCAGTAGAGCTTTGGACTCGGCGCAAGCCAAGTCTAAACCACTACTGAATCTGGGGGTGTCTAGCCTATGTGCTAAAAGGAAAGACTAGCAAGTTGGAAGCAAGATCAGAATTGAGCTTTTTCATTAGCTATCCTAAGGGGACAAAAGGTTGGTTCTTTTATAATCCCAGTAAGCAGAAGGTATTCGTTAGCACGAATGTTGTCTTTTATAGGATGATTTTATTACAGGTCAGAAGCTCAAGAGTAAGATCACCCTAGAAGAAACATCAGATACTTCTTCTATTCCTCAGGCAAATGATAATCATGGACTAGATGCCTCTATTCCAACATCTTCTATTACACCGAAGCCACGTCGTAGTGGGAGGAGTGTTAGGTCACTTGATAGGTACATGTTCTTAGGAGAGTATATCAGATGAACATGTTTTAGATCCCAGTAGCTACGATAAGGCAATCTCTGATAAAGATTCAGGACTTTGACAAAATGCTATGAAAGCTGAAATAGAATCTATGTATTCTAATCAGGTCTAGGAACTTGTGGAACCATCTACCAATATTAAACCAATTGGCTATAAGTGGATCTACAAGAGAAAGAGAGGACCCGATGGATCAGTTGAGACTTTTAAATCTAGACTGGTGGCGAAAAGGTTTACTCAAAAAATGGTTATCGATTATGAGGAAACTTTTTCACAAGTTGCTATGCTTAAGTCTATTCGGATTCTCTTATCCATTGCAGCTTATTTTGATTATGAGATTTGGCAAATGGATGTCAAAACAACATTCTTGAATGGTTATGTTGAGGAAGACATCTATATGATGCAAGCAAATGATTTCATAGCTAAGGGCCAAGAATATATGGTATGCAAGCTGCATAAGTCCATTTATGGACTTAAGCAAGCTTCCCGAAGTTGGAGCATCCGATTTGATCAGGCAATCAAGTCATTTGGTTTTGATCAAAACTTGGATGAACCTTATGTGTATAAGAAGAATAAAGGAAGCGTGGTGGTGTTCCTAGTTCTGTATGTGGATGATATACTACTCATTGGGAATGATGTAGGGGTGTTGTCTACGATAAAGGTTTGGCTAGTGAATTAGTTTGAGATGAAGGACTTGGGAGAAGCCAGTTACATACTCAAGGACTAAGCTTTTGCAAGATCGGAAGAACAGGATGTTAAGCTTATCTCAAGCTGCATATATAGATAAAATTCTTGTCAAGTTTGCAATGCATAACTCCAAAAAGGGCTTATTGCCTTTTAATCATTGAGTACCTCTGTCTAAGAATCAGTGTCCTAAGATACTTGAGGAAGAGGAACGCATAAAGGCGGTTCATTATGCTTCAGTTGTAGGAAGCCTTATGTATGCTATGCTTTGCACTAGACCAGATATTTGTTTTGCAGTGGGCATGGTCCGCAGATATCAATCTAATCTAGGACCAAATCATTGGACTGTCTTGAAACATATACTCAAGTACTTGAGAAGGACTAAAGATTATATGTTGAGATACGGGGATGGTGATCTAGTTCCAGTTTGTTGCATAGACTTTGTCTTTATGTTAGATCAAGACTCTAGAAAATTAACCTCAGGATATGTGTTTACTCTTGGTGGTGGAGCTATCAGTTGGAGGAGTGTCAAGAAACAGTGTATTGCTGACTCAACCACTGAAGTGGAATATGTAGCTGCTTCTGAAGCAGCTAAGGAAGCAATTTGGCTCAAGAAGTTCCTTTCGGAACTAGGAGTGGTACCACAGTCTCAGTTGCCTATGGTCCTTTATTGTGACAATAGTGGAGTTGTATCTCAATCTAAGGAGCCGAGAAACCACAAGGGTTGAAAGCACATAAAGTGCAAGTATCACCTTATCAAAGAGGTCGTTCAGTACAGAGACATTATTGCCTCTAAATTTGCATCTGCGAACAATCTTACAGATCCTTTCATTAAGGCTCAACCTTCTAAAAGTTTCAAGCTTCATGTGGATAGGATAGGTGTCAGATGTTATGGGGAATGGATGTGAGTGTAAGTGGGAGTTTGTTAGGATGTGTGCCCTCATATCCAAGACATTTATTATTATTTAATAGATTTGATTTATTATTGAGTTTCATATTATCATATGTTTGAATGTTGCTTTGTATCATGAGATGATTAGTCCTTGAATTGTCATAAAGAGCGGTTCATGTGTATAAATGAGTTTTATACACAAGAGATATGAACTGCTTATATAGGCAATTCTAGAATTGTTCGCGGCTATTGATAAGACTGGACATCTTATTTGTAAAGCTGTAATACAGTTAACCTTTGTGTGATAAGGTGGTTTATCTCAATCATCAGAGTAGTGGACTCTAGGTTATTGTATTGGTGTATTGGAAAGACATTGAACTGGATCACTATAAGAAACGCATTATTTGAAACTTTCACTTTTAATAAGTTTCTTATTCACTATTCATAGTAAGCTCTTAATCCTGAGAGGATAGTGAACTCAAGTTCTGAATAGTGATGACTTTGAGTTACCAATGAGTGAGGTCTTTTAAATCAACACCTCGGTATCTTGGGAAGTCATTATTTAGACTTTGGGAACACATATTCTCGAGAATGGAATCTACACTCTATATATTAGAGAGATGGATATCACCTTTGTGCTAATTCAATGGGTTAGTCACTGAAATCCGGATCCAGTTTTTTCAATAAATTGTTTATTAAAATGATGACCAATTGCAAGTGATTAATAATTATTGAATTAGGTTCTTAAAATAATTATAGAATTAATTTGACAGTATAATCCTAATTATTAATATCCATGTAATGGGGCCAACTACAAAAGTATAATGCATATGGGTTTACCCTATTCTACTAAGTTGGAGTGCAATTTCAATTATATAGTGGAGTTAATTGAAATTAATTAGTCAATTAATTTAATTATGAGATAATTAAAATTTAATTGATTAATTGGGAGCTAACTTAGTGGGACCACTAGATCCTTTATCTTGCCCTAATTAGGCTAACCCCTATATATATGATATATAGGGAGCCGTTCATAAGAAAAAAGAAGTTTTTTTGCTAGACAAAAATAAAAGGCTGCCCACTCTCTTGCGATACGATTTGCCTAAGGAAAAAGAGGAGAAGACCTAGAGGAGAAAGAGAATCAATATTTTTAAGAAATCTTCTTCAACAATCAAGATTATCAAGAACAATGTAATTCTAACTCTTTTTTCAAGATTGTATGATTCATGTAAAGAAATAGATCCAAATAGATTTTTGAAATCGCTTCCGTTGTGGTTACGAACCCAACAATCGACATCTTTATGTACTGAACTTTTGTAACCAGTTTGAACGGTACCACTCTCAAGTGGTTTCATAACCTCCCTCAAAACTTAATCAAAAACTTTTATGAGCTTAGAAGGTTGTTTCTTGACCGTTTTTTAACAAGAAGGAAATTAAGAAAGGGGTTAGAGTTCTTGCTAACTATTAAGCAAGTAAAGGGAGAGTCACTAAGGGAATATTTAGCTCGCTTCCATATCGAGCTCAAAGAGATGAACGATTGCAGTTCAAGTTTTTTGATGGTTGCTCTCACTTCAAGACTAGTACCTAGGCCCTTTCAGGGCTATTTAACTAAAAGTCCTCTAGCCGATATGGCAGAACTCATGGAAAGAGCACGGAAGTATATTAATTTAGAAGACACCAAAACTTCTTTTCAAAAAGCCAAAGAACAAGCTCAGAAAGACATGCAAGTTTAGAAGAGAGACAACAGGGACAACAAGAAGAGAACCCGGAGTCCCGACAAATTAATGACATCCAGAGCACATAACAACTCTAGCTCTAGAAGGTACGAAACTTGTACCCCATTGAATGTTTCCTTTACTCACATACTCTAGTAGGTCTAGACTCGTGAAAACCTGAAGTGGCCAAACCCACTAAAAAACAACCCAGACTCTAGGAATAAAAATAAGTGTTATGATTTTCATAAAGAGAAGGGATACACCATTAAGGAGTGCAGAGCTCTGAAGCAAGAGATAGAACATCTTATCAGGTGAGGATGACTAAGAGAGTTCATCTGCCAAAATGGGAGATAGAACCTAAGAGATGAGAGATCCCCTCAGAGGAAGTTGGATTAGAGACCTGAACAGAAAGAAGTTTGGAATGATCAACAATAGCCGAACAATCACCAGGTGATCTTCATACTTTATACTGATAACACGATGGCTGGAATGTTTAACAAGGCCAGGAAAAGATACATTCGAGAAGCAAGAGCAAAACCCTACGTCATCCAAATCTCATTAATTGAGAAAAAGATCAAAATGATACCTCAGATATAATTTTTTGAATTGGACCTTATTGGGGTACATTTCCCCTATAGTGTTGCCCTTGTTCTCTCACTCAAAATTGCTAATCTCGAGATTAGAAAGATTCTTGTGGACATTAGGAGCTCTATCAATGTGTTTTTCTATGAGCCACTCAAACATATGAAGCTGGACTCCAAGGATATCGGAGCTACCCTTGTAGTAATGGCAAGATTCAATGGGCACCTCAGTTTTCCAATGGGTAAAATTGATCAGCCAGCCACGGTAGGGGAAGGAGACAAGTAAGAAACCTTGATCTCTGAATTTGTGATTTTAGATGACAAATCCCCTTTATAATTTTATTATTAGGAGGCCCTAGATCCATCAGATGGGGACAATTACCTCAACCTTCCATCAGTGCCTCAAACTCGCTCATCAAAACAAAGTGGTAACCATTAAAGGCTGCCAGCCCACTACTTACGAGTGGCATGCCCTTGCACTCAAGGAAAGGCCCTCCAAATAACAATTACAGTGTCATCTTAAGGGGGAAAAAATCCTCTACTCTAGATCTTCATAATACCGAGGAATGCCCCTTTGAGGTTGAGGAACCGTTAAGTCCTAGAGGGGGGAGAACATGGTCAAACCAATGGAAGACACCACCAAAGTGCTTGTTAGTAACGAGGAATAAGGAAAATATTTACAAATTGGCTCGGCTCTATCTTCTTCAAGTAAGATGAGATTATTAAGTTCTTAAAAGATAACCTCTTGGTGTTCACTTACGAGACCAAAGATATGGAGGGAATAGACCTTAACTTTATCTCTCATAAGTTAATGACAGATTCAGACCACCTTCGTGTGAGACAGAAGAACAAGATGTTTGCTCCAGAGCCTCATAAGATCATTATCGAAGAAACTCAGAGGTTACTTGATGCCGAGATGATAAGGGAAGTATTCTACACTAAGTGGCTCGCCAACATACTCCTTACAAAGAAGAAGAATGGCAAGTGGAGAGTTTACGTCGGACTATACCGACCTCAATAAAGCCTACCCTACAGTTAGATTCCCTTTCCCCAGAATCGATCAACTCGTGGATGCTATGGCAGGACACGAACTCATGAGCTTTATGGATGCTTACTCTAGGTACAATCAGATCTATATGTACCCTTTAAACTAGGAAAAAAACTGTCTTCATATCAGAACTGAGGTCTTTATTGTTATAAAGTGATGTCGTTTGGTCTAAAGAATGCTGGAGCAACTATATCAAGGACTTGTAAGTAAAATATTTAGCCTTTAGATCAGGAGATACAATGGAGCTTTACATCGATGATATGCTTGTCAAAATTATTCAGAAGGTAAACCACATCCAACACTTATCCCAAACATTCAGCATTCTAAAGGAATACATAATGAAACTTAACCCATCAAAGTATACTTTCAGGGTTACAGAGGGAAGTTCTTGGGGTTTTTGGTCTCGCAAAGGGGAATTGAAGTAGATCCTATCCAGATGAAGGCTCTGATTAATTTGGAATCGCCCCAAAACTAAGAAGGATATCCAAGGGCCAAATGGAAGAATAGTAGCACTAAATAGGTTTATTTCTAAGTCCAGAGATCGTTGCCTTCTGTTCTTTAAGGCTTTGAGAGGGAGTAAGGCCCTGGAATGGACCTCTGAATGTGAAAAAGCCTTCTAACAACTCAAGAAGTACTTAGCCTCTCCCGATCTTCTTTCAAAACTAGTACTAAGAGAAAAATTGCTCCTATATTTGGTCGTGTCTGAAAATGCGGTCAGCTCCACCTTAATTAGGATAGAAAATGGGGTTTAGAGGCCTCTCTTCTATGTCAGCAAAGCGTTCATTGACACTAAAATGAGGTATTCCAAAATTGAAAAGTTGGCTTTAGCCTTGGTGATATCTACTTGAAAGTTTAGCCCATATTTCCAAGCTTATCCCATTGTAATCCTCACATTTTATCCTCTGAAGTTAGTTCTACACAAACCTAAAGTCTCTGAATGATTGGTTAAATGGTCAATACAGTTGGGATAATTTGACATAACTTATGTTCCACGGACTGCTATCAAGGCTCAAGCATTGACAGATTTCATACCTGAATTCATTAAAGGATGACACCCAAAAGCTCAAACCCCAACAGACACTTTAGCATGGCTACTTCACACAGATAGTTCTTCTACAAACAAAGGCTCTAGAGCACGGTTAATAATTTAGTCCCCTAATGGGATCATAACTGAAAGAGCCATTAGTCTAGGTTTCAAAGCCTTTAACAATGAGGTAGAGTATGAATCACTTATCCTTGGAATGAAGTTACCCTTGGAATGTGAGGCTTCAGATCTCAACGTGTTTTCTGACTCCCAACTCGTGGTCGGTCAAGTCCTGGGGGAATATTCAGCCAAAGAGGATAAAATGATAAAGTATTCAGAGCTTGTGGACTCATTGAAGAAATATTTTCTCAGATTTTCCATTAAGAAGGTGGAAAGGAACCAGAACTCCAAAATAGATGCATTGGCTAACCGAGAAGGACTCTATTGTGAAAATTTCTTATTAACCAAGTCCTAGCATTGAAAAACCACAAGCTATTCAAATTTTAGAACAGTCTTCCAATTAGATGACCCTCATTGTTAGATTTTTGACATAAGCTCTGCTTCTTGAAGACAAAAGTCAGGTCAGAAGAATCTGCATAAGGATAGCTCATTATCTGGTCCTTGGAGAAAAGTTATATCGAAGATCTTATTCACAGCCCTTCATTTTATGCCTGGGTCCCAAAAAGGCCTAGTTTGTCTTAGTTGAGATACATGAAAGAATATGTAGCAACCATAACGGTGGAAAACTATCGCCCACCGAGCTCTGTCTTAGGGATACTACTGGTCTAATATGTTAAAACATGCTAAAATTATGTTCGAAAATATGAAAAATGCCAGTGTTTTGCCTCTTACCAACACTGACCTCAACACGAGCTTATCCCTATAGCCAGTCTTTGGCCTTTTGCTTAGTGGAGAATGGACATCGTGGGGCCATTGCCAAAGGCCTATCAGAACAGGAGATTCCTGCTGGTTGTTATCAACTACTTTTCAAACTGGGAAGAGGCTGGACCACTGACCAATATCACTGAGGTAGAGGTTAAGAACTTCACCTAGAAGAACATAGTATGTAGGTTCGGCATTCCTAGAGTAATTATGTCTAATAATGGGATGCAGTTCACTAGAAAGGTGTTTGGAAAGTTTTGTAAAGATCTCCACATCAACCACCATTTTTCCTCTCCAGGACACCCATAGGCCAATGGGCGAGGAAAGGTCACTAACAGGACCATCTTGGAAGTCATAAAAAGAAAGTTGGAAGAAGCCTAAGAAAGGTGGGTAGAAGAACTCCTTAGAGTCCTTTGGGTCTACCAAACTACCAAAAGAACACCAACTACTGAAATGCCATTCTCACTAGTATATGGTACTGAGGCAGTCATTCCAGTTGAAATCGGTATGCCAACCCTTAAAATAGAGCGCTTTAACCAAGAGAGCAACAACCAACAACTTAAGAAAAATATTGATCTTCTGGAAGGAAAATGCGAACAGGCACAAATCAGGATAGAGGCCTACCAATTGAGGATGACCAACTAATTCAATAAAGGATTGAAACCTGTCAACTATCAGCTCGGTGATCTTGTCCTGAGAAGGGTATTCCCGAACACCAAAGACCCCACCATGGGGAAGCTTTCCTCCAACCGGGAAGGACCCTATAAAGTAATAAAGATTGTAAGACCTACCACTTATTGGTTAGAAGATCTGGCTGGGTAAACCTGTACCTAGGCCTTGGAACATTAGGCATTTACACAAGTATTATCAATAAAACTTCGCAAAATTTGTCTACTTTAGTGCTTACCCATTTGCCACCCTACCAAACCCCTAAAAACCTTGTATTTGTCACAAGTTACAGGTCTGTATATTTTAGTATTGCGACATTGCCACCAGCCCCCTAAAAACCTTGTACCCATTACAAGTGTTATAGATCTGAAATCTCTATTGCGGGATTGCCACTACACCCCTAAAAACCTTATGTTTTATAAATGTTAGAGGTCTGTATATCAACTATTGTGACATTGCCACCAAACCCTAAAAAAACTTATGTTTTATAAGTGTTACAGGTATGTATATCAACCATTACGGCATTGTCACTAGAACCCTAAAAACTTTATGTTTTATAAATGTTATAGGTCTATATATCAACCATTATAGTATTGCCACCCTTTTAAACCCTTAGAAACTCTATCAGTTCAATAGTTTTATAGGCCTGAACCAATAAAGAGAGTTGCTTGGATAATTGCTCAGATTCTAAAAAAGAGAGTACGCTATGGCATCTTAGCCTAGCCAAATTCACCAACCATATGTTAAAATGTATCAAACACAAAACTTAAAAATTGAAAAAGTAATAATTTTATATATTATCAAGTTGGAGGAGTAGAAAAGGAAAGAAGAAAATGAAAGGGTACAGGAAATTTCCAAAGATCTAATCCTTTACAAGTACATTTTCCCTGTCTTGCTCAGTAGCCTCGGGCGGCTCAGTAAGGAAGGATTTGCAGCCAGCTCCTCCTCGTCCTCATCATTATCCTCAGCGTCTATTTCAGCCTTAGAGACAAGGATTTCATTCAGACCAGTCAAAATTAGGTTGGGGTATATCTTTCATAGCTTCTTCCTACACATCCTATACCCATGGTCGATGAGCTCTCCCCCTTAGTTTCTGGACTTCAGCTCTCAAGTCCTTCTCAGTTTGGGCCTTTATTGCCTTAACAGTATCATAAAGCTTTTGGGTAGTAGTAGCTTCGAAGTCAGAGAACTTCTTTTTCAGACCCTCTAGCTCCGAAGTCAGAGCGTCCTTCTCTGACTCCTAGATGGCAAAAGCATTAGCCTCTTCCTTCAGCTTCTTTTTTGAAGCAAGTAGTAGCAGATTTATCAAACCCGAGCTGAAGCCTCACTTCAACAAGCTTCTTTTAGAGTGTATCAATTTGCTCGACATCCTCCGTATTGTCTATTATGGAGGGCAGGCCATGAACAACCTGCAAATTACCATGAAGATCGGGTTAGCATTAAAGAAAATTTCAAAACCAAGATAGGGGAGGAAATAAGACAACTTACCCTCATATGAATAGCCATCAACTCTTTAGCTATTATCTTGGGCTTTTGCCCAACAAACTTGTTAGGGCCCGTAGCCCAAAAATCTTTGAAGGCCTTATTCACGGCACTTGGGCCAGAGTCCTCAAACACGGGAGGAGCAGCGCCCACCTTTCCTTTCCCTATTTTCTATTTTTGCACTACAAGGGCAAGAAAAGGAATAACCTCCCTAGTTGGCGAGTGAGCCAGTTTTTTTGAGACTACCCGTTCGGGATTATCGAATAACAGTCACATCATCTTCCCTAGAAGGGGGGTTCTATAATATTCGAAATCTCCCTAGCCTTCTTCTTCTGCCCTGACTTGCATCTAGAGTAGATCATTTTCTTCAACCCTTTGTTCTTCTTCTTTACCAAACCAACATCCAACAGGTTTTTGGGCGTTAAGATAACCTCATGGGAGCGGTCCTTGGTATGAAGAAACTACCTGTATTTGTCTTAAAGGTCTTGAGTAAAAATTAACCTCCTCTAAGCTCTCTTGTCTACACGGAATATCAGAATAAAATGTGTTAGTTCAAATAAAATAAAAATGAAATAGGCTATACAAGAAGGGGGGCTCACCCTTAAAACCAATTTTTCTTAGAAAGATGGTGGCCTGTTTCTCGAAGTTCTCATACTTCTTTCCCCATTTTATAGAGAAGAACCACTTCTTCCAAGTCTTATTCGAAGAGGGTATAAAGGAAAGGGGCTTGAACCCCTTATCAAAGGACATGTAATACATGCCCTTCGACCTTAAATATTTCATGTCCATGTTACTTCTGATTAAGAAGAGGTCTACCTTAACATGATTCAGATGACCTAAAACTATGAAACCAATCAACTGCTTCCAACTATCGATATTTAAGTTAGCAAGGCACATGTTAAACCACCGAAAAAATTCCCTAATGATACGATGGAATGGAAAACACACTCCGACCTCGAACTACTCAAAATAAGCAGAGATCTCATCCCTCTAAACATCAGAAGGGCAATCTATGGGGTCCGACACCCTACATGACACATTTTGGGGGAAATCAAAAGTGATCCTCAAAACATCTATCATATTATAAGTTATGGCAGTCTCTTTCTCTTCTCTTTTACGGGTTTTACCAAAGGTCTCAACCTCCCTATTCCTAGATTCTAAATGGGCCTCAACTATCTTGACTCTAGAATTAGAAGTCGGGCTACCGGCAGGTCCATTTCCTAAACTCCCCAATGAACTGCTAACCACAAGGTTCTGTTCTACTTGGTCATCAACCCCTAATGGTTCTATATTCTCACGACCAGTACTCATCTTGGCATCAGAAGTGGACATTTTAAGTAATGGAGAAAAAGGAGTAGAAGACCAGAGATGAAATAACAAATAAATGGAAATAGAGGAAGAGTGCACTCAGAACCAAACCTGAGCTGGGAACTCGATCAGAAAGAATCGCAGCTTGCCTGAAAATTACCTTAAGTTGTTTGTTGACCAAAAATAGTTTCAATGAAAGACTTAGGGGCGTTAAAAAGGAAAAACTGATATGATTCTTTCCCTTTATAAGGACCTAAAACCTTCATTAAGGTGTCGCTCCCGAACTGGCTCGTAGTTTAGGCAATGATGGCCTCATTTTTCCAACTGATGACTAATGTAATCAATGTCACATCAAGGGTTGTCTCCTTGAAATTAGAAACGACGCATTTATAATGTCGTATGTACGACTCTTCAGAAACCCTAACCTTAGCTATAGATAGGTCCCACAAAACTGAGGCTCGGGGGGGAGTAACTGATATACCATAATTTGATTGTAATACTCAAAACACGACACGTGTCCACAAGAAGCTCTTCATTATACAGACCACTAAATTAAACCCCGCCCGACTTAATAGCGCACAAAATAAAGAAACAAGACATTCTGGGCTGGTCATCGCCTTCTATGGGCTACCGACCTCAGAATAAAGAAATATAGTTCAATATAGTAACTACTATTCATGGATATCGTTAAATCCCTACTTGCATAACTCCTAATCCTACTCAACTAGGGAGATCTACAACCTATAAATAAGGCCATAAGTTATGCTTTCAATTCATGTTTAATTCTTCTATTAAATTACTATTTTTATTCCTTTTCTAACTTTATCATTAGAGCGGTTACCACCAAAGCCTTCCCGGTGACCTTCTGACCCTGAGTTCTTAACAAGCAGTTCGAGAGAAGAAGCATTCAGACTAAAAAAGTGAAACATCATATATATATATATACACACACACACACACACATATCTAACACCCATATATATACACAAATATATACCCACATACATGCACTTATACACATATGTATTGATTGATGGATATACTAGTGCGCCTAGAGAAAGAAAGTGGGTGTGTAAATGGGTACCGAAAAACATTAACAAAACTTAATTCTGTTACTTAGGTATTGAAGTACACACTAAAACAAAACCATAAGAAGAACAGGGTGGAACAATGTTAAAACTGACCGAGAAACTCACAATTTTAAGTTGAAGGTAATTTTCATTTCTTAAAGATTCAAGGAGATTTTGTGTATTTTAATTGTCAAAATTATTTCATGATGTTTAATGTAACATCCCATCCCAATATTATTGGGTAATTATTAACAATGATAATTATTAATAGTGACTAGCCCTAAAATAAATAATGGGCGAATTACCTGAAGCAATTAGACCATAGAATTGGAAACCAAGGCATATGTGTATGCCATAGCCATTTAATTGATGGCATGATAATTATGGATGTCAACCTTAAGTAGTGTCAATTACGAATTAACACCTAGGTAATTTTGGGTGACCTAGTACACAAGTGCACTTGGTTAAAGACTAGGTCCTTAACTTAACCCTATAGTGATAATGTGATATAGAGGGACCTAAATATGTGACATGAGTATGAATAATGCACATAAAATGCAAGAAATGTGTATTATATTGAGTATTTAAAAAGTAGTCTTGCCATCCATCCCTAACAATAGAAACATGCACACAAGATATATATATATATACATACATACATACATATAATATGCAATAAATCAGCATTATAGTCCAATAATATCCATTATGTAATTTAGATTTTTTTGAAAGATAAGAGTGATTATGGTGTCCATTGATAAGATGGATTGGTAGTGCCTTTTGGCACCATAACTTAATCTCATAAGACCTACTACAACAAATATGTTGTTCTGGTAAGAGAGTTCTATATATAAAGAGAGAGAGAGAGAGAGAGAGAGAGAGAGAGAGAGCGGGGGAAATAAAAATAGAAAAGAAGAAATTAGAGGTTGTAGCATGGTGGAGGCCTGCATACTAAGGTGAAAGGGCACATATGGACTGTTATGGATGCTATTGAAGCCTCAAAGAAGACCAAACCAGTGGGAGGAGATGATTGTTGTGAATGTGTGGTAATTTTCTCTCACTAGAATTTATCTATCTTTCTCCAGTTTTAATTATCATAGCTTGCATTCATGTAAAGATAATGCTTGTAGAATGAAAATGACAAGAAAATTATGCGGAATGGGCTTGGAAATCCCTAGGAACAACTATAGTCGAACCTAGGTTAGACTGGGTTCTGAACCAAACCTTAATAAAACTTGAAACTAAATGCACGGCTTGAAAAAGAACTTAAAAATGAGTTAATAGTAATTTGAACTAACTGAAATGATACCAATGAGACACTTACATGCACAGTCAGAGGTTGATAAATTGAAAAAATGAAATTGATAATGATTTGTTCAGTTTGGAACCTTGATTTAGGTTCCTTAGTGTCCTAAAAGTCAAATAGAATGTAAATGGAATGAAAACCACATTAGAAACACGAAGAATAAGATACTGTAACAGGTTGCCAAAAATTCAGGGTTTGTTGGAGACCGACTTTGTCTCGATGTTTGACAATGAAGATTGGACCTATATCCAAATGTGACACCGAAAATCAATTTTTGGGTTGAAAATGATTTAGAATTGTGTAAATAGAAGGCTGGAAAATGATTGGTGCTGGTATAATGACCCCAAAAATCTTCAAATGGAAATTTTGTAATTTTTCAGTCAAGGTTAATTTCAAATAATTAATTAATTAAAGACGTGTCAAAAAATTTTGAAATTAGCTAATAAGTCATTAGTACGATGCTGTGAGACTAGACTGAGGTTTTAGTAATTTATTCGGAACTAGTGTGGGCCATAGAGCCACATAGTCAATTACAGGACGTAGATAAATATAAAAATTTTAATGACAAAACTTATAAAAATGGACAATATATTTGAAATCAGCACATCAAAATTAGCTAGCACACCAATTTTGGTGCAATTTTGAGATAATTGATTTTTGGGCGCGTGGGCATGCATATTTGGCCAACTGGCCACATGGTATTTTGGGAATGTAATGTGTGAAGGTGTATGGAAGGTTGACAATTATGCACTTAATGGGAAATAAAGTAGATATCTCCCCTCACATTTTCCATAAACTCGGCTGATCTCTCTCTATCCTCTATTTTTTTCTATTTTTCTCTCTCTCTCTCTCTCTCTCTCTCTCTCTCTTCTCCCTCTCACTCAAATGTATTGTGGGTTATTTGTGAGTGTGTGTTTTGTATATGCAAGAACAAGAAGAGAGGGAAAATATGTGTGTGTGTGTGTGTGTGAAATCCAATGAGGGGTGTTAGAACAGATGGTGTTTTATGTGTGAACTGTAGGTGTATCAGAGTGTCTGTGTGTGTGTGTGTGTGTGCAAGTGTGCGTATGTATACAATGCGTGTGTGAAAACACACTATAAAACCGAACTAGAAAAGATGAAAAGGAAAGGAGGAAGGAAAGGAAGATGAAGGAAGAATAGTGTGATACGTAGTGCGATTGTGACAAAAAAGGTCAGCCATTGAAGGAGTTTCAAGCTCTCTCTCTCTCTCTCTCTCTATAGTGGAGTTTAAAATGGGAGTTAGGGGTTTTTCTTAGCTCACTTTGAATTTTCCTACAATGCATGCCTTATCTATTTATTTATAATGTGTATGTGTAAGTGGATGCATATATGTGTGTGTATATATCTATGTATATCTATGCATAAGAATATATTCATATATATATATATATATATATATCTGTGTGTGTGTGTGTATCTGTTCATTATAAAATGGAGAGTTGGGACTAGCAGACGACCACCTCTCCTCTTCCAGATGACTAAAATTACTTAGTGAACAATTTCTTCCTTTGCTTAGATAAGACGACTAGTTCTTAGTCCCATTGATAGCCATGAAATGGCCTTCATATACTTGAAAACTTAGAGTTTTGGGAGATTTTAATCAATACAAATAACAAAAGACGGCTTTAGAAGGATTAAAGACCCATTTGGAGGCCAAGAAAATGAAAGAAAAGGAGCTTGAAAATTTCTAGGGTTACAACACTGTTCATTGTCAAGTTGGGGATGATGAACAGTGTAACACCCCAACCCAAATAAATCGGATTAATTCCAAAAACACCTAAAAATGATCAAATAATAATATTGAGACAGATTGAGCCAATGAATGTAATACCAAAATGTAACCAAGCTATCATAGGGATATAAAAAACAAAGAGGTTAGTGTTCAGAATAAGTACGCAATTCGAGACAAACTGTACGGTTCAGGAAATCCCGAGTGCCTAGGGAACAACCGTACGAGAAACTGGATTGTATGAAGATTCGTGTATACATAGATATGTATATACATACATATGTGGATAATATGTATATATGGGTATATATATATGTATAATATATATATACATTATAATACACAAACATATACATATATATATATATATATCTATATATATAGATATACAAAATATTATAGAATATATATATATAGATAACAGAGCTGAATATATATGTATATATAAGTGTGTGCAAAGGTGCAGCTTTGTGTGTGTGTGCAGAAATAAATATCGGTAGGTAGTGTGTGCAAGGTGGACTTGTGTGAGTGTGTGTGTCATATATATATATATATACATATAATATACATAATATCAAACTTGCATTAAATGAAAAGCAAAAAACAAAAGAAAAGAAGAAAATCAGAAAAGAGATGAGAGAGGAAGAAGTTGAGAGTGAGAGGGGCGGTGGAATTTGCTTATATATAGGAGAGTCACACTTAAAGAAATTCAGAAAGAGAAATAGAGAAACTGAGAGTGAGAAATCAAGTCTGAATTTTAAGAAGTGAAGCAAGGGAAAAAAGAAAAGAAAAGGAAGGGGAAACTACGAACCAAAAGCTCAACCAAGGTGAGTAAATTTAGAGCTTTATGTTTTAAAATTCAAAGCATAAAAACATGATTTAGTTTAAGATTCTTGAAGAACATGATAAGAGGATCATTTTACAAAAAGAATCACAAAAAATGGTTGAAAAATAAGATAGAAAGGCTTAGTTGCAGGTTTATGTGAAAAAATAAAAAGTTATAATTTTATGTGTAATTCTTGGATTTAACAATGTAGAACTGTTCTAAATTAGTTCAAATGAAGTTATGTGAAGGATTTGAGTGAAATTCATGGCCCAGTAGTCACGAAATAGAAATTTTGCATGTGACCAAAAAATCGGGTCTCATCAAAGACCTTACTGTTCTTCTTATTTCGTAAAGATTGGTTAAGTAATTTGAGAAACTAATGATAGAGTTGTAATCCTTATGGAATTTGGAAGAGAATCGTATTGGTTTCATGTAAAAATATGGTCAGAATAGAGTCGTTGGTGCCGGAGGGGATGACGGAATCCCATCAGAGAAGAAAACCTTTTTGAGTTTTGGGTCAAGGTTGGTTCGGGTTTGGGTCAGGACCCGACCCATCCACAAATGCAAGTTATTGAAACTATGTCATTTTGATTTGTATTTTAAATGAGATTGGGAGTGTTTGGCAACAAGCTTAAGAAATTGGAATTGAAATGAAATGAGAACAAGGATAGCCTATCCCAATTTTATGAATTTGTCCACTATTTGGCTATTCCAATTAGGAATAGTAAATTCTGATTTTACATATTTGGCCCAAAGGTTTGAGAAGTTTGAAAAGGGCCCTAGACTTATAATTAATTATGATATGACCCAAAGTAAATAAAAAAATAAAATAATTATTTAATTATTTTTAAAAGGAGAAGTTATCAAAATGCCCCTAAGTCAAATATGAGTCAAACGGACTCTGATTAAAATGAATGAATAGTAAATTTTTATTATTTTAGGCATTCCGGACTCAACGGTGAAGTTCAATTTATGAAAATAAGCCTCGAGAAATAAAGACAAATAAAACTGAAAAATGATAATTTTACCCTTTCCAGTACAGAAGTCCGAATGAAAATCCGTAAAAGCCTAAACCGACTTTCTTCGACATTTCAGACTCAATTGTGGAGTCTATTTTAGCAAATGAGATACTTATAGCATTTGAGATATAAAATTTGATGAATAGCATAGACTATGAAAAAATAGACTAAGATGTGTCTTTTGAATAATAGAAACGTCATAAGGAAATGAGAAAGAAGTCTGACTTTCTAAGTGATATAGTAAGAGGTAAGTAATATTCAATCTTTGCATGTGATACTCCTAGCCATGTCATCAGTTATTCATATATGCTACCAAATTGTACTTTTATACGTACCTGATGTTTATTGAATCCACAATGTGATACTTGTTCTATCTTGTGGATATTGATTGACTGTTATATCATTGATCATTATGTTGTACGTTTTCTACTATGCCTGGAAAGGCCAACTGTTATGTTCTTATAGAAATGAATGATATTCCATATATGTACACTTCATGGAATTATGAATGATCATGATATATTATGAATGTCAGAGTTGTGCTCAGTCACAACGTCCATCTGATGCTTTTCTAATTGACTGGACATACGAGTCAATCCATGAGGCTATTCACTGGTTCGAGCGAGGCTGGACCTTTGAAAGCTTAAGTGTGGGAATCTATGATAGTCCATGAATGGACATTGGCAATGATAGCGTTATATATGCAGTGATTTTTTTTACTAGGGGTATATCGGGCCCCAAAAGACCGAGGGTGTGCCAAGCCCTGAACATAATAAGTGCATCATTTATGTTTGACTTGATATCAAAATGTTTATTGGATTCATAGGATGTTTATACTATTCCCTATGAATATTCATGTGTTGAAAGCTTATCAATTGATTACGGTTGATTGGTTATCGATTTATTGTGGTAGTATATCTATTGTTTGACAGACCTTTATTGAAGATTCTATGTTCATTGTATCATTGTTATCCATTGTTCGTGACTGGTTATTGTGATCTCTATTGTTAATTGGCCATTGTGGCACTTTATCCTTATTGGCTATTATAGCATTTCTATTCTATAATTGGCTATCATGTTTCCATATCCTTTTTTTTCTTGGATTATGCTTTTCTATATTGACCCGTACACATGGCAAAGCAAAGGAGAATTACTTACTGGGCTAAAGTTAGCTCATCACAGATTTATTCTGACTATTTTAGGAAAGGAAGCCGTAGGAGGACAGTAGCAATATGCTAGATAACTGTGGACATTTTTGAGATAAACGTAATGTATAATATTCAAAACAGTCTTGTAGCTCTCCCATGTCATCCACGTCTTGTGGATGTAATGTATTAGACTTTTAAAGTCTTTATTTTGAGAACCAGATTTTAAATACATGCAACTTTTATTTAAAGACTTCCACTATTTATGTTATGATGTTGATTGCATGTTAGTAGCACTAATCGAGTGCAACAAGTTGAGATATCTGTCTGGTGAAAGGGTCGGGCTAGGGTGACAATTCGCCAATCTGTAGAGGGTGGGTTACAGATTATGACAGCGTGGTATCAGAGCATTAGGTTTAGATTGATTAGGCTCAGCTGGTACCAAAGGCTTGGTATCAGAACAACCTAGGTTTATAAGTGACTCATGGGAGATAAGACTAAAGTACTGATATTATCAATGTCCAAATAAAGTCAATAGTAGATAGAGCTTAACATGATCGAAAGGCTCCTATATTATGAATTCTGACTATATGTCTTTTCACAGTGAATGGTTAATACTTATAGCACTCCTATACGCAGTGCCCCGGTACCTCTGGGCCGAGTAGATCGGTTAGAGCATTTGCTAGAGAGACTGATACAGACTCCACCACAAAACCAAGCTAGTACCAGCATGCCAACTCGACAAGAGCCACATATGGTTTAGTTAGGCCGACAGGGGAACGAAAGGGATCAGACATATCCCTCTAAAAAGTTCCAAGCACTAAAGCCATCTAGTTTTGATGGTACGAAAGGCTCTACAGTGGCTAAGGAGTGGCTGCTGGAGATGGAGAGGATCTTTGAGATTATGACCTGTTCAGAGGTCTAGAAGGTGGCCTTCACCACATTTACATTCAGAGGAGCAACCCATAAGTGGTGGTTGCTAGAAAAGGCTAGGGAACTATGGATGGACTGGCAAGTGATTTACTCTGATCGTCAACGAGAAATATTTCCCCTAGGAAGTCCGAGATCAAAAGGTCATAGAGTTTCTTGTTCTTCAATAAGGAAACATTACAATAGAGGCGTATTAGACCAGGTTCACAGAACTGGCAAGATTTGCAGCTACTGTTCTTACCACAGAGTACATGAGAGCCTGAAAATCTGAGGGCGGATTAAGATGGACTATCAAGGATTGGGTCAAGCCCCTACAGTTAACCACTTACAACAGAGTGGTGAGCACTGCTAAAATTATCAAGCGAGGTGGGGAAGAGCTCACTAAAAGAGAGGAAAATCAAAGGTCCAGAGGCAATCGGGGCAGAATATAGGGACCCTCATTTTCCAAGCCCAGAGCTGAATCATAGAACATGGGACCCAGCCAAAAGAGGGCCGATTTCCATAGTGGGGGCACAACAAAATGTCTTACCTGCCAGAAAGTCCACAAAGGACAATGCCTCCTGAACACAAATGTTTGCTACTTCTGCGGACAAAGTGGGCACTTCGCGAGAGAATGTCCCCAGGCTAACAAATTTGTGGTTAGCACCATGCCTACCCTATCAGTCCCGATAATGAGACCCTATGTCACGACCCGAGACCCCACCCTATACGGATCTCATGTCGTGACGCCCGGTCCGACGCTACTTGTCGAACCAAGGGTCTCAACTTGCTACACAAGCAGTGCTTCTAACATGCAACAACTAAATGCCGAATAAAATAAATAAAAGCTGCATGTAATTTATAAAATGTTTTACAAAATACGGAATACAAAATTTCTTAATACAACTGTTCAACCCCAAGGTGTCGATAACATGAGAGAGCTACAAGACTGTCTGTACTAAGTATTACACTTACAACTTCAAAACAAATGTCCACTACTATCTAGCTGACTGCTACTGCTACAGCTACTACTCTTCCACAGCTTCTTTTCTTGAAAGAGGTGGTAAGTTTGGGGTGAGCTAACTAAAGCTCAGTAAATAATTCTCTTTTGCTCTGCCGTATGTACAAGAATATAGAAGGCATTATCCATAAAAGAACTAGGATAAATGCAGATGTACTAGCTAGTCAATGAATATAGAACTCAATATCAAATGATAGAACTCAAATGATAAAGCAATGAAATCTGTTTGATAATATAATCATACTGCTACAGTCATGAACTGTCTCAAGCATAATCATATGCACTCAATAAAAAGCTGTGAAATCTCATGATCATTCATAATGATATAATATGATCAAGTTATGATAATCAATAAATGATAGTGATATCAAAACTGGTTGATGCACTCGGCTGGGGCCCGGCTACCCCTTGAGCTCGTATTCAGATCCGCTATAGGCTGTTTGAATACGGATCTGAGCTCGTATTCGGATCTGCTACGGGCTGTTTGAATACGGCTCTGTGTACACTATGTAATAATCTGGACCCGAAGGTCATAACTGGACCCGAAGGTCATAACTGGACCCGAAGGTCGTAAATAGCATCAGATGGAGATGTGACTGATCACAAATCCGGCACTAATAATATATCAAGATCATGCTACCTCCACGAAGAGTCTAAATGTGGAACATAACTGTTCTAGGCAATCTGACGTAACGATAGTTATCTAAACTATGGTTACTAGACTGCTTCAAATATACTGTCTGGCCCTCACGGCCCTAGGTACAAGTGTACAACAAGAACTCTATGCACAAATGTACAATCATGATCAAGATATATACGAAAATTGATAAATGCTTCCCAGATGATAGGGTAATATCAATGTGGCTCAATAAACACTGGTATTTATGGAATACAACAAGTGATATAGGAAAAACTATTGACATGGCTTGGAATGTAACATAAGCAAAGATCAGAGATTACTTACATTTTTACTATATCTGTTTAGAAGGTCCAACCACCTTTTTCTACTTACCTCTTTCTGTATCTGTCTAGAAGGTCAAACCGTCTTCTTCTTGTATCTGGGTATCCCTATGATTCAGGAAACCAATCTTAGTCTATATATATATATATATATCTGTTTAATTCATGCTATTCATCAAATTTTATGCCTCTTTATTATTTTCATCTCTTTTACTAGAATAGACTTTACTATTGAATCCGGAATGTCGAACAAAGTCGATTTAGGCTTTCGTGGAATTCAATTTGGACTTCTGTACTAAAAAGGGCAAAATGGTCATTTTGCACTTTTACGGATCTTTTATTTTTTGGGACCCCTTCTTGCTAAATGGACCTCACCATTGGTCTTAGAATGTCCGAGATAGTTGAAATACACTATTCATACGTTTAATTTGGACATCGTTACTGAAAAGGGTAAAATGGTCATTTACTACATGTATTTTACTTTTCGGGGTTCTGTCTCGTGAAATGGACCTTACCATCGGACTCAGAATGTCCAAAATAATAAATTTTGACTATTCATTTACCTCATTTGGACTTCGTTTACTCTATTTATGACCCAAGGGTAAAATAGAAATTTTACTTTATTTATTAAATAATTAAATTAATTATTTAATTATTTTTCCCGAGGCCTAATCGTATAAAATTTCCAAAACTTGGGCCACAGTATAATTTAGCAAAACGGTTGGGGTCAAAATCAAATTTTGTAAACTTCTGGACTAAACCAGTGGGTTCAGTCACAATTCAAGTGAACCGGTCCATTTTCAACTGAACCAATCCGGTTTGGTTGGGTTAATTATGTGATGTTGACATCATCATGACGCCAGCCCTAATGGTTTAAAAATTTAAAACATATGACAAAATGACACCATCCAATTTAACCATTTTATGCGATGGGTTGGGTTCCGACTCGAACCCGATTTGACTCGAACCGACCCGAACAGTGTCATCTTCCCCACGAAGGTCGACACTGTTCATCCAAAACCCTAATTTTTTACAGTCAATTTTCATAGTGTTTTACTGATCCATTTCTTCTGTTTTCTTTTCTAAAACGTTTCTGGGATCATAAGGATCATCTTAGCATTCATTTGAGAGTTCAAATCGAACTCATTAGCTCGGTTCCAATTTTGATAATCCGACCTGTAAACCTACAATTTATGCTCATTTCTTGGTTATTTTCCATAAGGTTGGGCTTATTTTGTTCCTCAGTTTAAGATGTCTCATTTCCCATTCTCAAATATAGATTTAGCATCGAGTTTATAAGATTAGGTTTCAAACCCGTAAGAAGTAACTCCATTTTTCGGGGTCGATTCTTGAGTTTTGTGGTCGCATAGTAGGGTTTTTAACACCCTTAGAAGGTCTTCTTGAGGTTTTGATAAGCCAAACCTAGTTTGGTTGTAACGGGTTCAGACCTGCTTCAAGCAAGGTCTTTAATGGCCGTAGCTTCTGGGTTTGGTGTTTTTGAATTGTTTAACGCTCCATTTTCATGCTTACTAAACATTTAAACATATATTGAGCATCATGTGTGTATAAAAAAACTCTAAAACAACTCCTATCAATTTAGAATTCTCGAAAGAGAATTTACAAAGTTTTGTAAGTTTACCTTATTTAAACTGTTTCTCCCTCCTCTGGTTTTTCCTTGTTTAAACTTCTGGATCCCTCAGGCTTCGCATAGTTCCCTCACTTAGACTTCCTTTGGTTTTCTTGTTTCTGTTTTTCTCATTTCACACGACACCTATATCTATACATATATCACATAATCATCATCACACTTCCACTGCCCTCATCACTTCTTCTCAGCCCTACACCCTTAAGCCCCTTTTCTTGACCTAGGGTTCTGATTTCCCTCTTCCAAATGCAACTTTTCATTTATGACTTGGAGACTTGTATATTATATGTATATATTCACACACACAACACACACACACACACACACACACACTTAATCCTTATACCGTCTCCCCCCTTTTCTGCTGTACACCCCACAGCCACACACGTTGCACCCTTTTTCCTTTTTAATTTCCTTTCTTCTTTTTCTCTTTACAACTTTCTTTTTCTTTTCTTTTCTTGTAAAATATCTTGTATATATATATATATCATATATATATATATATAGCACACACACACACTGCACATACATACCTAATATCCCATTTTTATGCATGCACTTGGCATGCTGTCTCTCTCTCATTTCCCTTTTTCTTTATTTTCATTTTATCACATGCATAATGCATATTTTATACTTATTTTTATACATTTATATATACTCATTATATACATACATACTGGTTTTTGATGTCGTATATATACACTAATATTGGACTGGCTACGTGTATACGTATACGTATGCATGCATGAAAATATGTGCATTCACGCATTACGAGGCATATTCTGAGGTTGCTCGGGATCGCTTGTAACCACGCCTCATACATTAAATGTCGTATTTTATTCTTATTTTTGGTTCTCGCTACTTGTCTCGAATTACGTGCCAATTACTGTATATTATTTATTGCGATGCTTCGAGCATATGTCGGGTATTATTTTTATTAGCCCGGTCTGTTCAGTACTTTTTCTTAATCTCGTAATTCTAGGAGATTATAAACTTTGGCTAATTGCCTCAGTAATTGTACCCGTCACTATATATTACTCTTTTAAAATAGTCTGTCTATTCTCGATTTGAACCGGTCTCAGTTTGTCTCTGATAGTATGTTCAATGCTGAGTCAAAGCTCGGTATTATTATTTGACCTTTTTAGATAAAATAAAATTATTCTATTTATTCGGAACTCATGTTCGGTTATAACCGGTATTATGCTACTCGACCCAACCTATCTCAGTTTTCGTGTACTTGACTGGGTCTACCTCGGCATAAGTGCCACATCCCGGGTTGGGATATTACATCTTACCCCCTTAAAAATAAGTTTGTCCCCAAACTTCGTGGTTCTAACTCCGGGGATTCTCGTGGTTTCTTTAACATCGTGGTATAATTTGAATGGATGTTCACACGTACTAGAGAAAATTTTCTGCTGAGAATCAAGTTTTATAGTTATATCAAATCAAGTTTTACTGTCACATTAAATCAAGTTTTACTGTTACATCAGATCATCTTCTATTTTTTCTAAAATTTTCAAGATTATTTCAAAACTCTCACGTGAATCTCAATTCCTTTCTATGATTCTCCCAATTCTTTTTTTAAATTTAAGGCATCATCTGGTGAACAACATTATGAAATTTCCTGAATTGGGTTTTAAAACTCTATTCATTAAGTCTACTAATATATCTGAGGTATATTTCATTCTAATAGTATCACACAGAATTCATGGAGTTCACTGGTTCCTAATTATCATTCCTTTGTAATAGACTTGCTATTCAACTAATTGTTCATTGACCTTAAGTCAACTGTTTAAGAACGTCTATGTCCCTGGTCTGTATTTTATGTGTTCTGTATATACTACTTAGTCCTGCACTCTGTTCTCTATCATACATTATGTTTTTAATCGTTATTTAACTAACTCCCTTCTTTAGAGATTTTCTTGTAACCATACTAGGAGTTTATATATACTTTGTGTCTTTTCTGGGTCATATAATCACATGACTATATCTTATCTGGGACTTTATCAAAAATGATTTAAGCTTTCTAAAATCGATACAGTTCACAAATCTTTACTGTTCACAGATCTCTACTTTCTTTTATACTTGTGAGTATTCTGGTAGCAAGGTTCTACTGATTCCATACGTCACTTTATTTCACTATTCTCTCTAAATGATTCACTACACTTTTAGTGTTTTGTGCTATCATTTAGATTACATGAATCCCTAAAAGGTACTCAGGATTCTTTATTACTTAGTTCCAATTTATCTGACAAAGTGTTTTTTTTTTTTTTTTATTCAGGTTAATCTACTACTCAGGTTATTTCTAAGATTCTCGAATCTTTTCTAACACTTATTCATCATATATCATCCTTTTTCCAAAATTATCTGTATTTCAAAATGTAAACTTCTAACAGCCTTGTTTATTAAATAGACGTCTTTAAAGATCTACTCATCTTTTATTCTATCAGGGTCTATTTATAATTTACTCAAGACTTTTTACATTTCGGGTACGTCACTAATCTATTACTAAATCAATAAAGTTTATCAACTCCTCCTGTACTTACCCCCTTTGAGCTATCTAATTGCCCTTCAGAATGTAAAGTAGTCTACTTAGATGTTAATCGTCACAGTTCTTACCTTTAAGGTGTTACTGCTCTATCTAAATGTCACCATTAATTCTATTACCCTTTCAGGGTATCACTACTCCTTTTAGATATTATTGTTAAATCTATTGCTTTTCAAACCAACAAAATTCTCAATTCTATGTTAGTTCCTATACTTCCAAATGAACTAACTGTTGCCCTTGTTCATTATGGAACATCTGATTCTCACAATATAAGGTAATCATCTAAGCACGAATACCAAGTTTTTAGTCTATAAACAATAATTCAATTCTCAACGATTCCTTCAATATAACAATCATCAAACTGTAACTCAATAGGTATTAAGTACCTATTTCCATAGGATAGAATAATCATTCAAGATTATTTATTTCACTATTGTTATGATTCTTTCCAATTTCTTAAGTATAACTACTATCTCTTACTCAAGTCTCGTTTATCTGCCTATATTAGTCATTGAAACCTCTTTCAGTATTTTCAGTGTCATAACTCAAGAATTCTCATAAATCATATTTAAGTACACTACTATCATTAAGGATCAAGATTTACTTGCTCATCTTAGTTGTTCAAGAATTGTTGACTTTTAGCAAAAAATGTAGTCTCTTTCTAACAACTAGCTAACCTCGAGTATCTTAACTTGCTTCCATCTTCTAGCAGTCACAATCATGTAATTATTTTTAAATCTTCAATTTCTTCCTCAGATCAGCTAATAATTGTATACTTATGATCTGCATCTCATATACTCTATGTATATTAATTCATTACTAGTGATTTTCTCCCAATATATAACATTCTTTGGTAATGACCTTTTCAAGAGTCGCTATTCAGTCTATCTCGTTTATCAAAAAATCATTCATATCTATAACATTAGGTAGTTCATTCTAAAGATTATGAATCTTTGTATTTAAATCTACTATTACTCTTTGAAGTTTATTAGTCACCTACTCATTTAACTCGTGGATGTCTTTAAAATTCTACGAGATAACAATATGTCACTCTAATACTTTATACATCTATCTTACTTGCTCTACTGGTTTTATGCATAACATATCTCATTAATCATTCTCTCGGTAGAAATTGAACAGTTAATATATAACCTAAGAGTTTTGTTTCTATGTTCAACTAGCAGTTCAATTTCTAAATCAATCTAGTAGTGAATGCGAAAAGCAAAATCAATACGTAAAACTAGCATACGGGTATGCCTTAACTAACTAGAAAAATACCTGCGAATGTACTAGTAGCCAAATCATCTCCCAAAATTACTTGCTGTAAAAGATCAACGATCAACATTTATATAATAGTCTATCTATCATGTCAGAATCTATCTACTAACTGACTCTACTTGGACATTTGTAATACTAGTACCTTAGTCTTATCTCCCATGAACCATAGTGTTACCTAGGATGCTCTGATACCAAGCTTTTGATACCAGCTGATCCTAAGAAATTAAACCTAATGCTCTGATACCAAGCTGTCACGACCCGAGACCCCACCCTATGCGGATCTCAGTGTCGCGACGCCCGGTCCGACGCTGCTTGTCGAACCAAGGGTCTCAACTTGCTACACAATCAGTGCTACTAACATGCAACAACTAAATGCGGAATAAAATAAATAAAAGCTGCATGTAATTTATATAATGTTTTACAAAATGCGGAATACAAAATTTCTTAATACAACTGTTCATTCCCAAGACGTGGATAACATAGGAGAGCTACAAGACTGTCTGTACTAAGTATTACACTTACAACTTCAAAATAAATGTCCACTGCTATCTAGCTGACTGCTACTACTACAGCTACTAGTTCTTCTACAGCTTCCTTTCTTGAAAGGGGTGGTAAGTTTGGGGTGAGCTAACTAAAGCTCAGTAAATAATTCTCTTTTGCTCTAGCCATGTGTACAAGAATATAGAAGGCATTATCCTGTAAAAGAACTAGGATAAATGCAGATGTACTAGCCAGTTAATGAATATAGAACTCAATATCAAATGATAGAACTCAAATGATAAAGCAATGAAATCTGTCTGATAATATAATTATACTGCTACAGTCATGAGCTGTCTCAAGCATAATCATATGCACTCAATAAAGAGCTGTGAAATCTCATGATCATTCATAATGATATAATATGATCAAGCTATGATAATCAATAAATGATAGTGATATCAAAACTGGTTGAATGCACTCGGCTGGGGCCCGGCTACCCCCTGAGCTCGTATTCAGATCCGCTATAGGCTGTTTGAATACGGCTCTGAGCTCGTATTCAGATCCGCTACGGGCTGTTTAAATACTGGCTCTGTGTACACTGTATAATAATCTGCACTCGAAGGTCATAATTGGACCAGAAGGTCGTAAATAGCATCAAATGGAAATGTGACTGAGCACAAATCCTGGCACTAAGAATATATCAGGATCATGCTACCTCCACGAAGAGTATAAATGTGGAACATAACTGTTCTAGGCAATCTGACGTAACGATAGTTATCTGAACTATGGTTACTAGACTGCTTCGAATATACTGTCTGGCCCTCACGGCCCTAGGTACAAGTGTACAACAAGAACTCTATGCACAAATGTACAATCATGATCAAGATATATATGAAAATCGATAAATGCTTCCCACATGATAGGGCAATATCAATGTGGCTCAATAAACACTGGTATTTATGGAATACAACAAGTGATATAGGAAAAACTGTTAACATTGCTTGGAATGTAACATAAGCAGAGATCAGAGATTACTTATCTGTCTAGAAGGTCAAACCACCTTCTTCTACTTACCTCTTTCTGTATCTATCTAGAAGGTCAAACCGCCTTTTCTTATATCTGGGTATTCCTATGATTCAGGAAACCAATCTCAGTCTATATATATATATATATATATATATATCTGTTTAATTTATGTTATTCATCAAATTTTATGCCTCTTTATTATTTTCACCTCTTTTACTAGAATAGACTTTACTATTGAATCCGGAATGTCGAACAAAGTCGATTTAGGCTTTCGCGGAATTCAATTTGGACTTCTGTACTAAAAAGGGCAAAATGGTCATTTTGCACTTTTACGGGTCTTTTATTTTTTGGGACCCCGTCTTGCTAAATGGACCTCACCATTGGTCTTAGAATGTCCGAGATAGTTGAAATACACTATTCATACGTTTAATTTGGACATCGTTACTGAAAAGGGGTAAAATGGTGAAATGGACCTGACCATTGGACTCAGAATGTCCGAAATAATAAATTTTGACTATTCATTTGCCTCATTTGGACTTCGTTTGCTCTATTTATGACCCAGGGGCAAAATAGAAATTTTACTTTATTTATTAAATAATTAAATTAATTATTTAATTATTTTTTCAGGGGCCTAATTGCATAAAATTTCCAAAACTTGGGCCACAGTATAATTTAGCAAAACGGTTGGGGTCAAAATCAGATTTTGTAAACTTCTGGACTGAACCTAGTGGGTTCAGTCATAATTCAAGTGAACCGGTCCATTTTCAACTGAACCAATCCGGTCTGGTTGGGTTAATTATGTGATGCTGACGTCATGATGATGTCAGCCCTAATGGTTTAAAAATTTAAAACATATGACAAAATGACACCGTCCAATTTCAAGGTCTTTAATGGCCGTAGCTTCTGGGTTTGGTGTTTTTGAATTGTTTAAAGCTCCATTTTCATGCTTACTAAACATTTAAACATATATTGAGCATCATGTGTGTATAAAAAAACTCTAAAACAGCTCCTATCAATTCAGAATTCTAGAAAGAGAATTTACAAAGTTTTATAGGTTTACCTTATTTAAACTGTTTCTCCCTCCTCTGGTTTTTCCTTGTTTAAACTTCTGCATCCCTCAGGCTTCGCATAGTTCCCTCACTTAGACTTCCTTTGGTTTTCTTGTTTCTGTTTTTCTCATTTCACACGACACCTATATCTATACATATATCACATAATCATCATCACACTTCCACCGCCCCCATCACTTCTTCTCAGCCCTACACCCTCAAGCCCCTTTTCTTGACCTAGGGTTCTGATTTCCCTCTTCCAAATGAAACTTTGCATTTATGACTTGGAGACTTGTATATTATATGTATATATTATATTCACACACACAACACACACACTTAATCTCTGTACCGTCCCCCCCTTTTCTGCTGTACACCCCACAGCCACACATGTTGCACCCTTTTTCCTTTTTAATTTCCTTTCTTCTTTTTCTCTTTACAACTTTCTTTTTCTTTTCTTTTCTTGTAAAATATCTTGTATATATATAGTGAATCATATATATATATATAACACACACACACACTGCACATACATACATAATATCCCATTTTTATGCATGCACTTGGCATGCTATCTCTCTCTCATTTCCCTTTTTCTTTATTTTCATTTTATCACATGTATATATATATATATATATATATATCTATGTAAAATACCTTACTATGTATACACATGTATAATGCATATTTTATACTTATTTTTATACACTTATATGTACTCATTATATACATACATACTGGTTTTTGATGTCGTATACATACACTAATATTGGACTGGCTACGTGTATACGTATACGTATGCATGCATGAAAATATGTGCATGCATGCATTACGAGGCATATTCTGAGGTTGCTCGGGATTGCTTGTAACCACGCCTCGTACATTAAATGTCCGTATTTTATTCTTATTTTTGGTTCTCGTTACTTGTCTCGAATTACGTGCCAATTACTGTATATTATTTATTGCGATGCTTCGGGCATATGTCGGGTATTATTTTTATTAGCCCGGTCTGTTCGTACTTTTTCTTAATCTCGTAATTCTAAGAGATTATAAACTTTGGCTAATTGCCTCAGTAATTGTACCCGTCACTGTATATTACTCTTTTAAAATAGTCTGTCTATTCTCGGTTTGAACCGATCTCGGTTTGTCTCTGATAGTATGTTCAATGCTGAGTCAAAGCTCGGTATTATTATTTGACCTTTTTAGATAAAATTAAATTATTCTATTTATTCGGAACTATGTTCGGTTACAACCGGTAGTATGCTACTCGACCCAACCTATCTCAGTTTACGTGTACTTGACTGGGTCTACCTTGGCATAAGTGCCACATCTCGGGTCGGGATATTACACCCTAGAACCAGAATAATGAGCAACAACTGCTTAGGAAGGGTTTTCTCTCTTACGCTAGGAAATGATCAGGCTACTACATCAGTGGCCGAAGGTACTCCTCTAGTTTATTCACAACCTATGCATATATTGTTGATATTAGGTTTTACACATTGAATAGTATCTTCCTCATTACTATTAAAAATGAAACTTAGAAACAGAACCCCGAAGGTTATATGTTAACTGTTTCAATACCATCGAGAGATTTATTATTGATGAATACTATATATCGGGGGAGTCATTATTAATGAATGCTATATATAGAACATGTGAGGTACAGATCATAAATACACGATTATTAAACAATTAGATACCTTTAAAGAAACTAAGGATCCAATGATTTAAATAGTTAAATGATCAATGACTTTGAGAGAACGATAGCAAGTTTATATACTAAGGTTAAATACACTAGGGAAAAGACTGTATGTATGATGGAAATCAGTGATTCTTGAACAATTGAGATGATTAAGTAGATAGTCATCTTTAAGGAAATAGTAGTATGTTTAAAGGTAAATGATAAGGATTCTCGAGGAAATGACACTAAAAATACTAAAGGAAGTTCAATAAATTTTAAAGTCAAATAGAAATTGATAGACAAAAGAGATTTGATCAGGAAATGATTGTAGAATACATGACTAAACTAAAAGTGGTAATTACAAAATGAGATTCAAATGGAATAGTATAAATCCAAAAAAACTGATTGAAAAGGGAACCGTAAATGTAAAAATTTTATGAAAAGAGAATAGAGTTTCCTAAATTGTGAACATTCGAGTTTTGAGGACAAAACTTAGTTTAAAAGGGGGTAGAATGTAACACCCCGACCCAAATAAATTGGATTAATTTCAAAAATGCCCAAAAAGGATCAAATAATAATACCGAGACAGATCGAGCCAATGAATGTAATACCAAAATGTAACTAAGCTATCATAGTGATATCAAAAATAAAGAGGTTAGTGTACGAAATTAAGTACGCAATTCGAGACAAACTGTACGATTCAGGAAATCCCTGAGTGCCTAGGGAACACCCGTATGAGGAACTGGACTGTACGGGAATTCATGCATACATAGATATGTATATAAATACTTATGTGAATATATGTATATATGGGTATATATATGTATATAGTATATATATATACAAGATAATACACATATACATATAGATATATATATATATATATGTGTGTGTATGTATATACACGGTGTGTGTGTGTGTAAATACGTGTATATACACAAAATATTATAGAATATATATATATATATATATAACAGAATTGAATATATATGTATATATAAGTGTGTGCAAAGGCTGCAGTTGTGTATGTGTGTGCAGAAATGAATGTCGATAGGTAGTGTGTGCAAGGTGGAGGTGTGTGAGTGTGTGAGTGTGTGTGTCATATATATATATATAATATACATAATATCAAGATTGCATTAAATGAAAAGCAGAAAACAAAAGAAAATAAGAAAATTAGAGAAGAGAGGAAGAAGCTGAGAGTGAGAGGGGCGGTGGAATTTGCTTATATATAGGAGAGTCACACTTAGACAAATTCAGAAAGAGAAATAGAGAAACTAAGACGAAGAGAGAGAGAAATCAAGTCTAAACTTTAAGAAGTGAAGCAAGGGAGAAAAGAAAAGAAAATGAGGGAGAAACTGCAAGCCAAAAGCTCAACCAAAGTGAGTAAATTCAATTATGTATTAAAATTCAAAGCATAAAAGCATGATTTAGTTTAAGATTCTTGAAGAGCGTGATAAGAGGATCATTTTGCAAAAAGAATCACAAAAAATGGTTGAAAAACGAGATAGAAATGCTTAGTTGCAGGTTTATGTGAAAAAATCAAAAGTTATAATTTTATGTGTAATTCTTGGATTTAACAATGTAGAACTGTTCTAAATTAGTTCAAATGAAGTTATGTGAAGGATTTGAGTGAAATCCATGGCCCAGTAGTCACAAAATAGAAATTTTGCATGTGGCCAGAAAATTGGGTCTCATCGAAGACCTTACTGTTCTTCCTATTTCGTAAAGATTGGTTGAGTAATTTGAGAAACTAATGATAAGGTTGTGATCCTTATAGAATTTGGAAGAGAATCGCATTCATTTCATGTAAAAATACAGCCAGAATAGAGTCGCTGGTGCCGGAGGGGATGACAAAATCCCACCAGAGAAGAAGACCCTTTTGTGTTTGGGTTAGGGTTAGGGTTAGGGTTAGGGTCGGTTCGGGTTCAAGTCAGGACCCGGCCCTATCCGCAAATGCGAGTTATTAAAACTGTGTCATTTTGATTTGTATTTTAAATGAGATTAGGGAGTGTTTGGCAATAAGCTTAAGAAATTGGAATTGAAATGAAATGAGAACAGGGATAGGCTATCCCAACTTTGTGAATTTGTCCATTATTTGGCTATTCCAACTAGGAATAGTAAATTCTGATTTTACAGATTTGGCCCAAAGGTTTGAGAAATTTGAAAAGGGCCCTAGACTTATAATTAATTATGATATGACCCAAAGTAAATTAAAAATAAAATAATTATTTAATTATTTTTAAAAGGGAAAATTACCAAAATGCCCCTAAGTCAAATATGAGTCAAACAGACTCCGATTAAAATGAATGAATAGTGAGTTTTTATTATTTTGGGCATTCTAGACTCAACGGTGAAGTCCTAATTTATGAAAATAGGCCCCAAGAAATAAAGACACGTAAAAGTGAAAAATGACCATTTTGTCCTTTTTAGTACAAAAGTCTGAATGGAAATCTGTCAAAAACCTAAACCTGACTTTCTTTGACATTTCAGACTCAATAGTGGAATCTATTTTAGCAAATGAGATACTTATAGCGATGAGATATAAAATTTGATGAATAGCATAGACTATGAAAAAATAGACCGAGATGTGTTTCCTAAATAATAGAAACGTCAAAAGGAAAGAAGAAAGAAGTTTGACTCTCTAAGTGATACAGTAAGAGGTAAGTAATATCTGATCTTTGCATGTGATACTTCCTAGCCATGTCATTAGTTTTTCATATATACTACTAAATTGTACTCTTATACGTACCTGATGTTTATTGAATCCACAATGTGATACTTGTTCTATCTTATGGACATTGATTAACTATTATATCATTGATCATTATGTTGTACACTTTGTACTATGCCTTGAAAGGGAAATTGTGATGTTCTTACAGAAATGAATGTTATTCCATATATGTACACTTCATAGAATTATGAATGATTATGATATATTATGAATGTCAGAGTTGTGCTTAGTCACAACGTCCATCTGATGCTTTTCTGATTGACTGGACCTATAGGTCAATCCACGAGGCTATTCACTGGTTCGAGCGAGGCTGGACCTTTGGAACCTTAAGTGTGGGAATTTATGATAGTCCATGAATGGACATTGGCAATGATGGCATTATATACGCAGTGAGTTTTTGGGCTAGGGGTATACCGGGCCCCAAAAGACCAAGGGTGTGCCAAGCCCTGAACATAATAAGTGCATCATTTATGTTTGACTTGATATCAAAATGTTTATTGGATTCATAGGATGTTTATACTATTCCCTATGAATATTCATGTGTTGAAAGCTTCTCCATTTATTACAGTTGATTGGTTATCAATTTATTATGGTAGTATATCTATTGTTTGACAGACCCTTATTAAGGATTCTATGTTCATTGTATCATTGTTATCCATTGCTCATGACTGGTTATTGTGATCTCTATTGTTAATTGGCCATTGTGGCACTTTATCTTTATTGGCTATTATAGTATTTCTATTCTATAATTGGCTATCATGTTTCCATATCCTTTTTTTTCTTGGATTATGCTTTTTTATATTGACCCATACACATAGCAGAGCAAAGTAGAATTACTTACTGTGGCTAAATTTAGCTCATTACAGATTTATTCTGACTATGTCAAGAAAGGAAGCCGTAGGAGTACAGTAGTAATATGCTAGATAGCTGTGGACATTTTTGAGATAAACGTAATGTATAATATTCAGTATAGTCTTGTAGCTTTCCCATGTCATCCACGTCTTGGGGATGTAATGTATTAGACTTTTAAAGTCTGTATTTTGATAATCGGATTTTAAATACATGCAAGTTTTATTTAAAAGACTTCCATTGTTTATGTTATGATGTTGATTGCATGTTAGTAACACTGATCGAGTGGAACAAGTTAAGATACCGATCCGGCGAAAGGGTCGGGTAGGGGTCATGATTCGCCAATCCAGAAAGGCTGGGTTGCGGGTTGTGACAAACAGTGCCCAAAATGGCACGACGTCGTTTTAGCAATAGGGCTAAACTAGGAATTAAGGTTAAATCGATCGGTTCATTAATGATTAAATCTGGTTCGCATAGAGAAGAATTGGACCGATCGATTTTGAAATAAGTAAAACCGGTTCACTTAATAGTTTCCTAGGCCTATTAGGCCTACACTAACCTGGAACTAGTTCACTTATAACACCCTTAAACCGATTTTTTTTTTTTTCAAGAAAATACCTTAATCCCTTTTATTGAACCAGATTGCTCAATAAGCATAATCCAAAATTTTTTTAAATTACAAATTAAACCCTAGACTTTGTACAAATTATGAAATGACCAATAAATAAATAATTAATTAAATGAATGGCCTTAGGGAAGCGACATAATAACAATTTTAATGTAAATTAAAAATCCAGAAGAGGCCTTTCTAAGGTTTTTGTATGCCCTGAATTTAAATACAATGTCAGATTGGACAAATTAGAACCCGATAGTGGTCCTGCCTAAACTGGTTAAGTGGCAATTATGCCCCTAGGATTAAATTGAGTGAATAAATGCCTAATTGAAATCCAAAACGGGCGTTTCCGAGGTTTTTAGATGCCCTGGACCCAAATGTGTTATTAGGTTTACCAAACTGGGACATCTTATTGGTCTCGCATGAATGTGTAAATTTATGATAATGCCCATGGGTATAGAATAGACATCTAAAAGAGTTAATAAAATATGAAAAGAGTAACTTTAGGATTTTGGACCTTTTGGACCCGATTCCAAGGTTCATTTGATGAGATGGGATCTCGATAAACATGAAACTAGTTTCATAAAAATTAAGATAACACCCCTGAGCATGGAACATATATCAAAAGAGGAAATTCAAGTCTAAGAAGACCTACCTTAGGGTTTTTGGACCTTCTGGATCTAATCCCAAGATCTGATTTTTGAGATAACGTCTCGGTAGGCATGAAACTAGTCTGGTAAAATTATAAAAATTCCCTTATGGGTTTAAAAGCTATTCAAATGATATAGAAACATCACAATAAGGCCCCCTTAGGATTTTTTAGACCTAGGAACACATTTATAATATCCGTTTAGGCAAACGGGCACTCGGTGCACAGGCTAATATATATTTAACCTTTGAAAACTTAAGGAATTGATATAAAACCTAAGTATTAAGGGGTGGCAGCCCCAAGAGTTAAAATACAAATGTATAAGATATCTAATGAATATTAAGAAATACACAGGTAGTGTCTGCACATAACCGAGTGATGGCTCATATTAGAATTACGTTAGGATGACTGTATTATATACTTGTTCCTGAATTCCCATACCCTGAGTGTTATACACCCCTTGCTGTACATAGTGCTAGACTTGAGTTGTGAGATATTATAGGCAGGCATATGATGATGCATACAAACTTTATGCATACTAGTTTTAGGCATTTCCTTACATACGATATGATATTAACATCAGAGTAGGGCCAACCCCACATCATTAATACATGTTGTGACCTGAATTAAGGGTGTTAATTTGTGTTATCGTATCGTGTTCGAGTCATGTCAATGCATACATATTTGAAAATGTGTGTCAACCCTAACCCGACACTATTAACTAATCGTGTCAAGTTTCAAAACCCAATCCATTTATTAAAAATGTTACACGTGTCGACACGTTTAACCCATTTATTTTAATTTTTTATTTTCTAAATAAAAAATTTACCTATATTTTAATATGTATAAATAATTTTCAAGTTTATTAAACTTTGTACAATGGCCAAATTAAAGTAGAAACCTCTTTTATAAGTACAAAATCTCCAAACCTTGATAAACTTTCAATGTGAGATGAATTACCTTTACTCATGATATCTTTTTATAATTAAATGTGTTAAGTCATGTTAAATGGGTTGACACTACTAAAACCCTAACACGGCATGTTTATTAATCGTGTTATACGTGTTAACCAGTTTATGACCCAACCCCATTTATACTCAACCCAAAACCCATTAACTTTGTGTCATGTTCGAGTCGTGTTATTATTGTGTCAAAAATTGACACCCTTAACCAGAATGGTGTTGCAATGGGGATTGTATCTCCCTTCGCTTATGAGCCGTAAACCCATATTGGAGGGACTAAAATAGGAGCAGAGCCGGTCCCTTGTGTTTGTTTATCCTAAAGCATAGTATAAATGCATTCATGAAAAATGTGCATTTATCGAGCATTAGTACATTGCATTAAGTGCATCATTGGATGATTAATATATATTGTTCTTGCTAATTTTGCTATGATTGCACCTATTGAGTATAACAGTGTTATAGACTTCACTTGTAGACATATTGCTATTGATATTGCCTTATGCAGAAAATTGAGGTGCATCATGGGGTAGGAATACTTTAATGTATCCTATACCAATACCTTTATTATACCATTTATGTTCGTGTTGCCATACAGTTGCTTCCTTACATTTTATTACAGTTGATGTTTATTCTTATATCTGTGTTGTTGATTTGTATACGATACTTGTTGTGTGTATGTTGGACACTAGGATTGCCCACATAAGGCTTGCATTAGTTTTTTGCATCTTGTATGCTTGTGTGTTTTGGGAAATGCTACTGAGCATTATGGCTCAACCCTGTTGTTCATGGGAATGACAGGTACCAGACCGGTAAATACCAGCTGTTGGAGTAGTGTGAGACGAAT
The DNA here is from genome assembly GCA_008638375.1 of Nyssa sinensis. NCBI lineage: Eukaryota > Viridiplantae > Streptophyta > Magnoliopsida > Cornales > Nyssaceae > Nyssa > Nyssa sinensis. The sequence continues at coordinate 9,778,222 of CM018049.1, forward strand.
GGAGTCACAACATTATATAGATTTACATTTGTTGTATTGTATCCAATTATTTTAAGGGTGGATGTACCCTCACTTATATATTCATATACTATGGATTGTATCATTTGATTAGTGTCAACTCTGAACACTTGATTTACATCTTGGATGGATAATTTTGTATAGTCACATCTAATAGTAATCAATTTTATTTAATTCTATTACGGGACTTAAACAAATATAAACATGAGAATGTAATGAAACGAATTCAAGTAAATAATTTAAAAAAAAAAGAAAAATATTTTTAATACACTTGACTAGATTGATTAGTCCATTTATCTTCCTTTTGGGTTCAAATGACCCTATAGTTAGGTCTTTTGGGTTAAGGTCGTGACAATCGGCGATCGTTGCCAACAAGCTTGAACTAGTTGACTAGCCAACGGTTGATCAGGTTGGTCAACGGGTCGGGTTCGAGTTGACCCAATTCGGATGTGTGATAAGGTTTTGAGCATGGGTTTATATTTTTAAACATGACTTGGGTATGTTTGGCAATAGGGATTATAAATCGAAATTGAGATTTGATAAACCTGAAAATAAGAATAAGGTTATCCCTATTCCCAATTTAATAATCAGAAGAATAAAAAATTATAGAATAATGGTTAAATTAATTACAAATCAATAGACAATTAGGATTTAATTCCAATTAAGGGAACCTTTAATTCCAAATTAGAGGGGAATCAATAATTAATTCTTAATCAATAATAGATAAATTTTGGATCCGTGGAGAATTTAAGAATAATTCCCAAAAATCTAAATTTTAATAATTGTGGATTGGTAGCTTAATTTAGGAAAATTACATATAAGTCGACTTTTGTTGGCAGAATTATAAATTAGTATTTTATCAATCTAAAGTAACATAAAATGGCAATTAAAATACAAGAAGAGACATTTCTAACAATTTTGGGCATTCCGAACTCAATGACGAAGTCCGATTAGGCAAATTAGACCCCAAAATATATGAATGAGTGAACTGGACTAATTTTAAATAAGTCTGATTGGGCATTCCTTTTACATTGCTTCAATCCAATTTGCATCTTGTAGAGCTTCAATCATATTTTCTAGTTCATATGTTGAGATATAACATAGATGAGTGATTTCATTCATGAATTTTCCACTCCTAACATCCCCAAGGACTTGTGTGACAAGATGATTCTTTTGTGTCCTAGTTGGTCTAATTTTAGAAGATGTTTTAGGTTGATCTAATTGATGATCAATATATATAGACTCACTTGCTGAGTCTTCTTGAACTGGATATATCATAGTTGGCCTTGTAGGAGATTCATCTATATCATTTGGATCATTGTCATGCTCTTCATTATTTTCTATTTCATTTATAAAAGGCATAAAAATATCATCATAATCGTAAGTAATCTGATCATTATCATTATTTAAGAGATTATCTACTATGACATTTACTGATTCCATTACTTTAGAGGCGTTTAAGTTGAATAATCTATACGCCATACTATTCATAGCATATCCCAAAAAGAAACCTTCATCACTTTTGGACTCAAATTTTCCCAGATGTTCTCTTTCTCTCAAAATAGAGCAAAGACTACTAAAAGTCTTAAAATATTTAATAGCTGCTTTCTTCCCAATCCATAACTCATATGGAGTTATGAGTGTTCATGGTCTTAGATATACTCTGTTAATGGTGTAGCTGTAATAACCTCAAAATTTTTTTTTTTATATATAAAATTTTGTGGTTATTATTATTATTTATTATAGTTATTATTAACATTATTATTATTATAAAAAAAATGTTAAATGAATGTAATGTGTATATTAAAATGAATGGATGATGTGTGGAATATTATGTGTATGTGTATATGTATGGGATGATGTATTACATGAATATGTGTATATGCATATGTATATATAACAGTGCATGTGTGCACTGTGTGTGTGTGTGTGTGCAACAGATCTGGTGTGTGTGTATGTGTGTGTGATGTCGTGTAAGTGTATGTGTGTTTAGAATATGTGTAATGAGTGATATATATAGGTATATATATATATATATATAAGGCAGCTTTGCATTTAATGCAAGGCTGCTTTGTAAAGGAAAGAGAATGGCTGGACGGAGGAGAGGAGGTCAAGAAAAGGGGCTAGCAGTGGGAGACGTGAGGGAGTTGATGTGTGAGGGTTATATCTTGGTCTCGGTTGGGAGGAGAGAAAGGAAAGAAAAACAGAGAGCAAGGGAGAGAAAGAGAGTCCTGGAAGGGAGAAGAGATTTTGGAGCTTGATTCAAGCTTGGAACCAGAGGGTGAAGGAGGTGCACGGCTAGAGAGAGAAACCCAGCAAAAACCGTGAGTGGTCCATTCTAATTTTTTTTGTTTGTTAGCATGTTATATAGATTTGATTCTTGGTCCTTATAGTGTATGAAATGTGGATTATTTTGCAAAAGAAATCACTTAAAATGATTAAGAAACGAGATAGAAACAATGAGTTGCAGGTCTCGGTTATGGGAAGTGGGTCTTGACATTTTATGAGTGGAACTTGGTTTAAATGGTAGGGAACGAACCCTAAGAGGTGCAGAAACCCATTAGGATAAAAATGGAGGTTGAACCGTGACCAAAAAGTCACGAAAATGAAAGAGTAGGGTCGGCGGGAGAGTTGACCGGAATCTTTGAACCCTATTTCGTGAAAATCTAGTGGCTTAGATCTAAAACCAACCTTAGATATGGAATCTACGTGAAAAACCGAAGAGAACCACATTCAGAAACCATGAAAATCTCACTGGAAAAATGTCGCCGGCCCCGGAGAAGGCGCCGGAACCCTACTGGTGTCTTGCCGGAAAAACGGGGAAGAAGGGGGACTGTTCGGGTCAGGTCCGGGTCCGGTTCGGGTTCGGGTCGGGCTTGGGCGATCCGCCCCTACCACGTGTCGCCCTGTTGTTTTAAATTAAAAGATGAAATGGGCTGTTTGGCTACGGGTGTAAGAAATTGAAAATTAAAATTGAAACAGGAACAGGGATATCCTATCCCTGTTCTGGACTAATCCCTGTTTGGGTAACCGAATTGAGAATAGGAGAAATGGAATTACAAATTAACCCCTAGACTTTTGGAAATTAACTTTTAACCAGAACTTTCAGAATTTACAAACTGACCCCCCAACTGTTAATTATTATAATTTGACCCACCAGAATAAAATATTAATTAAATTAATTAATTAATTAATTAATTTAATTATTTAAATATTCTCAAATAATCCGGAGTCCAAATGGGACAAGTCATTAGTGTATTTTGACTATCTCGACCATTCTGAGACCAATTGTGAGGTCCATTTTACGAGACGGGGTCCCAAAAAATAAAAGACCCGTAGTAACCTTTGAAATTATCAAAATGCCCCTGAATTGAAACATAGTCAAACGAACTCCAAATTAAGTAAACAAATAGTGAAACTTTATTATCTCGAGCATTCTGGGCTCAACTGTGGAGTCCGATTTGTGAAAAGAGGTCCCGAAATGTAAGGACCCGTGAAAAGTGCAAAATGACTGTTTTGCCCTTTTGAACCCAGATGTCCGAATTGAGTTCTACGAAAACCTAAACTTATTTTCTTCGACGTCCTGGACTCAATAGTAGAGTTTAATTTAGCAGAATAGAAACTTATAAAATAAAGACATAAAAAAAATTGTTGAATAGCATCATTTAGGAAACAAATGAACTGAGTCACTGTTATGATTTTAGGGACACGAAAAGGCAAGGAGAAGGCGATCTGACCTTCGGTATTCTCACAGTGATCCTACTATACTACAAGTACACCTTCCCGAGTTGAGGTCGATTATCAGGTATGATATATTGTGCTAAGTAAGAAATAGAATTGAGTTTAGGAATACTTACTCTGCTGACTTGATGCTTCACATGTTTGCTTGATTGCTCACATGCTTATGTGCTTCATGCTATTTTGTTGTAATTTGGGTGATAATGTGAATTATGACTATGTGTATATCGCATGTGGTAGTATAGTGTGTATGAGTTATATTCTTTGAGAACTGTTGAGACTATGAAATATGTGATTGAAAGCATGCTTCATGTATAAATGAGATGCATCATTGAGATTACATTGTGACATGAATGAATCAGAGCATATTGGCATAGTGTGGTTCCTTGTACATGGCGTGAGTTGAGCACGTTGTGCTGTGCATTATGAGGGTGCAGATCTTGTGGTGAAAAACCCAAAATCGGCTATTAGGTACTCGCAGGCCTGACGGATTCTGGACCGTGAAGCGAGACATACATGGTACTTGCATGCCATCGGGGAAGATCCGTGAAGCGAGACATGGGTGGGCATAGAGTTGCATGGGTGTGTCACGCATACTGATTCATATATATTGCATACTGTTCATATACTGCCATAATGATATTGAATGCCATATAGAAATAACTGTACACTTGCACATGCCACGCCCTTAATTTTGTTTCTTGCATTAGCATTATATTGTACCAGCAGTTGAGCTGACCCATTCGTGGGACAAACATTTCAAATGACGCTCCAGCTGTGTGGGATGTAGAGATGATTTGACTATAGATTATGTTTGGCCCGAGGGGCGCACTTAATATTGTATAAGGGCATAAGCCCGAGACTATTTCTTATTTTGTATGTTGTGAACGTATGGACCAGACCTTATGTAATGTATCAGAACAGTATATGGAATGTATGCGATTGTCCTTAATTATCTTTTATTTCTTTATTAATTTATTTCTTTTTGTCTCGTTACTCGCGCCTTGGGTTCGCTGGAATTCAGGGCGTGACATTAGCATGCCGTGTTTATAGCTTTTGCACATAGAATTTTAGCTAGGTGTCTACTATTTAGCATTACCTGGGCCATCTCTTGAATTTCTCTATTTTTTCTCTTAACTCCATTCTGTTGTGGAGTACTAGCAGCTGAGAGTTCATAAGAAATTCCAAGTGAATCAAGATAATCAATAAACTATACCTTATCAAATTATGTACCTCTATCATTTCGGATTATAGTGATTAAATATCATTTTTTATTTTGATTTATTTTGCATAACTTAACTAATACTTTAGAGGCATCTAATTTTTCTCTAACAAAATCAACCCAAGTCCATCTAGAAAATCATCAATAACCACTACAATGTATTTTTTTTCTTTACTATACTTTTTTTATAGGAACTGGTCTTATCAGATCCATATGTAATAGCTCTAATGTTCTCGTTATTGAGATTTGATTTGTTCTCTTATGTGAAGCTCTAATTAGTTTTCTTTTTTGGCATGGACTACACATAATATTCTTTGGTGCTTTTAAGGTGGGTAGACCTCTAATAATTTCCTTCGTAAAGAGCTTTGCTAGATCCTTCATATTGACATGTCACGCCCCAAATTCCAGCGAACCCGAGGCATGAGTAACGAGACAAAAAGAAATAAAATAATAAAGAAATGAAAGATAATAATGACATTCTCATACATTCCGTTCACCGTTCTGATACATATATAAAGTCTGGTCCGTTGGTTCACAATATTCAAAATGAAATACAGTCTCGGGCTTATGCCCTTACACAATATCAAAAGCGCCCATCGGGCCCAATATAACCCTCAATCAGACCGTCTCTATATCTCGCACGGCTGGAACATCATCTGAAATGTTTGCCCCACTAAAGGGGTCAGCTCAACATGCTGGTACAATATAATGCTAATGCAAGAAACAAAACTAAGGCCGTGGCATGTGCGAGTGTACAGTTATTTCTATATGGCATTCTATATCATGATGACAGTATATAGACAGTATACAGTATATGAGCAATATGCGTGACACACCCCTGCAACTCTATGCCACCCATGTCTCATGATACGGTCATTCTCCGCTGGCATGAGTACCGCCACTTATGTCTCGCTTCACGGTCCGGAATCCGTCAGGCTCGCAAGTACCTAATGGCCGATTTTGGGTTTTTCACCACAGGATCTGCACCCTCATAATGCAAAGCACCAAGTGCTTACCCACGCCATGTCCAAGGAATCACACCATGCCAATATGCTCTAATCTCATCATGTCATAATGCAATCTCAATGATGCATCTCATTCATACATAAAACATGCTTTCAAGCGTACAATTCATAACATCAACAGTTCTTCAAAGCAGATAATTCACACACCACCTTAACACATGCAATATACCCATAATCATCATCCAACTAAACAAGATAGCACGTAGCACATAAGCATGTGAACACTCGGACAAACATGTGAACAATTAACACAACAAAGCAAGTATTCCTAATCTCAATTCTATTTCTTACTTAGCACAATATATCGTACCTGGTAATCGATCTCAAACCGGAAAAGTATACTCGTAGTCAAGTGAAACCACCGTAAGAACACTGAAGGTCAGATCACCTTCTCTTTGTCTTTCCGTGTCCCTAAAATTCATAACATGAAACTCAGTTTAATCGTCACTTGAATTATGCTATTCATCAAATTTTACGTCTTTATCTTATAAACTTCTACTTTGCTAAATTAAACTCTACTGTTGAATCCGGGACGTTGAAGAAAATGAGTTTAGGCTTTCATAGAATTCAATTCGGGCACCTGGGTTAAAAAGGGCAAAACAGTCATTTTGCACTTTACACGGGTCCTTACATTTCGTGATCTCTTCTCACAAATCGGACTCTACGGTTGAGTCCGGAATGCTCGAGATAATAAAGTTTCACTATTTGTTTACCTAATTCGGAGTTCATTTGATTGTATTTCAATTCAGGGGTATTTTGGTAATTTTATACGTTGCTACGTGTCTTTTATTTTTCGGGACCCCGTCTCGTAAAACAGACCTCACCATTGGTCTCAGAATGACCGAGATAGTCAAAATACACTAATGACTTGTCCCATTTGGACTCCGGAATATATTTGAATATTTAATTAATTAAATAATTAATTTAATTAATTTAATTAATATTTTATTAATAATTTAATCAGGTGGGTCAAAGTGTAATTTCTAACAGTTGGGGGGTCAATTTGTAATTTTCGAAAGTTCAGGGTTAAGGTTCAAATTCTAAAAGGTTCAAATTCCAAAAGGTTCAAATTCCAAAAGGTCCAAATTAAAACTAGTTTAATTTGTTATTCTAAATCAGGTTAACCAAACAGGGCTTATCCAGAACAGGGATAGGATATCCCTGTTCCTATTTTAAATTTAAAAGTTTTTAATTTCTTATCTCCGTAACCAAACGCCCCAATTTGGTTTTTAATTTAAAACCAGTGAGCGACACGTGGCAGGGGCGGGTCAGGCCAAGCCCGACCCGACCCGAACCAACCCGACCCGGACCCGTACAGTCCTCATCTCCCCCCCCCATTTTTCTAGTAGGGTTTCGGCGGTCTCCGGTCACCTTCTCCGGCGACGTCGCCGGAACTGTAAAAAATCAAGTTTTTAAACTTGATTTTTTTTGGTGTTTTCAAACCCTCTTTCGATTCCAAACCATCCCAAAGTAATTTTTGGACATTTTAACACTGTTTTGAAGCTCCCAATTGCAATGAAAAGCCTAGACTCCCCCCATGGCCGTGACCTGCACATTCATTTTTCTCTCTCATTTCTCAACCATTTTGGTTGATTCTTGTCCCTAAATTCTCCATATTTCATGCTCTATAAGTTCCAACAATTAAATCTAAGCAATAGGCTACAAAACAAGTTGGATATTTGAGAGATTTTCTAGAGAGAGAAAGCTTACGGTTATGGGTTTCCAACCCTGTGATGGTGCTTCTCTCCTCTTGCTTTGCCTCTGTTCTCCCCTTTGGCCTCCTTAGCTTCCTTCTTTCTGCTTCTCTTTCAAAAACCAGAGCACACACATCACTCTCTCTCTTTCCTTTCACTTTCTCTCTCTACACTTCTCTCTCTCTCTCTAAAATTCCACGACAGGTCTGCTCCTCTCCACTCTCTTCACTCACTTATACACACAAAATCTCACTCATGCACTCACCTAACCCCTTACACACCCACTGCCATACACCACCTCAAGCATGCTCTCTTGAGTATGCCACACTCAACACATACACACACACACGGCACACACCTGACACACACTGTTTTATACATATATATATATATACATATATATATATATTTACATATTTAAATACACACTCATATGTACACACATATACACACCAAACAATTTAATTTATATATATATATATATATATACACACACACATCATAACAATAATAATAATAATAATAATAATAATAATAATAATAATAATAATAATAATAATAATAATAAAATAATGATAACAACTTGAGAATTTTATTTAAAAAAAAAAAATTTTCAGGTTGTTACATGACATGTCCTAGCTTTTGGTGCCACAGATCTATAGTGTCTAGTCTAATCCTATCGCATTTATAGGTAAGGTCTGGTATTACTAAATAACAATTTTCTATAGTCCTAAGACCTCGTACTGAGCACTTTCTATCTTGGTTTATCATTGAATAACTTGAGTTATTAAAACTGGCCTTATGTTATGAGTCACACAATTAACTTATAGTTATTAGACTTGCCTTAAGTTCGTCAATATAAATGTCATCATCTATTTTGGGGAATTTAGGTATTTTGATGGAACCTTTTCTAATTACCTTTCATTTATTTTCATCCCCTATAGTGACTGTTCCACATTTGCATTTTTCTAAATAACAAAATTGTGTTTTATTATGAGTCATGTGCAGTCACCTTTGCATTTTTCTAAATAAAAAAAATTGGATTTTATTATGAATCATGTGTCTTGGGCTACCACAATCAAATAACCATGTAATGTCGTTGTAGCTTTGAAGGAAGTATAGGTTACAGATGCTTTGACTAGATCTTCCTTTACCCATATTGTTAGCTCTAAGGGTTTTTAACTAAAGGCATTTTAGTGCTTTTGATGATAACATGACATTGTCCAAGATGACTAATGTTTTATTCAAGTGACAATGAAAGTAGGTCATCTAGGTCAAAGAAGATTGTTGACCAAGAAATGACAAAGTCCATCAAGCTAAAGGATTTCACTCATGAACACGTTTCAAGGCAATAATCAATTCAACTAGAATGCTCTCATGATAAATAAACCAAAATGGACACACTCAAGCTCAATGATTCAAGACAAGTCAAGATAAGACTTCTTATTTTTCTTATTGTGGGTTTTGAGTGATTTATGATTAGATTGATCATTGGTCATAAGCTCTTACTATTTAAAATGATCAACTAAGAATTAACCTCAAATGTTTTTTTTTTCAAAACAAAATAATTACCATACTATAAGTTTTGAAATGATCAACTAGTCGACTGGTTGATCATTTAGTCAACTGAATCTGGCATGTCGAGATTCAAATTTTGAATAGAAAAAAAATGGGAGGAACAACTTTTTTTGAAAAGCAACGGCAATATTCTTTTAAGGTCTATAAATAGAGTTTTTTTATAGCATTCTATGATATCTCTTTACAAGTTTACACTTCTATATCTCTATTCTTAAATTTAGATCTAACTATTAAAAGCCTTGATCTTAAATTTCTACTCATCTTAAATACTCTAAGCTTACACCAAATCTATCTATAGAGAGTGAGCATTTATTACAGAAATCTACTATTGAAGATGGTGATTATTGGTAAACAAATTTTGTATCATCTCATTGTGGTGAGAGTTCTAGGTAGGTACTACCCAAGTGAGGCAAAAATAGTATATTTTTCTGGGAAAAGAGTGAGAAACTCTTATTGTAAAGGTTTTATCTCCACCTGCAAGGAAATCAAGATAGTAGAAAAATTCAAGTGGAGATACTTGATCGAGAACGTGGGAAGTTTTTTAAACCTCGTAAAAATTGTTGTGTTTGCTTTTCTTTTCTTTCTTTACTCTTTTACATGTGCATTTTCAACATACATTTTTAAAGTTTGTACAGGTTTTCAATATTTTCTAAATAACCTATTCATTCCCCTATAGGGTAAATATCTTTGCAACAAGTGATATCAAAGCCTCATGTTTTGAAAAATAAAGCTAACACTCTAAGAGAAAAAATATGAAAAATATTGTAGGAACTGTCTTTGCTGAAGGGAAATCAACAAATAGACCTCCATTATTTAGTGGCCAAATTTACACTTATTGAAAAGTTAAAATGAAGATCTATCTTCAAGCCTTGACTGTGAAATATAGAAGGTCATTTATAAATGGGCCTCACATTTTTATGAAGACCAAAAGCTCTACTAGCACCACCAAGGTTGCTAAGGGAGAACATGAATGGGATGAAAATGATTTCAAACTCATTCAAACAAATGCTAAGGCTACGAGCAATTTATATTGTGCCTTGGATGCAAATGAGTTTAATAGAATCTCCGTCGACGAATCTACAAAGGAGATACGGGATAAACTTGAAGTCACCTACGAATATACAAATCAAGTTAAAGAATCCTAAATTAGTATGCTAGTTCATAATTATGAACTATTTAAAGTAAATGCTAGTGATTCCATACCTGAAATGTTTTCTCACTTTACTAATATTATTAATTCTTTGAAAGCTCTTGGTAAGAGTTACACTAATGTTGAAATGGTGAGAAAAATTCATAGGTATTTACCAAGAATATGGGAAGCCAAGGTGACAGCCATTCAAGAAAAAAAGGATCTCAATAAGATAAGCCTTGATGAGCTCCTATTGTAAAGATCTGAAAAATCAGGGTAAATTTTTCGTTTTGCCAATAGAACACTATTCATGCACTATTTGCCGGTAGGGCACTACACATTCATCATTTAGACATAAGTCATTTTTAAAAGCATATTTTGAGTATGCCATAGAAGATAAATATTCTTATAATGTTAAAATACACCTCCTGTGAGAATTTGAGCCTAATTAGAAATAGTTTAAAAAAAATAGATCATAAAGGGCATCCCGGGTGGACCCGGCCATACCCGCCAATGGGCGAAAATAATTTTTTTAGAAAAATATCATTTAAAATAATTTTAAGAACTTTGGTTAAATCAGAATGTCCAATTAAGGCGTTTCAGGACGGGTTGTAGTGTAACGGGGTCCCGAACTCATTAAGGGCAAAAGGGTCTTTTTACCCCTTAGCCCTTTAGTATAAATAGAGCACTTAGGCTGAAAAATATACAAAATTGGTCTGAGAAAGGAGCTGCAGCTCATTCATGGAGAGAAAAGGTGAGAAAAACCTAGGTTTTCCAACTTTCAAGCTTCCAAAACACATCTCTAGCCTTGAAATCTCACAAGACTTCCTTCTAGGAAGTTGTTCCCCACGTCAAGGGCTACGTTCTTACTGATTGGTTCGGCTGTACAATGAGCACAACTCCCTAGGGTTGAGAAAAACCCTTTTAGGTATGATATTTTGCTAAGTAAAGAATAGGGTTAAGTTTAGGAGTGTTTTTATATGTTGATTGTATAACCTACATGCTTATTTGTTATTAGAGAATCACCTAGCTTATAGTTACTTTGAAAACCTAGGATTGGCACCTTATGTACCTATGTATTTTTTGAAAATTTGTTGAAATGATGAACATGTAATATGACTATATGTAGAATTCATTGCATTCTAGCTTATGTTCATGTAAACAAAGTCTTGTAGTTAGAAAGTTATGATTTATTCAATGTGTTGGTACTTTATGTATCTTGTAATCTTTGAGAATTTTGTAAGGTTGTGAATATGTAATATGTTTATATGTGTAATTGATTAGATTACATGCTAGGTTCATGTAGACAAAGTTTTGTGATTCGAAAGTTATAGTTGCTTTATGTGTAATGCATTATTTAAGGCATACTTCATGTGTTTGATGAAATGCTTCATTGGAATTGCATAGAAAAATCAAGGCATCTTGGCATACATGAATCTTTGGAAACATGGCATGAGTTGAGCACATTGGTGCTATGCATTATGAGGGTGTATATCCTGTGGTAAAAAACTTAAAATTGGCCATGGTACTCGCGATCCAACATTGACTTACCATGAAGCAAGACATATGATTGGTACTCACGTTCTATCCGGGAAGGACCGTGAAGCGAGACATGGGTGTGGCATAGAGTTGCATGTGCGTATCATGCATATTGCCATTGCATTACATTGATGAATTGAAAGGCATATAGCTTATAAATGTATACTTATACATGCCACGCCTTAACTTTGTTCTTTATATTAGCATTATGTCATACCAACAATCTTGTTGGCCCTATATGGGAGCTATATATTACAGATAAGGCTCCCAGTACTTGAGACTTGATGAAGTCTTGAAGAATGGAAGGGAAATGGACCATGAAGAACATTTGGCCCATGGGGCATATTTTTGAGTTGTATGAGGGCATAAGCCCTAAGACTTATGTAATTAACTTGTAAAACCTTGTCTAGTATGGAAACTATGGGCAAGACCCTAAATTTATAATGAGCATGAAGTTGTGATCTTTTGAATTTCAAGTATATGTGTATATATGATGGATTGTATGTTTTAAATGATGTATAAATGTTTAATTGAATTAAAGGATGTAGTTTGGCTGCTAGTTTAAGAATGGTGAATTATGTTGTGGAATATTAGGTTGAAAAGGCTTAGAAAACAAAGAAAATTATGGTGAAATTTTTTAAAATATAGTAACTAGATTGAGTAGAGCAGGAGAGCATGCCTATATTTTCAAAGTAGGGAAATAAATTACTTAAGAAGAAAAAGAAAGGTAAGGAAATAGAAATAGGGGCCAATTAGTCCAAAAATTACTTTAGGTCGAAAAATAAGGAAAAAGGGGTAAAATGGTCATTTTACATGTTATAGGGCCCCACACCAAGTTTGGTGATGAAATAAATTGAAATGAGTATAAAAATATCAAATAAAGATTTTAGGCCAAAGTTAGAATTTTGGCACTGTAGCATTTTAGCTACTGGTTTACTGAAGTTGTGAATAGTAAACCAATAGCCCAGCAGACCAGCCCAGCCCGCACACCGCGCGCCCTGCTGCCTGCCTACACGTGCCCATACCCTTGCCTGCTGCCTCGCCATGCGCACCCAGCCTTGATAGCTCCTTGACACCAGCCTTTGGCCATCCTTTTGAGCCATATTTGGCCACCCTTTTGGGTCATGTTTGACCAATCCTTAGGCCATGTTTGGCCACTTCCTTAGACAACCTTAGGTAAAATTTTTGACCTATTCTTCGCCTATGTCTTAAGGCATCTGGGACCCATTTGGCCCATTATTCCAAGGCATATTTAGAGACATTTTGGGGCTATCTTGGAGACCATGCTTGAACATGACTTAGACTGATTTTGACTATTAGTTGGGGGAGATATTTGATTAGCATTAGAAAACTATTTTGGGTAAGTCTAATAGCAAGTTTTCATTTTTAATTTTGGTGAAACATGGGGAAATAAATGAATAATCAACTAAATCCATTTAATTACCTTTTATTTATTCTTCTTAATTCATTTCACTCACTCCCCAAGTTTATAAAAATTCTGGGCGTGACACCTATGATCTCCCATGACTCATGAGCTCACTAAAAGAAGCCATAAAGAGGAAAACAAGCCAAAGAAGAGCCTCGCTCTTAAATCTTCATCACATAAAAACGAAGATGAAGTCGAAGAAAAAGAGGATGAAGGAAGTGATGAGGATGTTTCCTTTATCACAAAAAAGTTCAAAATCTACCTAAGAATGAAGTAACAAAATTGAAAGTAACAAAAAGGAGAATCAAGTATGAAAGAACCCCCAACTTTCTACGAATGCCCCAAATCTGGACACATAAAGGCGAAGTGTCCTCAACTCAAAGGAGAAGGAATGAGAACCAAAAAGAAGGCAATGAAAATTACTTGGTATGAATTGGAAGAAGAATCAAGCGACTAAGAAGTAGCCAATTTTTGCCTCATAACTCAAGAAGATGAGGTAAACTTTAATAATCATCTCCTTCTTATAAGGAATTAGAAAATGCCTTTGAAGAATTGCACGAGAAACTTGTGAAAATCTTTTTTAAAAACAACGATCTTAAAAAGATAATATCTTCTCTTTCAAATGATCTTCAAATTTCAAATGATAAAAATAAAATTTTAAATAAAGAAAATGATTCATTGATTTTGAGAAATAAGGATCTTGAGGAAGAAAATTCATCTCTCAAGAAAAATGAGGATGATATAAATTTCACCATTAAAAATTTTACTAAGGGAAGTGAAATTTTGGATAAGATCATCTCACAACAAAGATGTGTTTTTGATAAAGAGAGTTTGAGATATAATGCCCATACCAAGAAAAATTGTTATAAAAAATTCTTTGTAAGAGCCTATAATTCTAATGCAACCATTCATGCACAATCTTTAAGAAAATCTAGAAAATGCATAAAGGACAAAGGCAAAATGATTTGGGTTCCAAAATGAACTTTTTTACCTAAGACTAACCCTCAAGGACCCAAGAAGGTTTGAGTACCAAAAAGAGTTGCTTTTGTAGATGTGCTTAAAGTGCTCCTCAAGCAAGGACAAATGGTTCCTTGATAGTGGATGCTCAAGGCACATGACCGGATACAAAGCCAAGCTCACATCTCTTACTTCGAAGGATGGTGGATATGTGAGTTTTGGGAACAACTCAAAAGGTAAAATTATTGGCATTGGAAGCATAGATAAAAATGCTTCTTTATCTATTGAAAATGTCCTTCTAGTTGATGACTTGAAACATAACTTACTTAGTATTAGTCAACTATGTGATAAAGGTTATGTTATTATTTTTTAAGCCAATAAATGCCTAATTAAATATGCGTGCAACCATGAAAATATTTTATTTGTTGCATATAGGGATAAAAAAATTTTTATTACATTAACTTTGATGATATTGCATCAAAAAATGTGCAATGCTTTGCGGCCATAAATGAAAATAGTTGGTTATGGCATAGGAGACTAAGACATCCAAGTATGGACTTAATCTCCAACTTGTCTAGACATGAACTAGTTAGAGATTTACCCAAAACCAAATTTGTAAAAGATGATATATGTGGTGCTTGCCAACTAGGAAAACAAGTGAAAACCTCATTCAAAAAGAAGAATGAGATTTCAACAAGTAAACCATTATAACTCTTACATTTGGGCTTATTTGACCACACTTGGGTTGCAAGCTTAGGAGAAAAATAATATGCCTTTGTAATAGTTGATGACTACTCAAGATATACTAGGGTACTATTCCTATCTCACAACGATGAGGCACATGAAGCTTTTACAAAATTATGTAGAAGAATCCAAAATGAAAAGGGATATACTATTAATAATGTTAGAAGCGATAGAGGTAGAAAATTTGATAATAAAGATATATAAAAATATTGTTATAAATGTGGAATTGGTTACAATTTTTTAGCCCCTTGGACCCTCAAAAAAATAGAGTAATGAGAGGAAAAATAAATCACTCTAAGAAATGGCTAGAACAATGCTTAATGAGCATAACATACCCAAATACTTTTGGGTTGAAGCAGTAAACAATGCTTGTTATGTGATTAATAGAGTAAGCATAAGACCAAAACTTAATAAAACACCCTATGAACTTTAGAATAATAAAAAGTCATTAGGCACTTTCGTGTATTTTGTTGTAAATGTTATATCCTAAATGACAAAGAAAACTTGAGAAAGTTTGATGCTAAATCCGACGAAGGAATTTTTCTAAGATATTCTACCATAAATAAAGCATATAGAATTTCTAACAAAAGAACCCTAACTTTAGAAGAATCTATTATGTTTTGTTTGATGAATCTTATCCACACATCACAAAAAAAAAAAATGTGGATGATGATGATGATTATGTACAAAATGATTCAAATACAAATGAACCACTTCAAGACAATAATAGTATAAATCATTAAAATCTTGAAGAAGAAAAAGAAAATGAAATTGTAACTCAAAATGTTGAATTAGATCCTTCCATAGAATGAAAGTTTGTCAAACATCACCCTAAAGATCAAATCATTGGTGAACCAACTCAAAGAGTTGCTACTAAAGCATCATTAAGAAATTTGTGCAATAATCGAGCATTCTCATCTCAAATTGAACCCAAAAACATTCAAGAAGCTAAAAATGATGAATCTTGGATATTAGCTATATAAGAATAATTAAATCAATTTGAAGAAAATGATGTATGGACCATAATACCAAAACCAAAGTGTAATTAAAACTAAGTGGGTCTTTAGAAATAAGAAAGATGAGGAAGGGAACATAACAAGAAACAAAGGTAGGTTAGTAGCCTAATGATACAATCAAGAAGAGGGCATTAATTATGAAGAAACGTTTGCCCCAGTTGTTAGATTATAAGTCATAAGAATGTTACTTGCCTTTATATACCACAAAGGATTTAAACTCTATCAAATAGATGTAAAGAGTGCATTCTTAAATGGATTCATTTTCGAAGAAGTATATGTTGAATAACTTTCTGGATTTGAAAACCATGAAAAACCAAACCATGTATACAAGCTAATCAACACCTTATATGGTTTGAAACAAGCTTCTAAAGCTTAGTATGAAAGATTTAGTGGCTTTCTCACTAAAAATAAATTTATTAGAGGAAATAGATACCACTTTGTTTATTAAAACAAAAGGAAAGGAAATACTCATTGTGCAAATATATGTTGATGACATTATATTTGCCTTAACAAATAAATATATATGTAAGGGCTTCACTAAGTGCATTCAAGACGAGTTTGAAATGAGCATATTGGGATAATTAAACTTATTTTTAGGTTTACAAATAAAACAATCAAAAAAATGAGCATTTATTAATCAATCTAGATATGTTAAAGAACTATTTAACTGGTTTGACATGGAAGATACAAAACCCATGAGTACTCCCATGAGTGCAACTACCAAACTTGATAAAAATGACACAGAAAATGATGTAAACATTAAAAAACATAGAGATATGATTGGAAGTTTCTTGTATCTCACTACAAGTAAACCGGACATTATGTTTAGTGTATACTTGTGTGTAAGATTTCAATCTTGTCGTAAAGAATCAAACCTAAAATCCCTAAAAAAAATCTTTAGGTACTTACTATGAACAACTAATATAGGATTGTTTTATCTTTGAAACACTTCTTTTGATCTATTAAGCTATTCGGATGCTAATTTTTCTAGTTACAAAGTTGATAGAAAAAGCACAAGCGAGACTTGTCATTTTCTTGGACATTCTTGTAACACCCCGACCCAAATAAATCAGACTAATTCCATAAATACTCAAAAAGGGTCAAATAATAAAACTGAGGCAGACCGAGCTAGTGAATGTAATACCAAAATAGACTCGAGCTATCATAATGATTTATGTACAATAATAGGGATGCAGTTCGAGACAAACTGTACGGTTCACGAATTGAATAAATATACAGTATTTGAATACACGATTAATAAATTCAGGTAATCCTGAGCAACCTAGGACTACCCATACGAGAAACCGGGTTACACGAAAAAATGTGTATGCAAACACATACATGTATGAGTATATCTATATACATGTGTATATATATATATGTATATATGGGGATACATATATATATTTATGTATATAATAAGATATATATAGGAATATATATATATATATATATATCAATATATGTGTGTATTAGTGTGTGTATATATATGTGTGCGTGTGTGCATATGTATATATATATATATACTATGTGAGATGTGTGTATATTGATATACCACAAAACGACAAAACAATCCTCAAGCGACACGTATGTCCAACAGATCAATTAAAGGCTCAGATATCCAGAGCATTCCGAGCATTCAGAGTAGATCTACGAAACTTAAAGGACCGAGCTCACGCCTACAGAGCAGAACTACATTCTTACGAAAGCCTACAGGTCCGAGCACGGACCTCCAGAGCACTCTCCGCTATTTAGAGCTCATCACCGCCTTGATATCTACCGAGCAAAGAATAAGGAAACAGTCTTCTACAAGGAAACAGCCACACATGGTTATCTCTATTTTGATACAATGACCAACATGGAAACTACTATCTCCGATGATCAAATCCCTACTTTCATATCTCCAAATCCTAATCAACTTAGGAAAGCCACCATCTATATATTAAACCCTAGAGATACGCTTTATTTTCTATGCTCATTCTTTGGCTTACATTACAGTCTTTTCAATTTAGTTTATTGACTTAAGCATGGGAGCGGCTACCGCCGGAGCCAATCCGGTGGTCTTCTGATCATCTTTTTGAGTGTTCTTCAGGTCACAGAAGGTCAAAATCGGCTACAGCCAAAAAATGCAGCATCATATATATATATATATATGTATATATATATATATAAAAGTAGAAAAGGAAAGGGAATTAGGGAAGTAGACATTGTCGGCAACACATAGTGAAGGTGTTATGTGTTGTCCTATATATATACATATATATTATATATAACCAAAATGCATGTCTTTTATATTATATACTATTATATATAAATATTTTGTGTAAAATAAAGACAAAAGAAAGAAAAAGTCAGAAAAGGAAGGAGAACTGAGAGGGAAGAGAGAGAGAGGGGCAATGCACTAGTTATATATATATATATATAGACACACATGCACTGTGGTGCATTTGGGGAAAAGAAATCAAGAAACTGAGAAGGTTGGGAGATTCAAAAATGGGAAAAACAAAAGGGAAGAAGAGAAACAACAAGAAAGAGGTGAGTTCTTGAAAGTTTAATTTTCAAATTTTCATTCTGGGTTTTTTTTAAAAGTTGATAAAGCTTAGAAACAACTGCATGATGTTAATCTATGGAGAAAATAGAACACGTAGGAAGAAATCGCAAGTAAAATGTTGAAAAAATGAGTGAGAAAATTTATTAGAAAATGGAAGATTTTGAAACATGAGTTTTCAATGTGTTTTAAAGGCTTAAAATGCTATCTAAAGGTCCTAAATTGTGTTTTAGGATGATTAGAAGTGAAAGTAGCCTTTAAAATGAAGAAAAAAATTAGAAAAAAATGCAGTCCAGTCACCGGTGCCGGAGATAGTGATCGGAACTGCTGCAAAAAACCTCACCGGGAAAGCGGGGGAAGAAGAAGGAACTGTTAGGTTGCTAGTTTGGGTCGAATCCTGGGTCGAGTTTGGACCCGCCCAAGCGCAATAATGGGTAACCCAAAGCTATATCGTTTTGGGGAAATAGTTGATTTTAAATAAAAACAGTTAGGAAAGAAAATCATGAAGAAGTGCGGCCGAAAGGTTTCGAACCCTGGTGCATGGGGGCAAGTAGCACTTAAGCCACATAGCTTAACCACCATGCCACTCAGGCACGTGCGATTATATAATAAAACAAATAAGTCACGTGGATAGTGTAAATCTACTATTTTGGACCTTCTAAACCCAATGATGGGGTCCGTTTCATGAGACAAAGTCTCAAAAAAAAGACTCGTAAAAGTGCCAAATGACCAAAATGCCCCTAAGGTAATTATGAGTCAAACAAACTCTAGTTAAAACAAATGAATAGTAAATTATTATTATTTTGTGCATTCCGGACTCAACGGTGGAGTCCGATTTGTGAAAATAGGCCCCGAGAAATAAAGATACGTAAAAGGATAAAATGACCATTTTGCCCTTTTTTAGTACAAAAGTCCGAATTGAAGTCCGTGAAAGCCTAAACTGACTTTTTCGACGTCCTGGACTCAATAGTAGAGTCCATTTTAACAAATGAGATACTTATAGCAATAATGTATAAAATTTGATGAATAGCATAGATTATATATAAAGTAGACTAAGATGTATTTCCTGAATACTAGGATCGTCAAAAGGGAAAGAGAAGGAAGTTCTAGCCATGTCACACATTCATTTCTTATTACTGCTAAGTTTGTATTCCTATGCATTTAGCTATTTCTTATTCCACAATTGATGCTTATTCTAGCTTGTGAATATTGTAGGATTAAATTCTATATCCTGATCATGTGATTATTATACATATGATACTTGAGTGATGCACAGTCATATTTTATACTCTGAGTGAAAATCATAATCATTACATACATTATTAAATACCAGAGTAGTGTACAATCACAATGCCCATTCGATACTATAATCAACTACAAAAATAAAGAGTAGGTCGGGTCTACATGAGCAAGTTAGATAGATGAATCTGATTGCAAAAGGGTAAGGCTGGGTCCTACTATCATAATAAAGAGTAGTTCGGGTCTACATGAGCAAGTTAAACAGGTGGATCTGATTGCAAAAGGGTAAGGTTAGGTTCTGCTAAACAACAATAAAAGGTAAGCTGGGTGTACATGAGCAAGTCAGATGGATGGATCTGATTACAAAAGGCTAAGGTCAGGTTTTACTATTATACTAAAGAGTAGGCTGTGTGTAAATGAGCAAGTCAGATGGATAGATCTGATTGCAAAAGGGTAAGGCCGGGTTCTACAGTTATATATCAAACTATGGTTATCATTCGATATATTATTGCATTTATTTGGTTAAGCATTTTACGTTCCTAATAAATGAACATATGGTTGCATGAATCATCTCTTATATTGAGCAGTTATCTATTTGTGGCAGTATTTTTACTAGTTAGGTCAGATACCTATCGATGATTTATATACATGATATCGTTTGGATATTCATTGTTTTACTATCATGAGATGTGGCTTAGACCCGAGGGGTCAGTTCTGTTACTTCACATGATGTGACTTACTATTGTGACACCTTATTTTCTTGATTTGTTATTTTATTGTCATAACCTCGTTTATCTTGTTTTGTGAACTTCCTTATGTTGACCTTGACCCATGACAGAGCAAAAGGTTTTACTTATTGGGCTAAGTTAGCTCATTACAGATTTATTCTGACTATTTTAAGTAAAGACGCCACAGTTTAAAAGTAGGGATCAAGATCCCGACAGGCTTAGAGTTGCTACAAATATATATATACTGCAAGGATATTTGATAGTGAAGTATGGTACTTGTCCTATGTTCTCCCATCACCCCACGTCCTGGGGATAGTTGTATTTAGAGTTTTTGGGTCTATAAATTTAAGAACTCTAGTATTATAAACGCAAAAATTTTATTAAGTCTTCCGCTGTGTATTTAATTATTAATTGCATGTTAACAATACTCAAATATAAATGTTAAGTTAAAGTTAAAAAGGAAAAAATCTGGTTCGACAAATGAGTCAAGTCGGGGTCGCAATGCTAGATCTGCACAGAGTGGGTTTTGGGTCATGACAATTCCCTTATGTCATAGTTTAGAAAAAAGCAAAATTCCATAGCATTGTCCACGGTCGAAACAGAATATGTATCAGTTGGGAGTTTTTATGCTCAGACTCTATATATGAAGCAACAACTTCAAGACTTTAAGATTAATTATGATCTAATCCCAATTAAATGTGATAACATTAGTGCAATTAAGATAAGTAAAAATCCAATCTAAACACATAGAGATTAGACATCATTTTCTTAGGGATTATGTGCAAAATAGTGATGTAATCCTTGAATTCATTGATACAAACAATCAATTAGCGGATATATTCACCAAACCAAGAGGAGAGGTTTTGCTTTATTAGAAGAGAACTAGGAATTATTGACCCAAAATATTTGAGTAAGTGATAAAAATCACTTCTTCTCAAATTAGTCGACTGTCTTTATAAACTTGTCGACTGATAATAGGAAAAATCGACCATAAGGTCCATTGAAGTCACGTAGCCAAACATGAAATTGGCTACTGGTCAAGTCAATCGACCGACCAATCGACTGATAGATAAAATCATCGATTGCATGGGAAAATTAGTCGACTAATTAAGTTTTTAAAGAAAGAATTATAGGTACTAGTTGAACTAGTTGACCTACCAGTCGACTGCCCCAAACCTAGGGCAAAACCAGTCGACTGATGGTATAAATCAGTCTGTTGATTCAGTCGAATCTATAAAAATAGAGCAATTTTCAAACTTTTCAAACTCGTACTCATAACGACTCTTCGACTTCTCTCTCTCTCTCTAATCGTTCGAAAACTTCCAAGTTCTTCCCCCAATATTTAATCTTTCTTCTATGGCTTCCAAAACCAAAAAGTCCATCATCTAAATCCCTAAAAAATCATTCTAGAGAAGATTTTGATGCCAAACAACAAACTAAATCTTGCAACGATCATCGAGTCTTTCTCAATACCACTATTGTTAAACAATTCCATGACAACATCAAACATTGTCATATGGAGTACGGGAAAACCATTAGCACATCTTTCTTCGAGTCCCAATCCATTTTGATAGGTTTTTACTTTGATTACCTAGGTTGGACCAAATTCCTCTCATCCTCCAATATCCAATACACCCGACTTGTCCAACTCTTCTACGCCTACTTTGAGATACCAACAAGTCTCAATGCATCATCATAGGTTCTTGACCACCTAATCTCACTCAAACTCGAGACTCTCTAAAAAATCCTTGACATCCCCTAAGGGGACTTCCAATAGTTAACTACCAATACTTGGGTGGTGCGTGATGGGTTCAATCCCTCACGACTGTACAATAATTGTGCGGTGACTCCACCATCATCAAGGTCTTCAAACCAAAAGTCTCCCAACTCATTTTTGACTCGTGCCTCATCTACCACATCATTATAAACAACATCTTTCCACCTGCCGGTGGACGAGACTTTGTCTTGTACATAGACGTGTTCATCATTTGGTGTGTCTTAAACCACCAAAAGATCGACCTTCCTCAAATCATTCTCCACCATATGAATAATTGCCTCAAGAAGAAACGAGGCATCCTCCCATATGGAAACCACCTCACAACACTCTTTAAACATCACTAAATCGACTTTGGTGTTGAAACTGACTTCTACACCCCAATACACACGGACATCTACTCTAAAGGAACTCTTAAGTCCATGGGGTACAAATTCATCGACCAAGTATAGGTCCCCAAATCCTCTCCCGCTCCCCCATCCAAACAAACTCAAGAACCTTACTCTTCTACGCTCCCCACCACTCAAAACACCTAACCTCTTCCTTCTCCTCCAGGAGATAGATTGCGATTTTCGAAACCAAATTCGAACCGTTGAATCCAATCTCTCCAAAACCCCATCCTCAATGACTGAGAGTATAGAGGTCATAGAGAATGGCATCCACATTCTCAAGATTTGTGTCGACTTTCTCTACGAGCACAGTGAGAGGAAGACGGCGAGACTAAGTTTAAAGTGCTCGAGGTCAAGGACACCTTTCACCAAATCCTCGGCACAAGGAATAGGCCACCTCTTCCTATACAGCCTTAGGTCATTTATTTTTAAAGATAACAAAGGGGGAGAAGAATAATAAAATTGGAATAATATGATTTTTTTTTATGTTTCAAAATCATTTTTGTCTTTCTCTTCTTATTTTTACATGAAATACTTGTATTCATGCTTTACATTGTAAAAGATCAAATTTAATGAATAAAAAAGATATTTTGTTATATCTCTCTTATGTGTTATGTGCAAGTTTATGTGCTTATTCATAATATTTAAATGCATAAACAAAGCATGAAAACATGGTATAACTCTCTAACCTTAATAGACAATGATTACATGTTGATAGGGGGAGAAATAGAAAAATGCGCTTAATAGTTTAAATCTATTCATTCGTGGCATAAATTCAAATTTACAAATTGATAGGGGCAGAATATATGAAAAATCATAATTCTCTATCAATTATGTCTTTAATTTACTAACTGTATTTTAACAAAGGACATTGTTTTGTCATCGTCTAAAAATGAGAGATGGTTAGCCCTAAGGGTTTTCAACCAAGGGATCTCAATAATCTTGATGATAATAAGGCATTGTCTATGAGGACTAATATTTTATTCAAGTGACAATGCAAATAGGTCATCTAGGTCAAAGAATATTATTGACCAATAAATGACAAAGTCCATCAAGCTAAAGGATTCCACTGAAGAACATGTTTCAAGGAAAGAATAATTTAAGTGGAATGCTTTCATGATAAATCAAGAAAATGGATACACTCAAGCTCAACGATTCAAGGCAACTTAAGAGAAGACTTTTTATTTTCCTTATTTTGGGTTTTGAGTGATTTTGGATTAGATTGATCATTGATTGTAAGCTCTTACTATTTAAAATGATCAACTAAGAACTAACCTTAAATGTTTTTTTCAAAACAAAACAATTAGTACACTTTAAGTTTTGAAAGATCAAAAGGTTTTGATAAAGTACACTGAGAAAAATAGGCAAGAAGACATACACTGTCCAAACCAATTGACCAGTTCATGGAATTAGTCAACTAATTCTTAAAGCTTACTTTTACACTAATCAAACTAGTCTACTAGTTCCAAGAACCAGTCGACCGAGTGACCATTTTATGAAAAGCCTGAACTAATTGTCCAATGTAGTCGACCTAAAGGATAAATCAGTCGACTATTTTTCGAAGGCTAAAACCATGTACATTAGAACCATTCGACTGATCTAAAAGACTACCCAACTGATTGTTCTTGAACAATTTGTCACACCCTTAACCCGGAGGGCCGGACTAAGGGGTCATTAGAACCTCGAAAGGAATGTGATAAGACTAACCATTCTAGTTAAGTGTATAAAATATATGCCATTTTTTATAATTTATTTACTTTAAATCATTTTCTTTAGTTGGTTTCGGTTCGGTTCCATGATTACACTTGTTCAAGTCCCACAATGGGATTAATTGAAATTGATTACTATCAAATGAGCTATACCAACCATCCATCAATTGTGTATAATATGGTAATGTTCAAAGCTAACTCTAGCAGTCCTTATGTAGAGATCTGAAAAAAAAATGAGGGAAAATTTTTCGTTTTGCCGGTAGGATATTTGGCATACACGGTTTTGTCGGTCAAGCCCGGTTTTGCTAGTAAAGCATCTAAATGCGTCAGTTCACCATTTGACATGATTGAAGGCATATTTTGAGTGTGTAATAGAAGAGAAATATGCTTAGAATATTGTGAGGTAGCTACTGTTCAAATTTTAGCTAAAACAGAAACTGTTTCAAAATTGGACAAAAAGGGCGTTCGGGTGGCCCGGGTGGGACGGGCCTAAAACGACCTCAAATGAAAATATTTTCTTCTAAGAGTTTTCCTTTAAAATAATTTTATGAACATTGGTTAAAACAAAATTTTGAATTGAAGCGTTTAGGAATGGGTTGTAGAGTAACGAGGTTTCGGGCTCATTAAGGGCAAAATGGTCATTTTCCCTTAGCCCCTTTGTCCACCACTATAAATACAGCCCCTTAGACCATTTTTATCATAAATTGGGTCTGAAATTACAGAATTCACTTTCTTATAGAGAGAGAGTGAGAAAAGCCCTAGAAATTCAAGAATTCAAGCTGCCGAAACACATATTTCGAGTGGGATTTTGGCCAAACTTTCTTCTGGAAAGTTGTTCGTCTCCATGAGTAATATATCCTCACTGAACAATTTGGCTATCCAGAAAATACAGCTTCTACAGTTTGTGAAAAACTGATTTTAGGTATGGTTTCTTGCTAAGCTAGGAATAGATTTAGTTTTTCTTGCTTTGCTACATGTTGATTGAGCTGTATAGATGTTTAATTAATGCTAGGAATCCACCTAGGTGGTGTTGAATTGAAATACCTAGAGTTGGAAATTTGGGGCTTTATGTATTCTTTGGTTTATTTGATGTTTTGTTGCTATGAAGATAACTTATCTTGTCTTTGTATTTGATTGCTATATTTGGTATGTATTTATGTGATATTTACTTGACATCTTGGAGGGGAATTGGTTGTGTAATGTATTAGTCTTGCATGGAATGTTAGTGACTTTGTGAAATTCATTGTGGTTGGTGAAATGGTGACATTGTGGCTTGAAAGATATGTTAAGTTGTGTGGTTATGATCTATGTTATGTGAAGCATGGTATGGAAATTTAAAGTTATGAATCATGTGGGGTTTAAAGGCATGACTTGAAAATGTACACCATGTGTTTGATTATTTGTCACATTGAATTTGCATGATGAAATCATGGCATGTTGGCATGGTGAAATTCTTTGGACACATGGTGTGAGTTGGGCACGAAGTGCTATGCATTATGAGGGTGTAGATCCTGTGGTGAAAAACCCAAAATTGGCCATTTGGTACCGCATGCCAACGGGGTCCGGACCGTGAAGCGAGACATGTATCGGTGCTTGATTGACCCGACGGGAAGCGGCCCGTGAAACAGGTGTGGTACTCGATGGACCATCGGATGCGATCCGTAAAACCGAGACATGGGTGTGGCATGACATGGCATAGAGTTGACATGGGTATGGCATAGAGTTTGCATGTGTGAGTCATGCATAGCGTGTTGCATTGCATTAAACAACGGGAAGGGAAATTATATCTTGAAATTGTACACTTGCACACGCCACGTCCTAAATTTGTTGCTAGTATTAGTGAGTTATCATACCAGCAGTTGAGCTGACCCATTCGTGGGCAATACATTTCAGATGAGGCACCAGCTGCTTGAGACTTCTTTGAGTGTTGAAGAAAAAGAAGGAAATGGATTTTGTAGAAGATTTGACCTTTGGGGGCATGTTTTGAATGTATGGGCATAAGCCCACTTTGTTGTATTTTATATTTAAACTTATGTAAATTGTAAACCTTAGGCCTTGGGCCATTTTAAAAAAATGTATGAGTTGGAACTCAATGAATGTATGATGTTTGATTTAAATGTATACTAGAGGTTACTTGATATTCGGGAGTTAAATATGCATTAAATGGAAGTGTTAGAAAATAGTGGATGCATGTTTAAGAGTTGATGGATTTTGATGCAATTATACCCATATATGTTGTGATTATTAGGTGATGAAAATACTTGAAAAAAAAATAAAGGAGACTATGTCGAATTTTTGGTAGAATCAAAGTGGGAAATAGGTGTGTAAATGACTTTTTAAAAGGAGTGGAAAAAATGCGTAAAATGGGGGCTTAGAAGCTAGGGAATTTGGGCTAAAAGTGGGAAGAAAAGAGGGTTTAAAAGACTTGGAAAAAATTCAAAAATGGGAAAAGTAGGTTGCAGCCATGAACAGTAAATTTTCAGAAATCAGAAAATCAGCTCTCTGTTGGAACAGTAAAACAACCAGAAAACAGCCCAGTAGCCGCAGCCTGTCGCGCGCCCCAACGCGCGCCGCGCCTTACGCGCGCCCTGCGCCCTGCACGAGCCTGTGCCCGTGCGCCCTGCGCGCGCGTGGCCTGCCCCCCTGCGCGCCTGCTGCTGCCCATGCGCGCGCCCACTGCTGCCTTGCATGCTGCCACCTGCTGTCCAACCAATGGGCAGCCATTTTTTTGGCCATGTTGTAACCTATCTTCCAAGGGCATTTTGAGGCCATTAAACCATAATTTTGACCCAAACTTTTGAGTTCATTTTAGACCATTTTAGGCCATTGTACCAAGCCAAGTTGGGGCAATTTATGGGACACTTTTTAGGCATAAATCAAGGCCATGTTTGGCCATTTATTTGGACCACTTCTTGGACTATACCTTAGGGTAATTTGAGCCTTTTTTGGGCGACCATTACAGGGCACTTTGAGAAAGGTTTTGAGAACATTTTGAGAACCGTTTTTAAACATGATTTAAAGTATTTGGGCATTAATTGAGAGGAATACTTGAGCTATGTTGAGGAACGATTTGAGTTATATTGAATGCCGAATCTTTACTTAAATTGTTGGGAGAAACTTGAGGAATGATGATGGAGATTTAATTTAAATTTAATTCATTGTCATTTATTTATTCCTTTTCTTTCATTCAGTCGCTCCTCGGGTTCGTGGAAATTCGGGGTGTGACACCTTATTATATACAAAACATATATAAATGGTCTAAAAATGATACAGGCACCCTTAATAATTACAACTGAATAAATGCATCAAAGGACACTCTACTAACACAATGGTCTCCATTCCTCTTGTACTACTCCAGCAGCTATCATCCATCAACTGTATATACCTGTCATTCCTATGAACAGTAGGGGTGAGCCATAACGCTCAATAGGGTTTTTCAAGACACACAAGTAAGCAATGTGCAAAAACTAATGCAAGTCCAAAGAGGACAATCCCTAATATTTAGTATGCATCACAAGCACACAATAACAACATATACCAGTCACAAGCATAGATATAACTATCAAGAATGTGTGACACCACTACATATGGTTTAACAATAGTAATCAAACAATTAGTATGCATATATGCATCAAAATGAACACAAGATATTCGTATAGTCATACTAACCCCACAAAACACCTCCATTTCCTATATAAAGGCACTAGAATATATATATATATATATAATAGATTGGTTGTACCACCAACACGGTCATCAACTCGATAATCAGCAAGGTGTGATCACCATACAGTCCTAATACATATTGGATACAACCATAATATACAAGTCAATCATCACCTACTGCATTCATCCAATTAACCAATGCAAGCATTCAATGCATAATGCACAACACTTTCATGAATGAAATATGATATGTTTATGGTTTCATGATGCCTTTGACATATGCACAGGGCCCCCAAAGCACCTATATCTTACCCTTTCATAAGTTGCTAACTCATAGGCCTGGTAAACCTCTCGCGCGAGATTACTGTCTATAACCAAAGGGGGTCACCCTTCCCATCACAATAATCGGGACTCACATTCTCTCACTATCAAACAAATCTGCATAATCAGATTTACACAAATCTCACAACACTCCAGTATGATCAAAATCCTTAATTCCACATAAATCTTGTACCACTCTGATATACTCAATATCCTTATATTCATTCAATCTCATACTACTCTGGTCGGCTCAATATCATCATGTCCGCTCAAATCTCACACCACTCATGTATACATCAATAATATAAATAACAAAAAACATCAATATCCATAAAAATTGTAATTTAATGTAATACAACATATTTGATTTACCAATAATCACATAAATCACAATGTTCATAGATATACATCCATAGAGGAAATGTAAAAATTAATAAGAATCAACATGATAGTCACATTCACCTTATAATATCATACATGAATCTAACATCATGATAATCATAGTAATAGTCGTAGCATACTGATAAATAAATGACAAAGTATCTAATAACAATGATAGACATACATGTCAACAGGTCAGGACCTCACTCTAATAACAATGATAGACATACATGTCAACAGGTCAGGACCTCACTCTAGTCTCAATCATCATCGCACTACAAGAAGACACTACATGTGCCATTCATAATGTGTTTCAAATACCTTACACACTCGATGTTCCATCCTTGAGACCACCTTGGTCCTTAATACTAAGGTATCTTTTCAAGTCTTATTGTTCTCTACGGCTAATTACATATTAGTCTACACATCAGGTACTTGTTTTCCTAAACGGATATTAAAAACATGTTCTCGGGCCTCAAAAACTCTAAGCAAGGCCCATTATATTGTTTCTAAGTCATTTGAATGTCTTTTAAACTCATAAGGGCATTTTTATAATTTATCGAACAAGCTACGCATCTACCGAGACACCGTCTCACAAAATTAACCTTAGAATCAGATCTAGAAAGCCCAAAAACCCTAGAGATGCCCTTTTCACATTTTATTAATCTTTTAGATATTTGTTCCATGCCTAGGGGCATTTTGGTTATTTCAAATATTCATATGAGACCAACCCTGTGTCCCCATTTCATTAATATGATGTCATAATTGAGTTTCTAGCATTTAAAAATATTAGAAATGCCTCTTTCGGATCTTAATTTGGCTTTTAATTGCTCAATGTAATCTAGGGGTATTATCGTCATTTTATTAATTTAGGCGGGACCATTACCAGGTCCCAATTTGTCCAATCTAGTCTCATATTTGAATTTTGGGCATCCAAAAACCTTAGAATTGTCATGATCCAGGCCCCAAAGACCCAAGTAGTGATGTAAAATTACCATAAATCATTTATAACTTAGTCCACATGATTCGTCAAGTGAACAGAAGTCAACTGGACTTCCGAACACTAGGTTTGACCAAGGCGTTATTGCATTAATGCTTAAAAAACTCGATATTTGAAATCCTTGGAATTGACCTTGCAAAGTCACGGTAATTGTTTCTTAAGTATCCACTAGTTTAAAAGTGATTTTTAATAAATTTTAGTTATAGGGTAACTCACCTAATTAGCTATGGTCCAAGGTGTTATTTTTAGAAAAATAGAAATTTTGTTCTTGGAATGGATAGTTAACTTTTTATTCTTAGGGAATTAGGTCTTGAGATTCTTTTCATTAGTTCCAAATGGGGGGTACTTCCTTATTTACATTATAATGTCTTAAGTAAATGAAATAAAACTATTTACTTAAATGACATTTAATGTAAATAAAGTGTCTACTAACAATGTTGTCTGTGTAGCAAAATGCAGAGCATAATTTGCCTTATGTCCATTTCAGTTGACCATTCAATCGATTGAGTTTATCTTTCAGTCGATTAAAAGTCTAGGATTTTTAGGTTCTTTAGCTTCTGTTAATTCTAGACGACTGATCCTTCCATTTAGTAGACTGAATCAGTCATCCAACACCTGAATATGTTATTTTTGTGACTTTTTCATTCATTTTTTGAACCATTTTCTTTATCAAAGTTTGACATAACATAAATAAGGTATTCCTAAAATCAAATCACATCATTTTACAATATCCAAGAGTATTATATATATCATCAGTTAGTCCCAAATCACATAACATCATCATATACCAAACATCTCAAATAGTTTAAGTTTGGTTACATATCAAAGAGCTTGACTCTTATAAGCTCAACATCAAGGCCAACATATGACCACATTTACATGAGTTTACACAAATGAAAAAGAGAATCAACATAAATAAAACATATGTCCTTGGTCCTCCAAATTCAATTCACCAAGGCATCTATAAATGCTCTAACAATGATTTCTCCATCACGTGGGCTCCTTGCCGTACCTATAATCTAGTATGGGTCAATACAATAACCCCAGTTGGAAACCTCTAAACATAGGAAAAAGCAAATGGTGATACGCGTTTGCATGTGCTAATGTAGTGCCACGTAAGTGCTCTCCGAACATGCATTATCAACAAGGATAGAGACTCAAGAGTTATCAAACTTTCATATGCTAATACATATAATCATCTATAAAGGGAAACATCATCCAAGTTCAACAATATATGACTAATTTAGTTAAGGATTCATATTTCATCCAAGTCCAACAATATATGAGCAAATTAGTTGATGACTCATATTTCATCCAAGTTGTTCCAATTCTCAAGTCTTCCATCTCAAATTCTCAAAGTCTCAATCCCTAAACACTATTCTCTTAGTCGGCCCTCGGTAAGCCTTATGTGCTTTATGAGTTACTAACCCGATGGAGACAAATAACCACCCGTGCAGGTTTACAACTCACAAGCCAAAGGAAGACAACATCCCAAACACAATATCAAACCTCAGGAAAACGTAATCTCACCATGCTTAAAAAAACACAATTGATGTAACCCATCTTTAGCCCAAATGTCCATTCCTTTCCAAATTCTCATTCTCATTATTCCAAAGGCATTTTACCAACATTTATATCCAGAATTCATGCTAAATTCACCAAATTAATCAACCATTCATGCAACGATGTTCAAAGCATCACTTTATAACATGAATAGTCATAGAGACATTTCTACAAACACTTGGTATATAAGAGAGAATTTCATGAATATTACATTCAAAACCCATATTCTGAATATATCCTCGAATCATTTTGCATTTAACGGGGAGTGAAATCAATGTCAAAATAAGGTAAAAATGAGTCATTCTAAGAAGACAAACCATCAAATAATCAAGTCTTCAAGTCACATGCAATCTATAGTCAAATATTCAAGAACTAGCACATGTATATCATGAAATAAAATGATGAACTGTCAAATCTACCTAAACATATACTTTTCATCTAGGTTTAAAAGTCCCTACCTCATTTCTTGAAGGTTTGTACAAAACCCTAGACGTTCTCTTCATTTTTCTCAACTTTTCTCCAAACCCTAGCCTTCCAATAGGTGTAGGAGTCCCAAATATGGAAGATCTAGCCTTAGAAATCATTGATGTGCCTTGATTTAGTAAGAAGATGGAGTTTGGGAAAATAGATGGAAGTCTAGCTCCCTCCTTGCAAGCCGTGAGTGTAGAGAGAGAGAGAGAGAGAAAAGAGAAAAATCAGAAAAATGAGATAGGACTCTCACTTGGTCATGGTTAGGGGGTATTTTTACCCCTAAAATCCTAATATGCTCAATTACCACTTTGCCCCTCATTTAAGTAATTTTTCTTCTTCCCTTTAATTGCCCTTTTTTGTCATTTCCATGTGTACACAAATTGATTCATCACAAACCCAACATTTAAAGGTTCTTTTAAGTCATGATACAATATTTATCAGGTACTACACTCGCACAAACTCGCAATGATGGTAAAATGAATATTTTGCCCCTATAGTCATTTAATGTGTCTAAATGAACTCCAATGGTTTCCAAAATTTTTCTAAACTAATATTTATTATAATAAATAAATTATATATCATTCTTATCCATTATTTATATTTTCAAATATTTATAAAATACTACAAAATTTACTCGATGTTATAGGAATAGTCATTTCCAGATTTTAATTAACCTTTAAATTACTTAAACTATCATTAGGGGTATTTTATAATTTTACATAATTATGTGATACCAACCTGGTTCCCCAAATGCCCAAACCAACCCTACCATTGAGTCTAAAATTCCCATGAACCTTAAAAAACCTCCTATTTTATTTTAATTGCATTGAAAATTCAACATATTAAAAAAGGGGCATTTTCATAATTTTTCCTTCTTAAATTGGTTCAACAATGAACCTTTCGAATTCTGAACCTATTCATTTTGAACCTTTAACCAAAAAAAAAAAAGGTTTTTTCCCAATTTGCACAAACAAACAGCCCTAAGCCCAACACAAGACCCAACCCACGATCTAGACCTGTAACCCAGATTTGAGACCCGATTGATTGACCTGGGTCAATGTTTGACCAGTTGACCATTTGACCCGTCGAAGTCAGTCATCTTCTCCGGTGCTGGTACACTGGTGATCCATTTTCTAATCTGACTTTCATGTTTTTCTTCACCATTTTTTATCATTTTTCATCCCGAACACTCTTTAGTCTAGTTCCATGATGTTTGCTACAAGATTCGAAGCCCAAAATGAGGGATTCTGACCAATCCCAATTTTTTGGCCACATTAAAATTTCTCAGTTTTACTTTGTTTTGACAATTGTTCCCCACCTATTTTGATCCCATTGGGTTCTCCACCATTCTCCTATATTCAAATGCGAGTTTGAAACTCCATAACACTGATATCAAAGAGAACCGAGATGGGGTTCTCTCTCACTCTCACTGAATGGTGTTCCCATACACACACGCACATATATATGCACAACCACACTCACAAGCATGCATCCACCATAGGGAAATCCAAAGAAAAGCTAAGAAAAACCCCTACATGTCCTTCATGACCTACGGCTAGAGAGAGCTTGGACCGAGCTCCCATGGCTGCCAAACCCTCCTCCTAACACTGCGTAGCTCCTTTTTTTTCTTCTTCTCCTTCTTACTTTCTATTTTCCTTCCTTTCTTCTCTTTTTCTTTCCCTTCCTCTTCTTTAACTGGTTCACTTTGTGTTCTCTCACACACTTTCTCATGCCGAAACACACACGCGTACTATTTATCTTTCTCCCTCTCTAATTTTCTTTTAGGGTCCTTACCTCACACACAACACACTTACAATTTCTCTCTTCTCTCCCTTTGAACACACACTCTTCCATACACAATCGGTTAGAGAGAGAGAGAGAGTTAGCATGGGAGAGAGGGGGAGTGGTCTGCCGTAGGTAGGGAGAAAGGAAGGAGAGAGAGAGAGAGAGAGAGAGAGATAGAGGAAAAGGGTTTGTCTTTCTTATTCTATCAAATTTCAAATATGTCTCCTTACAATGCACCTTCACACAACCAATCCATTCTCTCCCACCACTACAATTTGACATATGTCCTCTATCACGACAACACACCCTTTTGCGGATTAGGGGTCGTGGCCGACACTGTCACCCAAACAGGCCGTACAAAATCAAATGAATTACACAACAAAGTAAATTTTTTTCTTTTATTTTATCAACCACGGAAGGTACACATATGCAACTCATCTAATAACTAATTGAATTTAACAATCATCAATAAGATCATTCATAAGTACAATTTCCATCATCATTGATCACAATTCAAATCTAATAACATCTTCTAATATCACAAAGTCACAATGTCTATATTAGTATCAACCTTACAGGATTAATTCAAATTATGTCTTGGAGCTGTACTTCATTAATGTTATCCACAAACACATCACTAGCATTAAACATCATTATTGTCTTTCCTTCCATATTGTGTTACCTAAAAAATTTTTATAATTCTGTAGTGAGCTAACTTAAGCTCAGTAATTAAATCATTTACCTTACCATGGGTTAAACAAGGATGTATAACAAGAAAATAATCATAGGATATCAAGTTCAAAGGAATCAGCCATCAGGCCAGAATAACACATTTCACAAAGAGGTTACAATTACAGTAGGGGTGACTAAATAAGTCAACAAGCATAAATTTATGAACATAAAATGTTTAGTTACCAAAATCAAAGGGATTCAAATTGAATATAATGATGATTCTCAAAGGCATATTTCACATCCAAAGAATATCATCATTAGATCAACAATCATGGTATAGAATCAAACATATATATAGAAATCTAAGTCTATTAGATGGTATCAACAAATAGGGCACAACTACCCACAAACAACACTCATTTAGGATCACCACTCATCTCTAAGTTTCCCTAAATGGTACCAAGAGCTCTTATCAAATAATCATGTCCTTATCAAGACTACGTGTTGGGTATCATTCCTAAACACCGACCCGGAGGTCATCAACATCAATAGTCAAAATGGACATTGTACAGACACGGCCCCAGGTATTCACAACATAACCCCAAGTACTCACAAACAATATTATCAGCACATGGATTCCACAAGGTATGTACATATACACAGATTACAAATTTTCACAACAAAATGGATCACAATGATCACAAAGATAAGATAATTCTAAGGAGTCGAAGGACTCATAGATATTTACAGCAAATGGAATCTCGTTAGATCACAAATTCCATAACATAGGATCACAGTAAACAATAGGTTGTGGACTTAAAGCAATTATTGATACAGAATTTCAAGAAATAAGGATTGGCAGTTATACAAGTATGCCACATTGGCAGAGTAGAAGTCCATATATTAGAGTTCGGGTTTACTTGCATTGGGTCCTTAGCATTACATTCCCATACTAGTACCATAGTAGTTATTCTATAGTTGTAACGTCCCATAATTTTGTATATAAAATAAGTAGATTAAAATATTAATAATATATTATTATGCCATATAATTGATATAATATATCAAGTAACGGGTTAGAAATTTGTTGGAGAATATTGGAACTTATTTAAACCCATTAAATGACTATAGGGGTAAGATAGTCATTTTACCATCTTCACGGGTCTATGTGAGTGAGATACTCGAAAAATACTATAATAAAGTTTAAATAAATATTATAAATGCTAATGAAATTGATAAATGAGTTTTATAATTCAATTGATTCTATCAAGAGTGATAGGATGAATTGAATTGGGACGAGAGAAAAAAAAAAGGGTTTAAGAAGCGTACTTGATTATTTGTAGCTAATCAAACAAGAATTTGGCTTGAACTCCTTAACTTTAGATCATCAATTGTGTAAAACTCCATCTTGAATTGGGTAGAACTTTGGCTTGTGTAGAACAAAGCTTCAAAAAATATAGAGAAAGAAATTGATGCTGCACTTTTTGACTCGCAACACGTGAGGACTCCATGACCTGTAGAACACTCAGAGAGATGATCAGAGGACCACCGGATTGGCTCCGGCGGTAGCCGCTCCGATGCTTAAGTAAGTAAGGGAATTGAAAGACTGTATTGAAAGCCAAAAGAATGAGCATAGAGCATAAGGCGTACCTTTAGGGTTTAATTTATAGGCCGTGGCTTTCCTCAGTTGGTGAGGATTTGATGCCATGAATATCGGGATTTGATCATCGGAGATTTGCAGTTACCTTGTGGAGCATTGAATCGTAGATGGAGATAATCATAGGTAGTAGTTTCCGTGTTGAAGGCTGTTTCCTTATTCCCCGCTTAACGGTTGTTAAGGAAACCATATATGCATTGTTGAATAAATATTGTCCAGAGCAGGAGGTCTGGAAGATGTACATGAGAATATCCTGAATGCTTCATCTGCACTGTATGACCGAGTTTATCGGTTCTGAATGATATGTAAATAAGAATGTCCCGAAGGCTGGTGGCTGCTCTGTATGATAGACATATGAGAATACCCTGAAGGCTTGTGGCTGTTCTGTATGTCCGAAGTATATGAGCTCTGTAGGATCGAGATTTGTTGATCTGATGGGCACACGTGTCTCAAAGTGATTGGTGTGTCTGTTTGTGGTATATCAGCTACTCCCCCCCCGAGCCCTTGTTAAAAGCTAGGGATTTAACTAGGGTTGAGGGTTTTGTGAAGAGTCATACATTTTGCCTTCCCACTTCTCGAGACGTCGATTTAACGTGTCATTTATTGCGCAGCCGATACTCGAGAATCCATCATTATTCTCAACCGTTGTGTCGGCTCGTCTTGGAAGGCTCATATTTCGAATGCGTATATAGAGAGAGGGAAAGGTCTTTCACACATTTCTTCTGCATTTATCTCTACAGTACCAGACCGTCATTTGACATATCTTGGAGTTTCGGAGGATCTCCGATGTTCATAACCCTTTCTTGATCTCAGGTTCGACTTTTAGTCCCCTTCTTCATTTCTTCTCGTTTGTTTCGTCTCTTTCTTCTTGTTCGCCATGTCTGGCTTAGAATCACACTCTGGTTTGGGAAGTCCTTCTGAGACTGATCCTCAAATGCAATTAGTGAATGTTGATGAAAATAGAATGGTAGTTCCTCCCTCTAGTCCGGGAGTTAGGATTGTCGATGCTTTTGATGATCCCCCGAATAGGGCTGGCGAGACCTCTGGTCGGTCTGGTCGCAGAGAGGAGGGTGAGAGTGTAATTACTGAAAGTATGTTGAAGGAGTTATGGGCGAAGTTCAAACTTCCCAAAAATGTTACTTTCAGGGTCCCAGATTCTCAAGATCGCCCGGACGATGTTAGAGATGGAGAAATCTGTGCCTATCTGGCCTGGTTTGAACTGGGTCTTACACTCCCCTTTCCTGATATAATAAAACAATTCTTTTGTTGGTTTGATCTGTGCCCTGCAGACCTGAACCTTAACAGTTGGAGACATCTGTTGAGCTTTATCGTATTAGGGCATATGAATAATGTCGAGGTGTCCCTTGACCTGATCCGTAGCAATATGGATCTAAAACTTCAAAAGGCGGAAGGCCTTTATTATATGTCTTTTGATAGTGGGTTCAGACCCCTTACTTCTGTGCCCTCCTCCAACAAGACCTGGAAGAAATGGTACTTCTTTATTAAAGGAGGATGGGAATTCAAGAACTTCGAGGGTCAACCTTCCACATTCCCTCGAACCACTAGGCCAAGGGGTGAGATTGAACTTTTTCGTGGCTGCGTTGACTCCGTTTTGTTTGCCAATTTGTTGAACTGATCAATTTCTGTGCTTGCTTTGCAGTTAAGAGTGCGTGGAAGAGACCAGATTTCTCTCCCGCGGTTCAGAAGCAGTATAAGAAGCTTTTGAAGCCCAGCATTAGGGATCATTCTTCCATTGTCAACCCTGATAAATTAATGGCTGCCAGGGGTAGTGTTGAGGAGATTGCTGATAATGTGATGGCTCAGTGGGAGTCCGGGCCATCACCGCCTGTGGTGGGGGAGACTTCTTCTCTAGTGGTTCCTCCCGTTCCGAAGAAGCGGAGGCTGATTTCGTCCTCTCCCGGGCCTGCTGAAAGGGAGGAAGAGGCTCCCGTCCCTATCACGGTGGTTCCTCCAATCCCGTCTCGTCGAGCGGGTAAAGAGGCATCATCATCATCGGTGGCTCCTGATGTTGCTGGTCAGGGGGCCAAGAAGATTCTGAGTGACTTCTGGGCCAAAGGCTCAGTTAAAATTAAGCCTCAAGCGTCGGGGAAGCTTCTTGCTGACTTGACCGCTCTTCAGGTTAAGGTGAGCTCGTCAGGCCCATACTTCTCTTACCTTTAAGCGTTTATACTGGTGTTTGAGTCGTTTTCTTTGTGTTATGCAGACCTTGCATACCCTTTCTGCTTTGGTGGAGGTCTCTCCATCTGTGGAAGAGCTTGACCAACTTAGGGCCAATCTGGACGATCTGGGACTCCAGCTGGGTACTGCTCGGTCGGAGGCTCATGATTCTGCGGAGAAGTTGAAGGAGTGTCAGAACTCCTTGATAGTGATGGAGTCGGAGAAGAACCTTGCCGTTGATCGGGCAAGGAGGTTGCAGGTGGAGCTGAATGGCTTGCGGTACCAGCACCGTAGACAGCTTGATGAAGCAGTGGAGCAGGCATTGGTGGACAATGAGGAGGAGATGAGGTCGAAGCTGGAAGGAATGGCCCATCGTTTGATTATGTTTGGGTTTAATAACTTCCGCTCTCGGCTTCTTGCCAAGTTCCCTGACCTAGACGTTTCCTCAATTGTGCCGCCTGGATCTGAACCTTCAGAGGTTAACCAGGACGAAGTGGCTGATGTCCTCCCGGCCGATCCCACGGAAGTGGTTGTACCGACTGAGGTGGTTGATACTGCACCTGCCGAACCTTCTCCTGTCGTTGATCCTGTTCCTGCTAATCAGGCTTAGGATCTATATTTTGTTATCTTTCAATGTACTTGAGACATACATTTTGTTTAATGGAACAGTATTTTGGCTAATGCTCGCCTCTTTGGTTATATTGCTCTGTAGCATTTGTGCATATCTTTGAGTTATGTGGCTCTGTAGTGCCTTAACATGTAGTTGATGGTAATAATCGTTGCAAGTTGCATTGCTCTGGAGTTTAGTGTATACCATATCAGATTTTCCTCTGTAGGTAGTTGTGTTCCGAACTTTTTTACTTGCCCTAGGTCAGTAATTGGGGACTTCTTTTTTTTTGAAGTATTTCAAAGCTGACCGTTCTGAATCCGGGGACATAATAATAAGTGGATACCTTTGTGATTGTAGTTTGGTTGATCAGATCTTCTGCCTCCAAACCTGTTAGAAATCAAGAAACGTCATAGTTGATGGACCTCTGTTGTACACGTGGCCCTGTAAGTGTTAATGACATGGAGAAACCGTCACGTCATATACGTGGGAAAGATTAAAAGCCTGTGTATTACGTGTATGGCCCTGCCTTTTGTTTCTCCCGAGAGGGTGGTTTAATACTCCATTTATTGCACCTCCGCCGTTTGGGATTTCGAAGCTAGCTCTTCGCTTAACCGTTGTGACGGTTCAACTGGGTGGCCTTTGGTCTTCCAGTGTCTATATATATGGAAACGAGGGCATATGGTTGTGCTCAATCCTTTTGCTCCCCGAATTGTTTGTAAGAGAGGTTTTTATATGCTGCCGGAGTTCTTCCATTCGTCCGGAGATGATGGATGATTCCTTGCCTGAGTTGGGAATAATTAAACTGTGGCCAAAAGTTAACCCTCCCCTATTTTCAGTCTCCAAGGAAGGATTGAAGGAGGCACAAGTCTTCTTGTTTCCTCTGGTATCTAGTCGAGATTTCTCCGATTGGTGGTGGCCCCTCCCTGATTCAACCGAGGCCTGGAGCGCTGGTGATGAAGACGAAGGTGAGTTGCCTCCTCTTCCTCACGCCCTGTCAGAGACCCTTGCTCCAAGTGGCTGGGGTGAAACAGACGGTGTGAAGAAGAAGATTGAAGGTGGGTTGCCTCCTCCCGCTTATAACTCGGCAGTGACAACTGCTCTGAGGGAGATGAATGGGGGCCGCCTCCTCCCCTTTGTGACTTGGCAGGAACCCTTGCTTCAATTGGCTGAGGCGTTATGCCGATTACAAAGGTGGAGAATGAAAAGTCTCTTGAGGCTCAGAGCCCTTATCATCCGTTGGTCATGGGACCAGTGATAGTGATGATGAAATGGCCTGGGCGCTACTTGATGCAGACTGGGGTTCAGGGTTCCTTCCTTTCAAATGGAGCCGATGAGGGCAGTTTTGAAGGTTTTGGATCTTGTGCCCCTTTATCATCCCAGGAGAAGAGCCATTATGTTGCCAAGCGTAGCTTCTGTAATAGCTTCTGTAATAGCTTCTGTAATAGCTTCTGTAGTAGTGTCTTTGTACTGATGTAAATCTTTTGAGTTATCAATAAAGTTGAATTTCTTCTCCTCAGATCTGATATTTTCTGTGAATGTGCTCTTTTGAAACTTAAGCACCTTCTCATGCACTTCCGATTGTTCTGAAAATAAATCAAAGAACTTAGAAAAATGCCAGAATCGAAGTACTTTACCTTTGGTTGAAACCATAGTACTGGTTCGTTTGACAGATAAGCCAAATAATATGAGTGTTAGATCCGAGGTGTTTCGATCTAGGAAACTTTAGTTGATAGATGCTCGGAACTTCTGCTTCGGATAGACTGGATCACAGAATCTGCTAATTGAAGACGGACTAGGCTCGGAAGGCTTATGCATTAAAGTAGTCTAGGCTCGGTAGGCCTGCATATTTTATGAACCAAGTATTTAAGATCTGTATATCATGGACCAGACTCTGAAGGCCTGTGCATTATAGATGGACCAAGTCATGAGACTTGTGCATTAATATATGGACCAGGCTCTGGAGGCCTGTGCATTAATAGATGGACCAAGTCATAAGACTTGTGCATTAATAGATGGACCAGGCTCTGAAGGCCTGTGCATTAATAGATGGACCAGGCTCTGAAGGCCTGTGCATTAATAGATGGACCAAGGCATAAGACTTGTGTATTAATAGATGGACCAGGCTCTGAAGGCCTGTGCATTAATAGATGGACCAGGCCATGAGACTTGTGCATTAATATATGGACCAGGCTCTGGAGGCCTGTGCATTAATAGATGGACCAAGTCATAAGACTTGTGCATTAATAGATGGACCAGGCTCTGAAGGCCTGTGCATTAATAGATGGACCAGGCTCTGAAGGCCTGTGCATTAATAGATGGACCAGGCTCTGAAGGCCTGTGCATTAATGATGGACCAAGTCATAAGACTTGTGCATTAATAGATGGACCAGGCTCTGAAGGCCTGTGCATTAATAGATGGACCAGGCTCTGAAGGCCTGTGCATTAATAGATGGACCAAGTCATAAGACTTGTGCATTAAGAGATGGACCAAGTGCACATTCGTACATTATGGACCAGGCTCTGGAGGCCTGTGCATTAATAGATGGACCAAGTCATAAGACTTGTGCATTTAATAGATGGACCAGGCTCTGAAGGCCTGTGCATTAATAGATGGACCAGGCTCTGGAGGCCTGTGCATTAATAGATGGACCAAGTCATAAGACTTGTGCATTTAATAGATGGACCAGGCTCTGAAGGCCTGTGCATTAATAGATGGACCAGGCTTTGGAGGCCTGTGCATTAATAGATGGACCAGGCTCTGGAGGCCTGTGCATTTATAGATGGACCAGGCTCTGGAGGCCTGTGCATTAATAGATGGACCAGGCTCTGGAGGCCTGTGCATTTATAGATGGACCAGGCTCTGGAGGCCTGTGCATTAATAGATGAACAGTTTTATGGAAGTAAAAAAAAAAAGTCTTCATTGATAATACTTCTGCAGGTGTTCTACGTTCCATGGCCTAGGAACAGGTTTCCCAGTCATGTCTTCAAGCCAGTAAGTGGTAGGTCGAACGACCTTTGTTACTTTATAGGGGCCTTCCCAGTTTGGTGACAACTTTCCCATGGTAGGATCCTTGGTGTTCTGAAAGACTCTTCTTAAGACGAAGTCTCCAACTTGAAAGTTGACTGTCTTGAGTCCTACCTTGGATTTGTTGACCATTCTTTGCTGATAAGCTTCCATCCTGATGCTGGCTTGATCCCTTCTCTCTTCGAGCAAGTCCAAGTTTTCCATTAGCTGCTGATCATTGGATTCTTGCTCGAAGGCCTCAGTCTTCAGAGTTGGCATACCGATCTCAACCGGAATTACTGCTTCTGTTCCATAGGCTAGTGAGAAGGGAGTTTCAGAGGTGGGAGTTCTTCTGGTTGTTCTGTAGGCCCAAAGGACTCCAGGGAGTTCTTCTGCCCATTTTCCTTTGGCCTGTTCCAACCTCTTCTTTAACCCGTCAAGGATTGTTCGGTTGGTGACCTCGGCTTGCCCGTTTGCTTGCGGATGGCCTGGAGAGGCAAAGTGCTGCCTGATGTTGAGATTTTCGCAGAATGCTTTGAAGCCTTTACCAGTGAATTGTGTCCCATTATCCGAGATAATTACACGTGGTATGCCAAACCTGCAGACAATGCTCTTCCAGGTGAAGCTTTCGACTTCCTTTTTTGTAATATGCGTTAAAGGCTCGGCTTCGGCCCATTTAGAGAAGTAGTCGATGGCCACCAAGAGGTACTTCCTGTTTGGAGGTGCTCGTGGTAACGGGCCCACAATGTCCATTCCCCATTGAGCAAAAGGCCAAGGACTAGGAATCGGGATGAGCTCGTGCTGAGGCTGATGTTGGTACGGGGCAAATCGCTGGCATTTGTCACACTTCCGAACATACTCTTTAGCCTGTTTCAGCATGCCGGGCCAGTAGTAGCCCTGTGATAGAGCTCGGTGGGCTATAGTTCTGCCCCCATTGTGATTCCCGCAAATTCCCTCGTGAATTTCAGCCAAAACATATTGCGACTCGTCTGGAGCCAAACACTTTAACAGAGGTTGAGAATATGACCTCCTGTAAAGTTTGTTGTTCAAGATTAGGTACCGAGCCGCTCTGATTCGGATTCTCCTGGCTTTGTTTTTATCCTCTGGGAGGAGCCCGGATCTTAGATACTGGAGGATTGGGGTCATCCAGCTCTGGGTCTGTTCGTCAATTTGAGCAACTGATGCTTCCTCAATGCTGGATCCTGGCTGAAAAGAGATTTTAACTGTGGAGTCTGTTTCGGACTTGAGGCGGGAGGCCATGTTGGCCAGAGCATCTGCTCTACAGTTCTGACTTCTCTCAATCTTCTGGATAGTGAAAGTCTGGAAGGAATACTTTAAGTGGTTCACCAGTTCGGAGTACCGAAGCATCCTGTCATCCTTAATGGCAAACTCTCCCAAAACTTGGCTTACTACTAGTTGGGAGTCAGAGAAGACATCGAGGTTCTGAGCCTCGCATTCCAGGGCAAGCTTCATCTCTAAGATTAGGGCCTCATATTCGGCTTTGTTATTAGAAGCTCTAAATCCCAAGCTGACTGCTTTTTTCGATGTGAGTCCATCAGGGGACTGTAGTACCAGTCCTACCCCTGATCCTTGATCGGTTGACGATCCATCAATATACAGCAGCCAGGTTCCCGTAGTTTCGGTGATTTGTGCTTCGTTCTGCAGTGCCGGGGTGAACTCGGCTACAAAGTCGGCTAAGGCCTGCCCTTTAATGGAGTTTCGGGATACATATGCTATGTCAAACTCCCCTAGCTCCACTGACCACTTGACCAATCTTCCCGATACCTCAGGTTTCCTCAATATTGACTTTAGAGGATAGGCGGTTGGAATCTCAATTGGATGGGCCTGGAAGTAAGGTCGAAGCTTCCAAGCTGATATGACCAAGGCATAGGCCAGCTTCTCTACTTCTGGGTATCTTTTCTCCGTGTCAAGTAGTGCCCTACTGACGTAGAATATAGGCCTCTGTACTCCTCTATCCTGTCTGATCAGTGCGGAACTGACCGCGTTCTCAGAGACTGCAAGGTACAGGAGCAGCTTTTCTCCTTGTACTGGTTTTGACAGGAGCTCTGGAGAGGCTAGGTACTCCTTTAGTTCTTGGAAGGAATGCTCGCATTCTTCTGTCCATTGCAAGGCCTTGCTGCCTTTTAGAGCTTTAAAGAAAGGTAGGCAGCGATCGGTGGACTTGGATATAAATCTGCTCAATGTGACGATTCTGCCATTCAGTGCCTGAATCTCCTTTCTGGTCTTTGGCGACTTCAGTCCAATCAGGGCTTGGATCTGAGTGGGATCTGCTTCAATACCTCTTTGAGAAACGATGTACCCCAAGAATTTTCCCTTCGTAACTCCGAAGGTACATTTCGAGGGGTTGAGCTTCATCATGTGCTGTCTGAGGATATCGAAGGTCTGGGCCAAGTGCTGGAGGTGGCTACCCTTCTGAAGGCTCTTTACCAGCATGTCGTCGATGTATACTTCCACGGTGCTGCCAAGCAGTGGGCTAAACATCTTGTTCACCAACCGTTGGTAAGTAGCTCCAGCATTCTTCAAACCGAAAGGCATCACTCTGTAGCAGTAGAGTCCTCTCTCGGTTATGAAGGCAGTCTTTTCTTGATCTAGAGGGTACATCTGGATCTGGTTGTATCCAGAGTAGGCGTCCATGAAACTCATAAGCTCATGCCCTGTAGTGGCGTCAACCAGTTGATCTATTCTCGGCAGTGGAAAGCTGTCCTTGGGGCTTGCTTTATTGAGGTCTGTATAGTCAACACAGACTCTCCACTTACCGTTCTTCTTCTTGACAAGCACAGTGTTGGCTAGCCACTCGGGATAGAAAACTTCCCGTATCATCCTGGCGTCCAGCAGCCTCTGGACTTCTTCGTCTATAATCCGATGCCGTTCGGGAGTAATCGGCCTTCTCTTCTGTCTGACTGGGGGGTGATCTGGATCTACCATCAGTTTGTGAGTTATCAGATTAGGATCTATTCCCTCTATGTCCCTGGTCTCCCAAGCAAAGATAGAGAGGTTGTTCTTCAGAAACCTGACTATCTTTTCCTGCTCGATGGGCGTAAGGTCTGGGCCGATGTACAAATAATGCCCCTCTGCTTCTGAACTGACCAGTATTTTGATGGGCTCGCCAACAGGCTTGGCTCGGCTGTCACGTCCCCGTGGGCTCAGGGGCTCTTCAACGCCGGATAGGCAATCTTCCACCTC
Organism: Nyssa sinensis; assembly: GCA_008638375.1. NCBI lineage: Eukaryota > Viridiplantae > Streptophyta > Magnoliopsida > Cornales > Nyssaceae > Nyssa > Nyssa sinensis. The sequence goes on from CM018049.1 coordinate 9,823,207, forward strand.
GGGAGTGTGAGTGAAAACCGGATCTGCACAGTCCCGAGTGTACTGTAATTGCTATTTCGGAGCTGTCTCCTTGAGGGCAATAGCGTGACACTCTCGTGAGGTTGGCTGACATCCCCGGACCGAGTGCACGCTCTGATTGTGGACGTACTTCAGACACTGATGAAGGGTCGAAGTAACTGCTCCTATCTGGTGTAACCAGGGTCTCCCGATGATGACGTTGTATGGAGACTTCATGTTCAACACCATGTATTCGGAGATGGTGGTCTTCCGCCCTTCACCTTCCCCTATAGTGGTAGGAAGGTCAACTCTCCCCAGTGGGGTGCTGAGGTTGCCATCAAAAGCTGCCATTACGGCAGTGGTGGGCTTGACGCTGTCCTGGTCTATGCCCATCCGCTTAAGCGGTTCATAGAATAGAATGTTGACTGAGCTGCCAGTGTCGACTAGGACTCTTCTAGTCTCGAAGTTGGCCATTCTAAGGGTGATAACAAGGGCATCACTGTGAGGGCAGTGTACCCCTGCTAGATCTTGCTCGGTTAACTGGATCTCTGGTCCTGGCTTGAGCCTTTTTTCGACGTTGGAGACCTGCAAGAAGTTTGGGGCGGTTCTGGCCTCCCGAGCATATCTTTTTCTTGCCCTGTTGGACATTCCTGTAACCGGGGAGTCAGCATGGAGGACGTAGATAACATGGTTGTTCTGCCTCTGAGGCTCGTTTCGTCCTTCCCGTTGCTCTTGCCTCTGTTCGGGCCTCTGATCTGGCCGCTGCTGAGGTTTGTCTTATTGGGGGTTCTGCCTTCCGTCTTGTTTGACGAACTCCCGAAGACGTCCCTTCTTTATGAGCTGTTCTATCTCATATCGGAGGGTCCTGCAAGTGTTAGTAGTATGTCCATGATCTTTATGGAAATTGCAATACTTACTTTGGTCCCGCAGGCTGGGATCTCCTTTGATTGGCTCTGGCCACCTCAGGTTCTCCCGATCTCTGATCTGCCGGAGTACCTGGTTCGGAGTGGTGTTCAAAGGCGTGAAGTTGGTGAACTCCCTTGGTGCGGAGTTGTACACAGCTTTGGGAGCTGTTCTCTTCTCTGGGCTCCTGGCCCTCTTTTTGTTGGAGTCTCTTTTGTGATCCTCCTTCTTATGATCCTCCCACTTCGGATTATCCCTCTGGGTCTGATCCTTGCCCTTCTGGGCTGAGCGGTTGGCCTCTTCAAGGTTGATGTATTTTTTGGCCCGATCCATCAATGCCGCCATATCGGCTGGAGGGCTCTTTGTCAAGGAATCTCTGAAGCCGCCTTGGGCAAGCCCGGCAGTAAGGGCTGCAACGAGGAATTTCGGGCTGCAATCCGTGATCTCAGTGAGCTCAGTGTTGAAGCGGGCAATGTAGGCTCGGAGGGATTCCTCCCTGGTTTGCTTAACGTTCAGTAGGAATTCCGGCCCCCTTCTGAGCCTCCTGCTGGTCATAAACCTATCCAAGAACTGCCTACCGAGCTCGTAGAAGCTGGTAACGGAGTTCGGAGGGAGGTTGTGGAACCACTTCAGAGCTGTTCCCTTCAGGCTGGTGATGAACATTCGGCACATGAAAGCGTCTGAGGCTCCGTGAAGGGCCATCGTATGCTGATAATGAGATAGGTGATCTCCTAGATCTCCCGATCCGTCGTAGAGAGTGAACTTGGGCACCATGAACTTTCTGGGCCTCTCTTCGGACATGATGGCGTGAGTGAACGGAGTGGCTAGTCTTCCGAGCAACCTGGCCAATTCGTCCTGCTCTGGAGGGTTCTGAGGTCCTCTCAAGCCGATTATCCGGTCCATAGACTCGGCAATCTCCTCTACCCTTCGCGGGTCTCTAAGTCTGACATCTTGTGATCCCTGCCTGACAGCCTCGGCTTCAGGGTAGTAGGGTGGAGTATGCCCTTCGGATGGAGGAGGAATCCGAACCGGAGGGACTGGTGCTGCATGATAAGGTTCTTGCGGTGCCGGTGGTGCTCCCGAAACCCTAGGAGTTGGGGCTCGAGTAGTACTCCGGTAATGTACGTCAGGAACAAAAGCAGATGTTCCCCAGCCAGGGACTGTTGATGGCTGTGGATCTCGGCCAATGTGAGCAACGCCTGAGGGGTGCCCAGGCTGGTTAGTGGTGGCCTGCCCACGAAGTTCTTCATTCTCCGTGGCAACCGGAGGTTGCGTTCCTGCAACGAAGTTGACCGGCGGGCTAGGAGAAGCCGCCGCTTGGTTCTGCGTGAGCGTTGCCAGCGTTCTAGTGATGGCCAGCAATTGCTCCTGCACCAGTTCATTGTGTCGTTTTATTGCTTCAATCTCTTGTCGCATAGGGTTGGCCGTTGGTCCCCTTGTGCGAGGAGCAGGCGACTGACGCTGAGCGTTTTGCGAACTCTGAGTATTCTGTCGTGGTCGGAGATTTGGTGCCATGGTTTTCCGATGGGGAAAAAGGTGAGTTTAAGAATAAAGCACGTAGAGATTAGTCGTTCCCACAGACGGCGCCAAACTGATGCTGCACTTTTTGACTCGCAACACGTGAGGACTCCGTGACCTGTAGAACACTCAGAGAGATGATCAGAGGACCACCGGATTGGCTCCGGCGGTAGCCGCTCCGATGCTTAAGTAAGTAAGGGAATTGAAAGACTGTATTGAAAGCCAAAAGAATGAGCATAGAGCATAAGGCGTACCTTTAGGGTTTAATTTATAGGCCGTGGCTTTCCTCAGTTGGTGAGGATTTGATGCCATGAATATCGGGATTTGATCATCGGAGATTTGCAGTTACCTTGTGGAGCATTGAATCGTAGATGGAGATAATCATAGGTAGTAGTTTCCGTGTTGAAGGCTGTTTCCTTATTCCCCGCTTAACGGTTGTTAAGGAAACCATATATGCATTGTTGAATAAATATTGTCCAGAGCAGGAGGTCTGGAAGATGTACATGAGAATATCCTGAATGCTTCATCTGCACTGTATGACCGAGTTTATCGGTTCTGAATGATATGTAAATAAGAATGTCCCGAAGGCTGGTGGCTGCTCTGTATGATAGACATATGAGAATACCCTGAAGGCTTGTGGCTGTTCTGTATGTCCGAAGTATATGAGCTCTGTAGGATCGAGATTTGTTGATCTGATGGGCACACGTGTCTCAAAGTGATTGGTGTGTCTGTTTGTGGTATATCAGAAATATATATATATAAAGAGAGAGAGAGAGAGAGAGAGAGAGAGAGAGAGTGAGGGAGAAAGAGAAAGAGAGAGAGAATTATTATACTAGCTCTCTAGCTCTTCAACTTTTGTCCTTGATTATGGTAGGCAAGGGGCTTTATTTATAAGCAAAGTAAGGAGGTTTGATCCAAGGATCCATAATGAATCCTATGGATAGAGGCCCAGATTAAGCCTTAATGTCCAAGCAAACAAGATTTAGAAAGTTTCTTGTGAACAAATAAAGGCAAATCCCTTAAAACAGGGGAGGTTGCTAAGAAACTCCCTTGAAACAAGGAGGGGATGAAAATAGGCAAATTTTTTGTGCACACATATATTTACTACATCGTCCTTAATTTGGTGGAGAATGTAGGGACAATAATTACAAAAATGCCACTCAGGCATAAAAAGTCAAAATTGTCCTTAAAGTCAAAATTGTCCTTAAATGCTAAAATTACCAAATTAACCCCAAATGGGTAAAATGACATGAAAATTGCATGTATGTGCTTAAATGACCAAAATAACCCATAAGGGATAGGATTATGTTAACCCTCCAAAAGGAAAAATGGCGCTAATATTATAAAATACTCCTAGAAAGTAGGGAACTTTTAGAATTTATGAAACTACCCCTGAAGGGTAAGGAAATGCTAGAAATTACCAAAGTACCTATGATGGTCAAATATGTGTGGGATGACCAAAATATCTTCAAAGGCCCTAATGTACCAAATTACCAAAATGCCCTTAGTGGGCATAATAACCGAAATGCCCTTGATAGGGGAAATGACAAAAAATCCCTTAGTGGGCATAATAACTGAAATAACCTTGATGGGTGAAACGACAAAAATTCCCATGGTGGGCATAATGACCGAAATGCCCTTGATGGCAAAATGACCAAAATGCCATTGATAGGCATAATGATCGAAATGTCCCCAATGGGTGAAACGTGAAATTACTAAAATACCCATGAGTGGGACATATTGTAGTAACCTCCCAAAAATGACAGAACTGAACTTATACAATCAAGGGTCTCAAAATAAGGTGTCTACACTTCCACTTTCATTTCTTTATCCTTCAGCTCATATTCTTTCTAGCTTTTCTCATCAAACAAAACTATTTCCATTATTTTGGATTCTTCAACTTGTCGTTCTCCAGTTGCATTTTGTCCTATTTTGTTACAATCTATTATCAATGCATTGTAGATGGTATCTATTTATCCAAGAGCATTTGTCAGTTCAATATCATTCGCATCATCATCAACCACCATTGTGTCAATTGGTGTATTTATCCCATCTCCATAAACATCCCTACAACCATCTTCATTTTCCAAATCTACTATTTTTCTCCTCAATCCTTGTTTAAGTACTTATGTTTCTACCACAGTTTCTTTAGATTCATCATCACTAATACTTTCATTATTATTAGTATTTAGATCTTTATTTCTTTATCTTCAGCCTCTTCATTATCATCACTACCTTCACTCTTTATCTCATCGACATGTTCACCGATATATTCACTTGAACTTTCTATTTCGGATGAAGTTGAATCATCCTCTTCAGAATCTAGATCTTGTTCCTCATTAGTTGTTTTGATCAACTCTGCTACATTCACCTAATTAAAAAAAGATTCATGTTATTAAATATAACGCATACACATTGATTTCTAATATGATTAAGTTTCATATCTCAAAATAATAAAATGTTAAGGATTCAAACAAATTTACCCTTTTCTGGAAAGTGTAAAATTTTACGCTTTATGTTTAGTTGTATGGTAACCATGTAAAATTTCACACTTTCCTAGTTAGTACTTATTGTAGTTGTGTAGTATTTTTCTCATAACTGATATCTCCTAAGATCCTTCAAAGTTGTTCCACTTATCTTCTTCTACATTGTTGGTAGATCCCTTTCAAAAACCTTAGGATTGCTTTCTTTGGCAATGGCTTGATAATGTATGTGCTCACACAACCAAAATTATATAAAAAAAATTTAAATGCAAGAAATTAGTTTATAATTGTTTCTAAACATATATGTTGAATATTAAAAGATTTGTTTTGAAATCATCTTTTACCAACAACACAACCAGTGACCTTTTTTGGATCCTGGTAGTATTTTTTAATGGACGACATTAACTGATTCCTAATTTTCATCGACTAGTTGTAGTTATTTATTTGTCGTAAATCTTCAATGTCACGACCCGCCGACCCGGCCTATGCGGATCGAGGGAATCGCGACCGCCACCCTTCGGCCCGTGGGCCGTCGGGTGAGGCTCAAGTAAGTAAGCGGCGCCGCCGAACGGCTGTGCGATAGGGCCAGGATTGGCAATTGCAAAAGCGTGAAAAAAAAGTTCTTTTCGGATGCCCACCCGGTACTGTCGCTTCTTCTTCTTTAAAGCGGTGGACAAATGATATACAATTCAGAGCATACTAAAAATTTTAAAGTTATACATATTACATATCCGTTGCCTCTCGGGCTTAAGTACATATTTGTCCAAAATTTACTACATCAAAATTTGACCAACTACAGGCCCTAGTACTTCCAAAATTCCTGATCAAAATGGAGCTGTCAATCACCAATCCTCAAATCGGGCAAGGCTCTCATCCATCATCATCACCTGAAAAATGTTAGGGAATGGGCTGAGCTTCAAAAAGCCCAGTGAGTAATTCTAGTACTTTGTCATGGGTTTTAACTGGTAATGGGTTAGTTATAAGAGAAGGTTCATATAAACATACACTAGCAATTGTACATATACTTTAGATACAGAAAATAGAATTCTTCAAAAAAAGATAGCATGAAACATTCAAGGCATTCAAGCTAGGCACGTACTTCAATAATTACAGAATACAAGAATCTTCAAATCACGTAGTATGATGCATTTTTAAAGCATTCAATAAAGCATTTAATATGCAACAGAATATATAAACATGTGTAGAGTGGCCATTTGAAGACCAAGGAAATAATTTGAAATCCTTTCCATGAAAATAGAAGGATGTAAATTTCTTCTTCTTCAAAACTTCAAAAGGTTATATAAAAACCCGTTTCAGATAATGGGGGTTTAAAACCTGCTACCATTTCTGAAAACCTTTTCATATTTTCACTTTTTAACTAAAGGATCCGTTTTGAACCAAACCCTAATTTTACTTCAAAGAGATCTCATGCCTGGGGGATAAACCTTCTACCAAGCATCTGCGAAATTGAGAACCCAAGAAGAGCTCAATAGTTTTTTATGCTTATGCATCATTATCTTGCAAAAACATAGCTTCTTCAAGAAATGTTTTTTATGAGCATTTAAAACATGGCTTCTTCAAGAAATGCTTTTTATGAGCATTTAAAAACATGATATCTTCAAATATGTGCTTTTCATGAGCGTTTGAAATATGACTTTACAAATAGATACTTTTTATGAGTATAAAAATGGCTTCAATAAAAAGAATAAATTTTCATGAGTATTTAAAACATGGACAATTTAACAGAGTTTTGAAATACTTTGAGGACAATACTTGAAACATTTAACACATGTGCTTCAGGAATTTAAATCATGTTTTACAGGAATTTATTAAAGCATAGATGGAATAAAAGAATTTATTTTAGGAAGTATTTAATAAAATTGACATTTACATGGACATGCAGAAAATAAACGTATCAACTGTCAGCAATATCAAGAAGTGAATTTTGCATGCCATGTTAGAATTTATAAATAAAACGATAGAACATTGAAATATAAAGCATATAAATATGAGAATTTAGAATTTGAAATACAACAGATATTTTAAAACACTTCAGAATATTTAAACTTCAATTTACTTCAGAATCCATGGAGATCAAAAACCTCCACTTCAAAGAACAAGATTACTCACCTTGTTCAACTGGGTTAGCGCTATTGGTGGGCCTTTCCCTTTCCCTTTGAAATTCCTAAAAATCAAATTCATTAAGATTTCAATTAATTTCTCATTTACTTCAAATCATCACTAAATTGATGCTCTTCATTTAATCTTAGACCCGACGTATCCTAATTTCTTAGGATTGGTCTTACCGGTCTACTTGTGGTGACTTAATAAATTTTTATTTTTCACGTGACTTATTTTTCAATACCTATTTTGGTATTTTGGACCTCACCGTTGGATTCAGAATGTCGAAGAAAGTCAATTTAGACCTTTTCGAATTTTTATTTAGCTTTGGGCATATGTAGGGGCAAAATGGTAATTTATTAGTCTTGTCCCGGACCTATCGTGGTCCTCAAAATATTTCACATATCTTATATATAAATTTCTAAGTCTTTTGGACTTTATTTGGTATCTATTTTTGATCATAAGGACACATCGATCATTTCTCATTTTGTAAGTTGGTTGTTCCGGAGTCTTATTTAGCTCCTAAATTTTCATAATTATGCTTATGACAGTTACTTTTTGGCCTTTACTTGTATCTCTCGTACTCAAGGGTATTTTGGTCATTCATGTTTTATGACATTCTGACCCCGAATCATTATTTAGTCACATATATGAGTTCATAATTATGTTGGCTTCTATTGGTATCAATTTCGTCCAATTTGGACTTCATTTGGGCTTCGTATTGTATTAGGGACATTTTAGGTAATTTTACATCTTATGGTGGGACCACCTCGGAGTCCCCGGATGTCCAATCTGACATTTCCATTATGTCTGGAATGCCCAAAAATGTTAAGATAGCCTCTCCGGATCTCAATTTGGACTTTATTTGCTTCATTTAGGACCAAGGGTAATTTCGACATTTTACACTATTTATAAAATAATTTAACTAATTTAAATTATTTTTTCCAAGGGTTTATTTGAATTAAATTCCCAAAAGTTGGGCCAAAACGGAATATTTCAAAACTGTTAGGGTCAAACCGCAAATAACCAAAGTTCTGGTTTTCTTATTTAGGTTAAAACGTTGAACCAGTGGGTTTAGGTGTCAAAACCCTAAACCGGACCGACAGCATCGTGAACCAACCGGCTCACTGGACCATATAGAACTGGAATAACATAGCTCTATTATCTCCCTTATCCGTGTTTAGGTTAGACCCGAATTCCCAGTTCTAATTTATTACCTCTTCAACCAAACAAAAAGAATTCACTTAAATTTAACCCTTAAATGGCGTTGTTCCAATAGTGCGGTGGTTAAGCCAGCAAGCTGACACGTGTCTGAGTCGACATGGCTGGTTTTTAGCGAGTTGGGCGAGTCGACTCAGTTGTCTTCTTCCTCGCACAGGTTACTGTAGCCCTAATTTACAAAACTCTAAACCTTCAATTTCGTGAACTTTGAGGTCATTTTACTCTCTACTCTCGACTCTAATGTGTTTTTGGGACATCACTATAGAATTTGGCATTCGTTTTGTGCCTAAATTCGAGCTCAAACGTTCGGTCTAAGGTTGGATAATCGAGCCTGTAACTGATCCATAAATGCTTGTTTTTGGCCCAAAGCTCGTGAGGTTTGGCTCACAGTGATCGTCATGTCATGGGGGTTCAGTCCTTATTCCAAAAACAAGGTTTAAAGCTCTGTAAATGAAATTGGATCGAGGACCCGCGACCTGCAACTTCGATTTTCTAGGATTTCCTTAGTGTTTCTAGGTCGCGGTTTGGGGATTTTTGAATGCTTATGAGGTTGGTTTGAGGTTCTGAGTGTCAAAAACTAAATTCTATGATGGTCATTCAGACCTACTTCATTGGAGGTCTGTCAATGGCAGATCTTCATGGTTTTTGATTTTCAAAACCCCCAAACTCATCTATTATGTTTCCAATATGTTAGATTCATGACAATTAGGGCCATGCATGCATAAAAGAGACTCTAAACAGCTTGTATAACCATAAAAATCTTGGAGAGAGAACAATGGTGGGTTTGAAAATTTTTATACCTTCGATGGATCTCTCTCCCCTCTTCTGTTCTAAGCTCGACTTCAGTTGACAATCCCTTCAGGTCAGGTGAGCCGTGCAAGGGACCTTCGTTCCTTCTTCTTCTCCCTCCTTCTTCCTTCACTTTCTCTCTCTCTCTAGGTTTCTCTCTCTAGCTCAGACCTCACTATCATCACAAATCTGATTTCTGAATCCCATTGCACACATGCAACTCACAAATATATATCTGTATTTACTTTTATTTTTAAAGTAATTGTTTTGGTTCCATGAAAAGTGATTGAGCAATTTGGGAGGTGGGGTTTCCTTTTGATGTGTGTGTGTATATATATATATATATATATATATATATATTTGTAAAATAGGACACAAAGAGTGGGTAGCCCAAGTGGTATTCTTTTTAGGCTTTAAAACTTGCCTACATTGGGTCAAGGGTTCAAAACCCCTTGGCCTCACATTTTGGTTCCCTTTTTGCTATCCCCCCCTTTATGCCTTGTTTGGCATTTAATTTATTTATTTTAACTTTGTGCATTATTTTTCACTTTGTGATTTTAAATTTAATGTTTACCGTTTCATGTACCGATTTTTATAAATCTTAGTCGTATTTTATTTTTCCTGGAGTCGACCTTGATTTTTAAGGTCTTGGAATTTTTTTGAAATCGTCATCCATTTCCCTGTTTAAATTTCTTAATTATTCTTTTTAAGGTCACTAATTAATAATTAGTGATTTAATTATCATTTAATTTGGATCAGGGTGTTACATTCAACGTATTATATAAACCCCTAATTAATTAAGAGACCGGAGGTGGAAAAAAATAGTGTGAGGCATACATACAATGGGAGAAGCTCTATGTCTTCTACATTGATTTTTTCTCTCCCCTTTTGTTTGCCCAAATATTTACCCTATAGAGGGTGAATAGGGTCTTTAGCAAATATTGAAAATTTTTATAAACTTTAAAAATGTATGCTGAAAATGCACAAGTATGTGAAAGAGTATAGAGAAAAAGAAAGAGCAAACAGAGGGATTTTTACGAGGTTCAAAAAATTTTCTATGTCCTCAACTCAAACATCCCCACTTGAGTTTTTCCAATATCTTGATCTCCTTGCAAGTCGAGGTCAAATCTTTAAAACAAGAGCTCCTCACTCTTTTCTAAGCAAAATATACCATTTTGCCTCACTTGGGTAGCACCTACCCACAATTCTCATCGCAATGAGATGATTCCAATTTTGTTTACCAACAAACACTCTCTTCAAGAGTAGATTGGTACAATAAATGCTCATTATCTTCGATAAATTTGGTTTAAGCTCAGAGTATTTAAAATGAGTAAAACTTTTAGATCTAGGTTTTCAATAGTTAGATCTAAAGTCAATAATAGAAATGTAGAAGTGTAATCATGTAAAGAAATAACATAGAATATGTAACACCTACCCCCTAGTAAAATGGGCAATTAGGACAGTGTAATGAAAAATTTACCCAATAAAGCAACTTTTGAAATTCTTTGGGCATGAGGCAATAACAAGACCCAAACTAGGTTAGAAGCTAACCCAACCTAACACTAGACCATTACCATAGTAGGGACAACCCAATGCAAGGTTAAGATTCAAACCTAACCTTGGGTCAACTTAACCTAACGTGGGTTAATATGATCAGTGGATTAGAGTGATCAATACATCAGTCACCCATGTAATACCCCGACCCGAGAATGTCGGGTAATGTGACACGAATTACGAGGTTATGAAAAATGAGAGTAAATATTATGCCCTTAAGAATATGATAAATTAATTTAATAAAAATTAATTTATTAATATGAGAAATTTAGTATTAGATATAATTAATATAAAATGATTAATGTATAAAATACAATTAATTGAAAAAATGATTTAGTAATAAATTAAACATAGAAAATAAATTAAATATATATATATATATATAGATCAGCCGTGTGTGTGAGTGTGTTGTGTAATATGTATATTGAGTATATATATATATAAGAAAAGAGACATGAAATTAAGATAGGTAAGGTGGCTATGTACTATATGTATATATTATATGGTCATTAGGTGAAGATGAATAAGGGGGAAGTATGGCCACTGATCTGATGGAGTAAGGGGATGAAGTGAAGGGGCAATTAAGTGAGGTGATAGCCATTTAATTTCTCACTTATACATATGGGCATACATGGTATACACACAAAAATCTCCACCCGATCAACCATAGAGAAAGAGAGAGAAAGAGAGAGAGAGAGAGAGAGGGAGATTCTAGGACGTTCAGAAGTGGGAAGCAAGGAGAAAAGGGGAGAGAAACAGTTTGGAACAAGGTAAACCGACAAAACACTTAAATTTCTCTCTCTAGAATTTCTGTACGTATGAACTATTTTAAGCTTTGATTTAGTATATATAATGTTTAAAGCATGTTTAAACAATGATAAGCATGAAAATATCAATCTAAAACACCTCAGAAACATCAGCCGTACACAAGGCAGCCATTGGAGACCTTGCTTATAGCAAGTCTGATCTAATGGAAACCAAACCAACTTTGGTTTATAGATACTGAAAGTAGACCCCAAGAGCATCCCCAAAACACATGTCCGCGACTGAAAATCTTAAGAAGCAACCCCCAACAACCGAGTTGCAGGTTACGGGTTTGAAACCCAAACCTTTAACCACACTGTTAAAACCACGTTTGTGATTAGGGATTTCAACCTTATGAAAAATGGAGCAAATCAGAACAAACCCCATCGACTTTGGCTCAAAATGGGCATATACGACCGAGACACAGGTTTGGATTATCAAACCCAAAACCAAACACATGAAGTAGTCTTGAACTCTCAAATGAATGCCAAACCAGTCCTTAACGACTTGGGAAGGGTTTGGATTAAAAACAGAGAGAAATCGTTGAACCAAAACGCACGAAATTGAAGCTTTTAAACTTCGAAAATTAGGGCAACAAGGGGGTGATCGTGAGGAAGACGACCGAGTCGACTCGCGACTCGTTTGAAACGGGCAGGGGAGACTCAGAAGTGTGTCGAGTTACGGACCTGCCACCGAATTAAAATGACGGTGTCGTTTTGGGCCTAATACGCTTATATATGCAACACCGTTTAAGTTTTAAAAAGAAGGAAGGGAAATTTGCTATTCCGGGGTTTCGAACCCCTGACCTCACGTGCCAAGCCAACCTCCCTTACCACTCGGCCACGCGCACACGCGTATGCCATATATGGGATCCAACTGTATATATATTATATAAAATAAAGTCAGAAAATAAAAAGGTGCATTTTGCACTTTACAGGATTCGAACGCAGTATCTTTTGGGAGGGAGGTGGCACGCTGGCCAGCGTGCCACCCTATTCGACCGTTTATAATATGCAAACTAAATATATATATATATATATACACTATACTTTATTAATTTAATTTGATTAAATTTATTTAATTAAATTAAATACTCCAAAATGGCCCGGTGTCCAAATGAGATGAGTTATATATGTAATCTTACTATCTCGGACCTCCTGAGTCCATTGGTGAGGTCCAGACATGAGATGAGGTCCCAAAAAATTAAAGACCCCTAAAAATGTCAAAATGACCAAAATGCCCCTGCCTCATAAATGAGTCAAACTGAGGTCCAAATAAAATAAATAAATAGTGGATTTTAACTATTTCAAACATTCTGAATCTAATGGTAGAGTCCGTTTCATGAGGCGGGACTCTGAAAAATTTAGACACGTTAAGGTATAAATTACCAAAATGCCCCTAATATGTCCTATGCCGAATTAAATTCTAGGGAAGCCTAAACCTGACTTTCTTCGATGCTCCGGACTCAATAGTAGAGTCTATTCGACCAAAGGAATGTCTAAAATAAAAATACATAAAATTTGATGAATAGCATCTGTCAGATGACTATAAATTAAAATAATGCCAAAGTACTAATCTACGGTGTAAACGAGGACATGAATTATGAAAAGACACGACAACACATCAACCTTAGAATAAAATTCTAACTCATAGAATTGATCTTAGGTGATAATTATGGAAGAACAACGACCGAAGTTCACGATCATGACCAAGGCCCAAAGGGCTAAGGATCCAAAACAACAGGCCTTCATGCAAGAACTGTTACATCAGCAGAGGGTGATTGCCAGGTTCATCAGGATAGCCAAGGCGACGGAGGTCATCTCAGTGAGACCCTTCATTCATAAATCACCCACCAAGGCAATGGTGGCAGAGGCTAAGAAAAAGAAAGAGGAAGAAAAGAAAAGGAAAGAGGAAGAAAAAGAAAACACCGAAACCTTAAACGAGTGGGTCAAAAGGTAATACGTGTTTCTTATATACGATACCACTATAAGATAAGTTGTAGTTGACTTATGTAGTAAAGGAAAAAGTTAAGTTTTAGTTGATTAATTTCATTGTGAGATTTACGAGTCTTTTTCTAAAATTGTTTTAGGATAAAAGCAGATAAGGGCAAGACGCCTCAGTAGGGTCTGCTGTGTACGAGGTGAGTAATCTTGCATTTGAAGTGGAGGCTTTAACTCCACGGATTTCAACGAATGTTTTTAAGTTCAAGATATTTACAGCATTGATATTTCAAATTCAGTATTCATGATTTCTGTTTTCTTAAATATTATGCTATGACATGCTCCACGATTATTTACATATTTATATTCGTAAATGTTTCCTTTTCAAAATAGTTAGCATGTCTGATTTCCTCAAATATTCTGAATTTGATTACTGCAACTATTGAAGCATCACTGCAAAGTTATACGTCACATGTTTTAAATACTCATAAAAGGCTTTTATATAAAAGTCATATGACAAACGTTTTGCAAGATAATTAATAAGCACATAGGTAGTGTTGTGGGTTGTACGGAACTCAACGGACCTATCATGTGCATCATCACATAGGTAGTGAGGAGGGTTGTACGGAACCCAACGGATCTATCATGTGAAATGCCTGGTAGCAGGATCTAATCCCCCAGGCAAATGAGATATCTCCACGTATACGTAAAACGGGAGTCTGGTTCGAAACAGATTCCATCCTAATTAAAGAGAAAATATGACAAACGATTTTGGAAATGGAAGCAGGTTTTACCCCCATTTTCACTATGCATGTTTACATGAATTTAAGTTACATGTTCTGAAATACATATGCTCTTTTATGAAAATATATGTTCTAGCTTGAATACCTTGAATTTTTCAAAGCTACATATTTTAAGAATGTATGTTCTCTATGTTCAAGTATAAGATCAATTAGTAGTTGAGTATTTTATAAACTCTCATGTACGAAACCTCTACCAATTGAAAACCCATGACAAATGTAGGAATTACTCATTGGGCTTTTCGAAGCTCACCCAATTCCCCAACATTTTTCAGGTGACGATGATGGTTGGACCCTTGCTCAATTTGGGGAACAATGAGTGGCAAGCTCCAGTAGGATCTGGAGATATTTTGGAAGTATTAGGATCCAACATTTGTCAAACTCTTGTAGTTGTAATTTTTGGACAATTATGTACTTAAGCCCGAGGGGCACATGGATATGTACTATGAAAAATCTTTAGTTATTATTATTATGCTCTGATTATTATATTTATGTGTACCGCTATAAAGAGTGGCAGTATCAGGCGGATATGCGACAGATGTTTTATTTTTAAAAGAAAAGAAAAAAAAAGTTTTTCACGCTTCCGCAACCACAAGGTCGCATCACTGTCTGATATTGTTGCTTATGTACGAGCCTTGCCCCAAGGCCTCTGGGCCGAAGGGTGGCGGTCCCGACTCGAGATCCGCATAGGGTGGGTTTCGATTCGTGACAACCCAAATTAGGGAAAATTACATTAAATATTATGAATTATTAAATAAAATAATTATGAAAAAATAGAAAAAATGAAAACAAATGCATAAAATACCAAGAAAAATAAAGTAAAAATATAAAAAATTATTTTATATATTATGTGACTTATACATAATAAATAATTCCAAATACACACACTTGAGTGTGTGTATATAAGTATATAGATATATATATATATATATAAATAAAATAAAAATAAAAATAAAAATATTACATAAATGGGAATGGAAAAATACACACATGAAGGTGTGCATATATAGGTATGTATATATATATATATATGTATAAGAGGGAAATTCATAAGCACATGCAAGCTGTTGTAAATGCATGTGTGTAGCCCACCTTCATACATGTAGCTACAACAACACTGCAACCACCATGGACAGCTTTTCCAAGCCACAATCTTTGACCCAAGCTTACTTATCTATGAAGAATTATCGACTGATTCAACCTTTAGGTCGACTGTATTGGATAGTAAGTTCAGGCTTTTCATAAAAATGGTCACTCAGTCGATTGGTTCTTAGAACAAGTCAACGGGTTTGATCAATTTAAATATAAGCCTTAAGAATCAGTTGACTGGTTCGATGAACAGGTCGACGAGTTTGGATAGTGCATGTCTTATTGTTTATTTTTCTCATTGTATTTTGTCAAAACCTTCTGATATTTCAAAACTTAAATTATGGTAATTGTTTTGTTTTGAAAAATCATTTGAGGTTAGTTCCTAATTGATCATTTTAAATACTAAGAGCTTACGACTAATGATCAATTTAATCTTAAATCACTCAAAACTCAAAATAAGGAAAATAAAAAGTCTTTACTTGACTTATCTTGAAACCTTAGGCTTGAGTGTGTCCTTTTGATTGATTAATCATGAGAGCATTTCACTTGTTTTGATTCTTGCCTTGAAGCATGTTCTTGAGTGAAATCCTTTAGCTTGAAGGACTGTCATTTCTTGGTCCATAATCTTCTTTGACCTAGATGACCTATTTGCATTGTCACTTGAATAAAACATTAGTCCACTTGGATAATGCTTTGTTATTATCAAAATTACTAAGATGCCCTTAGTTGAAAACCCTTAAGACTAACACATTCATTGTTTTATTGATTATATCTCTAATCTCTTTTGCTACCAATCTATCTGTCTCTACAAAACTCTATCTCACAAAATGGGTGTCTAGCTTGTTTCTGTAAGGGGTCATTTAATTTTGACCAAACTTAACACCAACTATGAGTTCAATATATAAATCTCTTACAGTAAACATTCTTTGATGAGAGCTTGAAGGCTTTTGTATTAGGATGGAATCTTTTTACTATTTTCAATACAAGCTCGTCTGACTTCCTAATTTTTTTAAGACATACTTTCTTCTCTATTAACTTTTAAAAAATTCTAGAACTGATGTCTTCTTCAATGCCTTTTGTGGATATCTTCAAAATTTACTTCATTCATTAGCTTTATAATGGAGCTCATATTCGATCTAAAGTGTTTGACAGTGCTTGTGCTTGCATCTTTGTCAGATTTCTCCTTTGATGCTGCACATTTTTTCCTTTGATTTTCTGCATATTCATCAATAATTGGTATTGTTAGTACATTTTTTAAACTTTCAATTGTGTAAATTTTTACACATTGTGTAAAATAAGTAAATAATCACTTAAAATGTTTTTTTCACAAAAGTGTAAAATTTTGCACTTTATGAATATATAAACAATTAACTACTTGTAATTATGTAAATTTTTGTTGAATGGGTAAATTTTTACTTTTTCGACAATCCTTGGACATTTGTGTACAATTTTACACTTTTTAAATTTTATATAGCATTGGATTGTCATTTCATGTAAACTACAAAATATAATATTACTAAGAAACCCTTTGTCAAGTATATAAAATCTTACATTTTTAAATTATGTAAAAAAATATATTAAGACAAATATGTGGAAAATATATTATCTTACAATTTGAAATTTAAAATATGTAAAAAAAAGTACACTGTATTCACACAAACGTTTTTAGAAAGTTTAAAATTCAACACATTCGACAATCCTTTGTCAACTATGTAAAATCTTACAGTTTCATAAACATTAACAACATCTTAAAATCATTATACTTAAAATGTAAAATTTAACACTACTCAGAAGTCCTTTGTAAAAAATTTCATTATATTTACACTCATACTATTCTGATTTTGTAATTTGAAAAATGTGATTACTTACTTTTCGATCTCATTTGGCCTGATCTCCACTGAATCAAAGTAGCCATTTATGAGTTCTTCTTTAATGGCTTGAAGCTTCTTATGGCTTCATAGTCGTCCTATTTTTTTGATAATCACTTTATTGTTAAAGAAGAAATCGATTTTTTGCCTAGACATTTACCCTAGAGGGGGGCGAATAGGGTATTTTTCAAATATTAGTTTTTTTTAAAAAAAAGCTTTAAAATGAATGATGCAAATGCACAAGTAAATAAACAATAGAGAGAGAGAGAGAGAGCAAGAGAGCAAATACAACAATTTATGAGGTTCAGAAAACTTCTTACGTCCTCGACTCGAGCATCCCTACTTGAGTTTTTTACTATCGTGATCTCCTTGTAAGTGGAGATCAAACATTTACAAAACGAAGACTATAACCCTCGTATCCCAACAAAATATACCATTTTGCCTCACTGGGTAACACCTATTCATAACTCTCACCGCAATAAGATGATATAATATTGTTTACCAAAAGACACTCTCTTCAAGAGTATATTTGGCACAATAAAATGCTCACTCTCTATAGATAGATAAGGTATAAGCTCGGAGTATTTAAGACAAGTAGAACTTTTAGATCTAGATTTTCAATGTTTGGATTTAAAGTCAAGAATAGAGATGTAGAAGTGTCAACATATAAAGAGATAACATAGAATGTCTTAGAGAACCTCTATTTATAGCCCCAAAAAGAATATGTTCATTTTTTTTTTTTCAAAAAGAGTCATTTTCCCCCTTTTTTGTCTACTCAAAATTTGAGTCTCAATGTGCCAGATCAACAAATTCAGTCAACTAAATCATCAACTAGTCGACTGGATTGAGGACTAGTCAACTGACTCGGTCAATTGATTTGTCTAGTGGGTTTGAGGTTCAATTGTTCAAGAATAATCAGTCGACTAGTCTTTGAATCAATCTACTAATTCTGATGTACACTTTTTTTAGCCTTGAAAAATAGTCAATTGATACTTCTTAAAGGTCGACTGTATTGGATAGTGAGTTTAGGTTATTTTTAAGAAAGAGATCATTGAGTCGATTGGTTCTTATTACTGGTCGACTAGTTTGATCAATGTAAAAATAAGTCTTAAGATTCAGTTGACTGGTTCTATAAACTAGTCAACTGGTTTGGACAGTGAATGTCTTCTTACTTATTTTTCTCATTGTACTTTTATCAAAACCTTTTGATATTTCAAAACTTAAAATATGACAATTGTTTTGTTTTGAAAAATCATTTGAAGTTAGTTCTTAGTTGATAATTTTAAATAGTAAGAACTTACGATCAATGATCAATGTAATCCTAAATCACTCAAAATCTTAAAATAAGGAAAATAAAAGTCTTCACTTGACTTGTCTTTGGATCTTTGGGCTTGAGTATATCTATTTGCTTGATTCATCATGAGAGCATTCCACTTGATTTGATTCTTGCATTAAAGCATGTTCTTGAGTTAAATCCTTTAACTTTGATGGACTTTGTCATTTCTTAGTCAATAATATTTTTTGACTTACATGACTTAGTTATATTTTCACTTGAATAAAACATTAGTTCATTTGGATAATGCTTTCCTATTATCAAAATTACTCAGATAACCTCAGTTGAAAACCTTTAAAGCTAACAATTTGAAACCCTATCTTTCAATTGACGATGCCTAATTAAGAATCAAATATTCAGATAGTTTTGAGAATGAAAATTCTCAATATTTTGTAGACGATTCACGAATTGATCGTGTCTTGTAGTTTCCTTCTCAAAATCCCTAATTTCATGTGTGAGGTTTTAATAAGTAGTTTATGAATTTTATGGGTTTTGCTTCCTTAAATTTTGTGGAGCATTAGAAGAGTATTTTTGTCCAATAAAATGTTTGGACTTGTTGGGTTAATTGTTTTGAGCATGAACCTCTCAGTAATATATGGTCTTATGAAGGACCTTTGGCTGTACGACCTTTTTTTTTTTTATAAAGTAAGTGAATGATCCTTGTTTTTTAGTTTTTAATTCTCAAAATTTTGTTTGTTCTCTTTATGTGATAGTAATATAATGATCTTTGTTTCATAGTTAGAGCATATTTAATGGTGACTCAAATTCAAACTCAAATTTCATTTAAAATTTGATTAAAAATTGAATTTGCGTTTCATGTCACTTAAGTTTCTACTCAATTTTTTTTTAAAAATTCCCACCTGATGCATCATAAACCAACAAAGGCTCAGATCGTGACACATGTTTCGAAGTGTTCTGAAGTGTGAAGATTGAATAATGCTTGGGTACCTTCTGATTACAGATTGCAGAACAAGGGCAAAGAATGATTCTAAACTGGTCACACAGAATTCAACATGATAATTACTATTTATGAATGTTTACAAATCTCAACTTTTATGTTTCCAATCCTACTCAAATTTAAATATCTACAACTTATAAATAAGACCCTAAAGTATACACCTAACTCATATTTAGTTATTCTTTTTAATTACAGTCATTATCTTCTTTTAATTTTATTATAATAAAAACTACTATCACAATATTTTTGGTAACCTTCTGATTTCAAACTCTTGGCATAAAGTTGAAGACAACAATACTACTAATAATATCACCCCCTTTGTCCTAAAAATTACTTACACTATGTTTGGATGGAAGGAATTGAAAAGAAAGGAAGGGAAAGAAAATGAATGAGAGCTTATATCATGTTTGTTTTAAAAATTAGGAAGGAAAGAGAGGGAGAGTTTAACCCCCATTTAAGCAATTTTGTTATCCCTCCAAAAGTGAGAGGAAATGAAACAATGATTTAATAAATTTTTAATAATACTAATATTACTCTTAAAATTATAAAAGCTAAAATAAAAATGACACTTCTATCCTAAGGCATTCAAAGAGTATAATAATAAAATAATATAAAATCATTTCCTTTCCTTTTCTCTCCTTTATCATTCCCAAACAAGATGAAAGACTTTCCTCTCCTTTCCTTTTATTAGTTATCCAAACATGAAAGATGGATTACTCTCTCCTCTCCTTTCTTTTCCTTAACTAATACTCTCCCCCTCTCTTATTTTTTTTCCTTCCTACTTATCCAAATGAACTGTTACTTTCATTTACCTTATAAAATCATTTTCTCTCTTCTTCTCTCCTTTCCTTTCCCTATAACTTATTCGAACCAACTGTTAATTTCATTTACCCTAGAAAACCATTTTCTCTCTATTTTTTTCACTCGAAACTTGTTCTTCACTGTCAATTTTCCGTCGGACTTATTGTTCACGGATGCATAGCTAGACGAGTCACCCTCCCTCTTTCCCTCTCTCGCTCCCTCTTTCTCAGCCGAACGCACCCTCCGCCGAACCCTCCCTCACTCTCTCGCTCGCTCTTTCTCAGCCGAACCCTACCTCCCGCTTCCTCTCTCTCGCTCCCGAAAGCACACTCCCTCCCTCCCTCTCTCGAACGGCACACACACTCTCTCTCACTCTCGAGAACGACCACACTCTCTCTTTCCCTCCTTCTTTCTCAGCCGACTGTTTGAGCTTACAATGGTTTCTCATCACAGTTGATCGCGATCGCCGTTGTCCATTGCCGACCGCCGACTGCCGACCGCAGTAGCCAATCGCCAGGTATGTTTTCCTTTCCATTTCTTTTCCTCGCCTTTTCCTTTCACTTTCCATCTGAGATGAGGCTAGCTAGGGGGAAAAAGTTATCGTCTATGAACAACATTGATTTGGGTTTGGACTTGAGTAAAAACTGATTTTGGTATGGGTTTGAGTCTAGGGTTGGAGAAGTTTTTTATTGTGCATTTTGACTCAAATTTGATTTTGAGTTTGGGTTGAGTCACTGGAGATGCTCTTACAATATACCTTTCATATCTCTTTTTACAGGTACCCAATGTATGGGAGGATGAGCTCAACAATGTTCTCCTGATGGGCTTCAACTCCAGTGCTCCCTGCGCCAACCAAGATTTAAGTGGTATAACTTGTTAATTTCCAATATTAATCTCTCCTCTGAAACAGCACCAGTGACATTGATCTAAGCACAGAAGTCTCTTCTGCATTTGCAGGGTCTCTGCCTCCGGGCCACATGAAAGCTGAAGTTTGATTGTTCTCTTGGGTTTTTTATTCCATGGGGGCGTTATTACTCCTTCCTATATGCTTCCACCACTGTCGTACGGGATAGATAATTCAAAAGTCGTAAGATTTCCTTTTCCAATTTTGCAGCTCAAATCAGCCCCAAACGGATCAAAACAGTCAATAATGGTACAAATTTGAAAATGGCCATTTTGCTCTACAATTTCACTAAATCTCTCAACATTCGGTTAGTGTCTGAAACTTTGGAGCTGCCCATTTGGAAGCTATGCTAAAAGGATCACAGCTTGTTAATCATGAATGCAAAAATTTGCAGTCTTTGCGTAAATTCCCAAGTTATTCATTTTGCTCTTCAGGGGGTAACACTATTAGTAATACTGTACTTGATGACAACGGGTCAGAGTCTGAGACAGAATGGGAGAAATTACTCAAACCTTTCGACCTTAAAAAGCTCCGGAAGTCACTCAATTGCATTACCCCTTATCAGCTTCATAAGTTACTGGAGCTCCCTCTTGATGTGCCTACGTCAATGGACATATTCCAATGGGCAGGCACCCAGAAGGGCTATTGTCATTCGTTTGATGTATACTATACTCTAATTGGTAAACTAGGGGCAGCTAACGAATTTAAAGTCATAGATAGATTGTTATTGCAGATGAAAGAAGAAGGGATTGTTTTTAGAGAATCCCTTTTTATTTTGATCATGAAGTATTATGGAAAAGCTGGTTTGCCTGGGCAAGCAACTAGGTTGCTTTTGGATATGAGGAGTCTTTTTTCTTGCGAACCCACTTTTAGATCATACAATGTTGTATTGGATATACTGCTGGCTGGAAATTGTCCTAAAGTTGCCCCAAATGTTTTCTACGAAATGTTGAATAAGGGTATCTCTCCCACTGTTTATACTTTTGCTGTGGTAATGAAAGCACTTTGTTCCGTAAATGAGGTAGACTCTGCATGTTCACTCCTTAGGGACATGACAAAACATGGATGTGTACCAAATTCAGTGGTTTATCAGACTCTAATACATGCACTTTCCAAGGTTAATAGAGTAAATGAAGCTTTGAAACTTTTGGAAGAAATGTTTCTGATGGGCTGCACACCAGATGTCAATACCTTCAATGATGTTATCCATTGTCTTTGCAAGGTCAATCGGATTCATGAGGCTGCAAAGTTGGTTGATCGGATGCTTCTCCGAGGCTTCACTCCTAATGCTATAACTTATGGAGTTTTGATGCATGGGTTATGCAGAGCAAAGCAAGTTGATGAAGCAAGGGCGCTATTCAACAAAGTGCCTAATCCAAATGTTGTCTTGTTTAATACGTTGATCAATGGATATGTGACAAATGGACGGTTTGATGAAGCCAAAACTATTCTGAACGAGAGCATGTTGAATATTGGCTTTGAGCCAGATGTTTATACGTATAGCATTCTAATCTATGGTCTTTGCAAAAAAGGATTTTTGGTTTCTGCCCATGAATTGGTGAAAGAAATGGCATACAAGGGTTGTAATCCTAATGCAATCACTTACACGATTTTGATTGATGGGTTCTGCAAAGCTGGCCGACTAAAGGAAGCTGGAGATGTTGTGGATGAGATGTCAGTTAAGGGGATCAGTTTAAATACAGTAGGATACAACTGTTTAATATGTGCTCAGTGCAGAGATGGGAAGGTCCATGAGGCTCTAGAAATGTTTAGTGATATGTTGAATAGAGGGTGTAGACCTGACATATTCACATTTAATTCGTTGATATTTGGGCTTTGCAAAGTTGATAAGATGGAAGAGGCCTTGGGATTATATCGAGATATGTTACTGGAGGGTGTTATTGCCAACACTGTAACTTACAACATCTTGATTCATGCTTTTCTAAGGAAAGGTGCAACCCAAGAAGCATTTAAGCTTGTAAATGATATGTTATTTAGAGGATGTCCCCTTGATGACATCACTTATAATGGCCTAATAAAGGCACTCTGCAAAGATGGGGCCGTTGAGAAAGCATTGGGATTCATTGAGGAAAGGATGAGGAACGGACTGGATCCTAATAATATATCTTGCAATATATTGATCAATGGCCTTTGTAGAATTGGAAAAGTAAAAAATGCACTTGAGTTTCTGAGGGATATGATTCATCAAGGATTGACACCAGATATAGTTACCTATAACAGCCTGATAAATGGTCTATGCAAGATGGGGCATTTTCGAGAAGCTGTGCACCTCTTTGAAAAATTACAAATGGAAGGAATCTGTCCTGATGCTATCACTTATAACACTTTGATCAGTTCACAGTGTAAAATGGGCATGTTTGATGATGCCTATGTACTTCTAAATAGAGGTGTGGCTGCTGGGTTCATACCTAATGATGTTACATGGTATATATTGGTCAGAAATTTTGTCAAAGAGGGTGATGAGGAGTGGTAAATCTTTTCCTCAGCTAAATTTTTTTTAATGCAAGGAAGCTGTGGCTTTTGAGAAGAGCATATTTTTTTTTGACCCTTCAGATCTTGTTAAGCCTCATTTAAAGGTTCTCCGCCAATTTGTTTTATTTGTCATTCAACCGTGATACTCATTCACAAATAAATTGGCATCAATTAACTTTTGATTGTTCAAGTTCCTATATCCAGTTGTTTGCGACAATGGACACACAGATTTGGTTACTGGGAATTGCTTGGATGAGAATGTTGTGCTCTGAAAACAGCTGAATTTGGTAATTTGGAAATAGTAAAGAGGCTGATGTAAGCTGGCTTCTTTGTGGGGAAGTAAGCAGTTCAAGGTATTATGTGTTGTAGATTACGTCTGTTTAAAGCCTTCATTCCTATATTTAGCATATAGACCACTAGCTTGGAACACTGGAAATCATGCTGACTAGCTCATGTATTTCAGCTCATGTATTGCTTGCGGCGGTTAAAGTAGAGCAGAACACTTTTAGCTTTATATGTATATGTGAGGGAGAAACCATTGTGGCCCTGACTTGAGGTAATTGCATCATGTACTTATCTTACATTGATACCGCTTATTTGTTTCTTTATTTTTATAAGAATTATACTTGATAGTGCATCCTTCATATTTCGAGTCCCACATTTATGACAAACTTCTCTGCTGCACTTGTATTAAATTTCTTTTACACTCTAGGGTCCAAAAACAGATATTATATCTCTTTTGATTTCATGTGTCATCCCTGATGGTTATTTTTAAATTAGCACCGAGTCTTTTGTTCTGCACATGGAAGGGAAACAATTAGATAATTGGAGTCACAGCTTCAATTTAGTGAGTACTTTTTTTTTTTTTTCTCTATTTAATCATGGTTCTTTCTCTAGAATGTAGTTTGGTTTCCTTTACTTATTATTTAGATTTTTTGAATGCTCTACACTTGAATCTTTTTTTCATACAAGTAAATATAATTTGTATAAATAGCACTAAGCGGGTGCACCCATATACAAACAAAAACCAACTATACTCTCAATGAGTTCAAAAAAGAAAAGAAACTATTTGTCGACGAGGCTGAGCTCATAGATAACCAAAATAAAGGTTGCTCCAAACAATTGCCTTTACATTCCATGCAAGTAACTCTACATCCTCAAAATTTCTTTGATCAATCCAAAAAAAAAAAACATAAAAAATTCTTTGGCTCCTCTCTGTCCAAATGGTCCACCGTAAACACAAGTGACTCATACGCCACACCTCTCGCACCTTCTTATTACCCTACTTCCCTTCTATGCGGCCAATACCTCCACTGTGGATCAAGGCATAATCTTGTGGACTCCGAAGAGGCAAAGGAAAGTTGATAGTTCTAGAAATTAATAATTTAAGAATCTAGTACAACGTATTTGGTGAAGGATACTACTGTCTAAGAAGCTCCAAATCTTTAGGAAGATATGTGTCAAGAGGGAGTGATGAGGAAACTTCTCTTGATAACCTTGCTTTTGAAAAGCCAACAAATTCTGTGTTGCTTTTAATGTGAAAATAAAGCTACTTCTATTTATCATTTGGTAATTTCTTGCTCAATGATTGTGGATCCTTATTTGTTACTGTCATCTATGCCATATCAAATGGTTTTTTTGGTTAGTAATTAGCATTGCTGGCGAGTCCAATTTTTGTTCTTGGATAAAAGATTATTAACACATTCATAACTTCTCATTGCAAGGCACTAGAGGAAGGGATAGTGCACATTTTTATTCTGTTCTTGGATAAAATATTATTAACACATTCATATCTTCTTGTTGCAAGGCACTAAAGGGAGGGATAGTGGGCATTTTTTTTCTCTGTTTCTTTCTTTTCTATTCCTGAAATTATTTCGCTATGAGTGTGGTTTTGGGAATGTGAAAACTGGTTTCCAGCGGAAATGGAGCCAGAATAAGTGAGTGACTTCTACAAGACTCACAGAGTTGCCAACCGTGATTCTTTCCCAAATTTATTTATTGAATACATGAGATAAATCCTCGTGTGTAAGATGTGATCCACTATTCTTTTTTATATCATACAATATATAAGAAGAGCCTAGAGCTCTTTGGTTTTGTTGACCAAAGTTTTTAAATTCATTTCCTATTAAATTAACCATGACAAAATATTCAAACCCATTCAATAATTGACCCATTCTTCCAAAATAAAAAATTTCCAGTCCTCCATAGCACAATATTTTTATCTCTCCTCTCTCAAAAAGTTGTGGTACACATAAAATAAAGGATAGGGTTTCTATACTTATGTATTTATACTAAGTGTAAAGTTTCATAATTATGTTAACTTCCACTAATTTATTAATATTAGAGATTAACCTACTATTTAATCCAAAAATAATCTATTTTTGTACTTTATTAGTCATAACACTTCAAACATCTCAACATAATTTCCAATAAATCTCAAAGTTTGAATGGTTCCCCAAAAATTAATTCTTGTTCGAATATATCAAAATTAAATCTTAATAAAATGTGGGGCATTACGTAGGGAAAAAAGGGTAGCCCTTCCTTCAAAATATTGGGTAAGAGATTATGGTTTAAAAGCTAAAAGGAATTAATAATTTTTTATTTATGATTCTATAAAATTTAAAATTCTCCCAAGGCTAATAACTAGGCTTGGCAAAATGGGTGGGTTAAAAATGGGTAGGGCCAAAAACGGGTTGAACCCATATTTGACCAGTAATCAAACGGGTCAAAAACGGGTTGGGTCAAATAAGAGTCGGGCCAACCCGGATCCAACCGGTTACTTTTTTTTTTTTTAAATGTTTTTAAAATATATTTGCATGAAAAAATAATAAATTAAAATTTTTGTTTAAAAAATTTTGACAAATAAAAAATGAAATCAAATTGCTGGATTGTTCTATTTCTCTACTTTTTGTCTTTTTTGTTTCCTGCACCCTATAGATATCTAATTCACATATATCAGACTTCTTCCTTCTCTCTCCCTCCATCTCTGTAAAAAAATTCTCTGATTTCTCGACACAAATTGAACAAGAGGAAAAATGAGGGCAACTCTATTTCTCTTATGTCGAGGAATCACCCTCCACCGTCGGCAACTTCTTCCTTCGCAACAATTGCCGCCCCATTCCGTCAGAACATAAAACACTTCTCTATTGATTCAGATTCAACTGTTAAAAAAATATTTTTCTGTTGGACATGCTGGAGCAAGTTGGGTGAGAGAAGCTTCTCTGATCTCTCTCTCTCTCACACACAAATACTACAATTCAGCAAAATAAAAGGAGATTCTATGTGACTTCCTTTGGCATGCAAGTTCACCCAGATGGATTAGGAGCACATTCAATGGGTGATGTTGATGTTGTTACTGTGAGTTCAAGAAAATATCAAACAGTTAATTCTTCTGTTGTCGGCGTCATCAGTGGAGGATCTGTTCGGATTGATTGAAGGAGAAATCCCTGGTTTTGGTGAGGAATTTGAAGACCGCTTCGCTTGGATGATGTGTTCAAGTCGTAAAAGAGAGGAGGCAGGGGAATGGTTTGGCACGGGTTTATGGGTTTAAATGGGTTTGCATGTAACCCGTTTACAACCCGTTTCAACCCACTTTCAACCCACATATTTAATTGGGTTTAAATGGATACCCGTTTACAACCTGCAACTAAAATTTATCAACCCGAATCCATTTATATTCAGGCGGGTTCGGGCGGGTTCACGGGTATGGGTTCAAATTGCCAGTTCTACTAATAACGTAGAACTTAGATTTATTTACTACCTAAGTTTGATTGTAAAAAAATTTAGATTTAGTGTAGTTTAGGACCTTCTGCCGCTATGGTTATGTTGGAAAAAATTTCCCTACCATCTGCAGAATTTCTTGGCTGGCAGTGTTATTGTTAAGACATTTTGCAACATTTGTATTCAGTTAAGCTGACGCAGTTCTTCTCTGTGGGTAGTTTGGTATCCTTTTTGAGTTTCCTTCAGCTACAGAGGCCACATGCATATGGAGGGTTAAAGATTGGGTTTGTGAGGGACA
The DNA here is from genome assembly GCA_008638375.1 of Nyssa sinensis. Lineage (NCBI taxonomy): Eukaryota > Viridiplantae > Streptophyta > Magnoliopsida > Cornales > Nyssaceae > Nyssa > Nyssa sinensis. The sequence goes on from CM018049.1 coordinate 9,850,801, forward strand.
GAGGCCACACACATTTGGTATTCATTTATTGGTTTTCCTGTGCTCATGTCGCTTTTGTCTTCGGTGGAACTAACATATTTTAAGTTGAAAAAAAGTGTGGCCATGTACTGGTGTGTAGGACCCATTAATTTTTTTTTGATCGGTAAAGGTTATATATATAAAACAAGGCGCCCGAGGGGGGCGAACCCGTATACAAATAAAGGGAAAGGCCTTTAAATTAGAGCTTGAAGACCCCCCAAAAAAGTTACAAAGCTTTCTAGATACAAAGGGTATTTATTTTTAACTCAAAGATGAAGCAACTTTAGAAAGAAATCTTTGAACCTCCAAATTGGCATGTCTTAATCTACAAAAATATGCCTCTTGTGCTCACGCCAAATACCGCAAAAAAGGCATAATGGAGCAATTTTCCACACTGGCCTTGCCTCCCTCCGAGTGCGGCTGCAATGCCAACCAAGTAACACATCGCGGGATGATCTCGGCATCACCCAATAAGCCCCAAAGATGGAGAACACCATATCCCAAAGATCCCTGGCCACTTTACAGTGAACTAGGAGATGGTCTACTGACTCCTCCGCTCCCTTACACCTAGAAGATATGCTTGGGAGATGATATCCTCTTCTCCTCAAGTTATCTACTGTCAGAATAGCACCTCATGCCACCAACCAGCAGAAAAACACACCTTTCCTTGAAATATTAAATTTTCAAATGAGTTGCCACGGAAAAGAGACCTTTCTCCTGTCACATCCTAGAACCAACCCTATGCAGATTAGGAATAATGATCGGCCAGTTATGCACTTCGCCAATACACTAGTTTTGTTTAGCATATCGGTGATGTGTCCAACCAAAGGCCTCTCATCTGGTACATGCATTCAGAATTATACATGACAGCAAAAAATAAAACATGGCAGAGCATAATTAAATACTTGAACGTTGAGTATAATAAGTCTGAAAATTACAGCCCAAAAATTTCTTTGATGACGACAAAAGGTAATCAAATAACTAAAGATCGTCGTCCAACCCAAAGGTGGCTGTACTCTAATCCTACATTCTATGCTGTGTTATCAGAACTTTCACCTGAAATATGCATAATAAAATCCTTGTGAGCTTTATTGAAAAGCTTGTGAGTAACACCAGTTCCCTGTCATGGGTTTTCGGGAAAACCCTTTTCTGTAAACTCTCATGAATAACAATAGAAAAAGTCTATACTGAAAGCTACTAGCATTCTTAAAGCATAAACATATAATTGGGAGTTGCAAAATATATATTGGAAATCATGTAAGAGTTTATGCTAGATAGTTTTACATGATATCATAAAATCTTATACTAGTGAGTAAATAAAACATGCCACATTCTTAAAACTTGTTGTCCTTTAGGACTTTGGGTTGTCACATGGTGACCTGTAAACTGAAGCTGTGAAAACATTTTGTACTATACATCTCATAAGCTCAGTCTCTGGGGATTGTAATGTCACCTTGGCGACCTTTATGTAATTTAGAGTGCTGGGCCTACATAGCCTTCTCACTGAATTCAGACTCTCGACCGAGTCGCTTATGAAGACTTACTAGAAGTCTACCGGCTCTTAACCCCTGGCAGGTTGTTGTAAGGCACATAAAAATTGAAACATGCTTGCAAAACATTCTTTAGGTTATCCATGCTATGAAACATTTAAAGAGATGCCACTTAAAAGCATGCAATGCAACTATTTATTTCAGTATTTTATAAACAGACATGCAGTTAAAACATTTAGCATACTAGTTTGAAATATGTTATAGAGCTGTAAAGAATTGCATGTAGTTATAAAATTATAAGGAACTACATTTTATAGAAATGTCTCAACTTCAAGGTTCAGGGTTACTCACCTTTGCTTAATACTTAGTTATTTAGTCTCCCTTGGATGCTCCTTAGCCTTTTTTGGTCCTATAAGGGCGATTAACATATTAAACACTATTTTGATGCTATATTTAAGGACCTATACTTTACGAGTTTCATTTGGTTAAAGAGTCTCATCGCTGAGTGCATTATACTCATAATATATAATATACATACGCAAGGCTACCAAAAATATGTTTAAGTTCTGTTTAGTGTCATTAATTATGTGTGGTTATGATGTAAATTAAACCGTCAGGATGATGGAAGGAAGAATGAGGCAAATCTTGGGTGGACAGTAATCGTGAGAGTCCAGATTTTTTCAGAATTTTCTGGGTAGTACCCCAATTTTCAAATTTGATTTCCTCCCAATTCCCTTGCTCAAATTTAATGAAAATTTTCAGAAACATCACATATTGAGTCTAGTTTCATTGAGATTGGAATCACCAAAAAAATTCATCCTACAACTCAAGATATAAGCCAACAATTCACTGAGGTCAGAATCTGGATAGTTTTGGTAAAATCACTATATCCAATTCATCTTATGGCCAAATGATGCTTATAATATATCAAATCAAAGCTAAGATATAGATATACACCTTTGCAAAATTTCAGAATTTAATTCAAAGAATTGGGGAAGATATGACTGTTTGAAATGGACTATTTTACATCATCCGAATTTCCATTTTTGGCCACCTGACCTTAAAAATTCATAAATCAAAATCGGTTTGGAGTTTATGTGTAGAACCAATTTTAACAGAAACTAGACGTCTAGAGCTTCAATTTAGACCCATATTTCACTCGATTTGGATTAAATTGATTAAGTTATAACCTTCCAAAGTTGGACTAGTATTGTTGGTAGCATCCAGATTAGCTACGGGATTCATTCTAATTTCTCTAATCCCACTCAAATCACTTATATATATATATATCACTATGTATGCATGAAATTAACTATAAAACTTAAAGGAATTAAAAGAAGAGTGTTCTTATCTTTTTTAGGTGAATTTTCTCATTTCTTCTCCCTTTCCTTCTCTCCCTCTCTCCTTCTCTAAGCTTGCAATTCCACCTTCCTTCACACAAATTTCACTTCTTACCTGTCTAAGCTTTCCCATGCATGTATTTATAGCGAAAATGCTCATTGTTGGGTGCATCTTTTCCTAGATAAGATTTAATGGTGAAAGATAGCTACTATGGTAGGCTTGCCTTATTCACATGGGTTTGTTGGAATCCTATGCTCAAAGCTCCTCACTTGCATATATCTTCATTCATATATATCTTTGTTGGGGGAATATTTTCTAGACAAGATTTAATGGTGGGAGATGGCTACTATGGTTGATGGGAGTGATTGTTAGAATCCTATGTTCAATGCTTCCCACTTGTGTATATCTATATTCATTTATATATTTATTTATATCCTTGTTGAGAGACTCTTTTCTAGATAATAATTAATGGTGGTGGTATGGTTTGTTTTCTATTTTGACATACATGTATTATATGTATACACACACACACACATATATATATACATGTATATACATTTGTATATATATATCTTACATATATTCCTTTTTCTCTCTCATCATGTATAGGTCACATGGTGAGCATTATTCTATTCCATTTTTATTATTTAATTTATCAACTTGATGAATCATTTCTGTTTAGACTAGTGGTGTATTCGATCCTAGGTTAGGTAAATTCCACCTTTGGTTAGGTTGCCTAACCTTAGGTCATAATATTACATATTTACCCCCCAAAAAAGGGTTTTCATAACTTCCAATGCATTATACATATATCACTAAATTTATCAGGTACAAATATTACCTAATTTATCGGTTGTGGGTGTTACATCTCCGACCCACCAAATGCTTATAGAAGGAGCGTATTGAAAATCTCCTATTACCATGAAGCTTCCATATCATTTGATCGTCACCTCCTCCATGCACTTTCCAACTATCTAGCATCTTAAGCAACTCCTCCACCTCTCCCAACTCCCAATTGAAAAAATTCCTCCGAAAGTGAGGAGTCCACACCCGGATGGCCCCTTCCCCCACCATGAAATCCTCTACCAGAGCTTTCTTGTTAGAAACCTATCTTGAGGGGAACATCTGAATTCCAAGAATCCTTCCAAAAACTCACCTTAGAACCCCTCCCAACCTCAAATCGGACCACTTGGCTGAAGTCCCCTCTTCCTCTCTGAATCGCCCTCCAAATGCTACAACCATAAGATTCCCGACTCTCCTTAACATACCAGCCCAAGTCTTTGCACCCATACTTTGAAGACACTACTTTCTTCCACAAAGCATACCTATCTTTTGCAAACCTCCAAAACCACTTCCCAAGTAAAGTTTTGTTGAAGGTCTTCAAATCCTTAAACCCCAACCCTCCTTCCTCTAACGGCCTCTTGACTTTCTCCCATTTGACGAGGTGAATTTTCCTATCCCTTTCCGTCCCATTCCACAAAAAGTCGCGCTGAATCTTCTCTAACCTTTTCTCTACTGATGTTGGCATCGGGAATAAGGACATGTAATAGGTTGGAAGGTTTTCCAGCATGCTTTTAATAAGGTGATCCTTCATCCTTTAGATAAATACTGTTTTTTCCAATCAGCTAGCCTCCTCTGAAAACGCTCAAGAACCACATCTCATAAGGTTGCCGAAGCCGTGGGAACTCCCAGAGGTAACCCCAAGTACACCGTAGGCAATGAACCTACTTTGCATCCAACACTGCCTGCCAGATCCTCCGCCCTCTCGATTTCCCCTACTAGAATGATCTCGCTCTTCAACATATTAACATGAAGTCCTGAGATTGCCTCAAAAAACATCAACAAACATTTTAGGAACCGGAGTTGCCTAGCATCTGGCTCACAAAAAACAAGAGTATCATCCGCAAATAACAAATGATAAACCACAACTCTATCACCCATAGCATCACCCAGAGAGAAACCTTTTACAAAACCTCTAGCCACTGCTCTATCCAACATATGGCTCAAAGCTTCCATGACGATCACAAATAAGAATGGAGATAGCGGGTCTCCCTGTCTCAAGCTTCTAGAAGAGCGGAAGAAACCGGTAGCCGCTCCATTAACTAGAAACGAGAAGGAGGCGGTAGAGATACAGGACTCAATTCAACGTCTCCATCTCTCCCCAACCCCATCTTAGATAGAAGGAATTTCAAGAAGCTCCAATTGATATGATCATAGGCCTTCTTGATATCCAACTTGCAAATCAAACCCGCCTCCCTTCTCTTTCTCTTAAAGTCTATGCATTCATTAGCTATTACAGCGGCATCCATAATCTGTCTCCTTTCCACAAAAGCATTCTGACTGTCCGAAATAATACTCCCCAAAACTCCTCGAAGCCGGATAGATAGGACTTTGGCCAAAAGCTTGTACATACTACCCACTAAGCTTATAGGCCGAAAGTCCTTTATGTTTTGGGCTCCCTCTTTTTTCGGAATCAAAGTGATAAAAGAAGCATTTAGACTTTTTTCAAAATGGCCTTCCTCGTGGAATTGGGCGAACACAGCCATAACACCCCCTTTTAATGCTCCCCAACAATGCTTGAAAAAAGCTATTGTGAATCCATCGGGGCCAGGGGCTTTGTCCCTATCACAAGACTGAAGAGCCTCCTTGATCTCCCCTTCCTCAAACGGTCTCTCTAGCAGCCCTGCCTCTTCAACTAAGATGGATGAAAAGTCCATCCCTTCCATGTCTGGCCTCCAATCACTAGACTCTGTGAACAACTTCTGATAAAACTCCACTATGCCTTCCTTCACCTCCTGGACATCCCACAGCTCCCTGTTCCCAATCGAAATTGTGCTGATTTTGTTACGCCTCCTATGGGAATTGGCCACCCTGTGAAAGAACTTGGTGTTGCCGTCCCCTTCCCTTAGCCATAAAGCTCTGGACTTCTGGCACCACGAGATCTCTTCCAGCTTCAGGAGACCTCCAAACCCCCCCCCCCCCCCCCCCCCCCGGGGAGGCCATCTCTGCTGATTTTCTCCTCTTCAGACAAGGCTGACTGTTGCTCTGAACTATCCAGGGCCTCTATCTGCTGCAGAATAATCTCTTTTTTCCTTTGTACGATCCCAAATTCCTTCACATTCCATTTCTTCAAATCTGCTTTCAACAACTTCAACTTTCTGGACAACGCGATGCTCGGATTCCCATCAATGATATAGCTGCTCCACCAATCTTCCACCCTTTCTCTGAACCCAACAGCTTCTAACCACATATTCTCGAACCGGAATGGAGATCTCCCCCAATTCATTCCCCCCCACAGTCCAAAAGTAATGGAAGATGATCCGAAGCTGGCCTCGGCAAGCATGACTGAGTCATATCTGGGAGCTGCTCTTCCCAACTTGACGCAACAATGAAACGATCCAGCCTGGACATAGAGGGCCTGTCTCTTTCACTGCACCAAGTAAACCTTCCTCCCTCCAAAGGTAAATCCACTAGATTATTCCCATAAATAAAGGCGGAAAAATCCCTCATTGCTCTAGGCATCCTCCTTCCCCCTGATCTTTCCGAAGGAAAGTGAGTAGTGTTGAAATCCCCTCCCATCACCCACAACCCACTTCACTTTTCCCTAGTGAGCTGCAGTTCCTCCCATAAAGCCCTCCTATCACCATCTACTGTGGGCCCATAGACACTCGTGAACACCCACTTCCAATTGCCCGAAACCCCTTCTAAAACACGAGATTGAGAATCTACCCACCCAACAATTTACCCCTATAATTATCCTAGAATCCCACATGACTACAACATCTCGCGCTGCCCCTCTAGCCGGAATGCATCTCCACTCCACCCTCCAGTTCCCCCAAAGACTCCTCACAATCGAATCAGTCATCACTTCGATTTTGGATTCCTGGAGGCATGCCAACCCTGGCCTCCATTTTTTCACAACACCCTTTACCACTGATCTTTTATCCGGGTCGTTTAGACCCCTCACGTACCAGGATAAATTTTTTAAAGACATGATCACCTGCCACAACAAGTTCCCACCCCTTCCTCCCTCCCCCTTTCTTCCATCATAATTTACTGTACTTGCTAGATTACGCATCTCCCTTCTCATTTTTCTTGCCGATCTTTCCTCAGCCGAACACTGTTCCTGTCTTGGTGCAGAATGTCTATCTGATAGATTGTGTGCCTCAATATCAATAAACAACTGCATGAGCCTTCCTTCAAACCTGTGAGCTGCCAGCCCCAAAATTCTACTGACTTTCCTCAGTTTCCTCATCACCCAGCCTGAAGCCTTTACCTCTGAAAATCCCACCTGACCCATCTCACACATGAACCCCTGACTTGGATGAATTACAGCCAAGGGGACACAAGCCATCTGGTTCGTTCCTTCCTCTTCTGAGCAAACAACAGCCAAGTCAATGTCTATTCCAGCCTGACTGCTCTCCTTCCCATTGACCATTCTGCACATAGGGCCTGCCTCTCTTCTTGCATCTGAAACTTCGCCATGCTCCTGAGGAAAGCCAGATGGTGCATAGTTCATCGCTTTAGATCTGACCTCTGGGTCCACCTCCTTCCCTAAAGAACTACCGGCTACATTCATCTTCATAGCCCTATCTACTGTCTCCTGAAGATTTTGCCACAAACTCCCTTCATTAATACTCAGTATGTCCTCATGTGTTTCTGAAATAATGGTCCCTGACTCAGACGTATCTCTTCCCTGCTCTGAGTCTTCACTCCTGTCACCCCACTTTTCATTGTTCGAGACTTCCTCTTCTTGCTTCTGATGAGAAACATTCCTTTTGCCCTCTGAAACCTTCGCATTGGTCTTCCCCTTGCTGAGATCTGCACCCACTGCGAGGTCCCCTTTGAAGCCCTTCTCTGTATAGCCATGCTCGCAACGCCTACCCATAGTGGCTTCACATGGGCCTCGGTTCTTCGACTGGTGCTGATTGGGCCTCTTCCTGTTGTTGGGCCTCTACTTTCTTTGCGACCACATCCTCTGGAGCCCCTCTCCATATTTTGGCCCAGAATCTGAAACTTGTTCTGTCCAATCCAATTCTTAGCTCTAGCCCGAGCCTCTAATTGGGCCTGTTTCGCTCCACCACTTTCCAGCCCATTTGATGACTCATTCCGGAGTGCCCCTCCTGGGGAATTTGAATTTCCTTGGCCTTTGATTGATTGACCATGCGTCTGTCCTTCAATTGCCACCCAGATTTCACCTTATCTCTCCGCACAGCCTTTTCACCACGCGCATGGAGCGCGTGTCCTAACTTTCCCTCTGCAACTCCTCCTTCTCCTGCGGCAACAACCATCTTCTTCTTTGATCCACCTAATCCCACTGAAAAATGTGGGATGGACTCCACCCAGATAGGAATCTGGTATTTCCAGGCCCCGATCTAACCTTAACCATTGCCGGAATCTCCTTGGTCATTTTCTCTATCAGCAAACGAGCCCATTTTAAATGTTGTCTGGTCTCAGTTGCCTGATCGGCTCTTACAAACAGCCCACAAACTTTTTTCAGTGCTGCAAAAACCTTTGTGCTCCATAGGAAAAGGGGAAGGCCTACGATACGAAGCCAGACTTCCTTCTTCTGAAACCCTTCCCTGGAGCAACACCCAGCTTCTTCCCACCAGTCCAGAAAAACAGGCCTTCCATCCAGCTCCCACTCCCTGTTTTTCCATACTTGGTTTGCTTCAACTTTGAGGGAAGTTCAAACAAAAACCAGTCGCCGTGCATCTCGTATACCTGCACTCCAGTCGGAACATTCCAGACTCTATCACCCATCTTTGCACTCTCTCCCTATCTAATTTCACCTCTCCCGCCTCTCCAATCCTCGCCACTAGACATCTATGGCAGTAGTCGACCCTTTCCTTGCAAGACAGATAATCGACCCTCATATCACCCCACGTACCTTCTCCACCCATCGCTACCTTTACTTTCCCATCTGGCCAAGAATCTCTTCTTGCTCCTTTGAATGATTTCTTCACTACTGGAGCATTGGCTACCAGGACATTCGCCAGATCTTTCAAGGCTCGGGCTGCCTCGTTCCATCCCCCTCTGCCCTTGTTGAATTCAGGGATGTAAGCACTAAACCTCCTGCTGCCTACTGATTCTTCGACTCGCACAAAAGAACCCCTATCATTGGATCTTTTCAGCATCCTCAGGCTCCTATCTCTGCCATAAAAGACTCTCTGAGGGTCTCCCTTCCTTCAGACGGCCCATTATCTCAAGTAGACCACACAGCCATCTAAACCCTGCGCTGTCCATTCGAATCCTTCTGACTGCGCCGGAACATCTTTCTGAGATCTGGAGAAGATTTCCATTGCTGTCAGAAATTTCCTCCATCTCGAATGTCTTAGAACCCCACTGTGCGTAGCGAGTCATACGTCTTGCCATTTCTCTTTATCGATGGAGATGCACCGGAGACCTCATAAATGGTGATCAGAATCCTCTTCTTTTAGAACTATCAATGTAAGCTCCCTGTAAAAAGCAAAAACCATATTTTATTCAGGTTTGTGACGATAAACCAAATTTTGGAGTCACTAACCTACTTAAATCAACTTTGGACGTTACCTAGGATCCATTAATTGCATGGGGCAAAGAGTGACTTCAGGGGTTACCTTCTTTATTCCATTTAAAACTATAGTATTCTTAATAGATAATGATATCACTTTCGTCAATTTTTTCCTAATTCTTTTATTTGTCACTTTTCTCCGCACAAGTGTCCCATTAGTGTGTGTGTAGGTGAGGATGAACTATGTTTGAAATAGAATTATTATTGCAGTGGGATAATAATTGTAATAGTTACAAATTGAAATCACTTTTCACTTGGAAAACTTAAGGATGTTTTTATCCATTTAATAAATGTAAAACACATAATTGCATTGGTACTATTATAAATAGTACAAATATAAATATTTAGTTGATTAAGGCGCAAGTCGTATGTCTATCTTTTTGGTATTTGCCTCATAGTACCACGACTGTTTTTGAAATATTATAGTTAATCTTCTTGTGTAGTTCAATGTGAGTCATAGTCTACAAATCAACACAAATACTGAGAATTATTTGTATCAGTTTCTCTTTTTAAAGTGCATTCCTCCCTCTCAATTATTTTGCTTTGAGCTCTGTAATCTGGAATTCACTTTGCTTTCTTTAAAAACATTTTCCTAGTAAAGTTACCCTTTTCCCCAATTTTATGGATAATTAAAGGAATCTATTGTTCATGAGCATATATGTAGGTAGGTTACTATCAGAGTTTTAGTAAATACATTGCGGTTGATTTCCATAACTGGCATGCATGAAGTTTTATCATGCCATATGCATATTATTTGAAAGACTCGAGAGAGAGTTGGAACCATCAAAGATAAAATAAATTGATGGTAAAGAAGGATGCACATGTGCAGCTTTGATGTAATGGAATTGTAGAAGACAATCATTCAGATGTTAAGGGATGGCCCTACTGGAGCTTTTGGTGGCCTAAGCACGGTTATGGATATGGGACACGGAGACGACACAACACGGACTCGGACATGACATTTCTAAAATAAATAGGACATGGATTCGTCGGGGATACGTTGAATATATATTTTTATATTTTTTATATGACCATATAATAAAAACCTAATGTTATTTTAATAAAAAATTAGCATAAAAATACACAAATTAAGAAAAGATTATTAATATATTAAAAAAAAATTATTAAATAAAAATTTAAGAACTTCTTCATTTAATTATCAATATTCATGATTTAAGTTTCAAAACAAATTTGTTAACTACTATATATATATAAGCGTAGAAGAAGAGGAAAAAAGCTGAAAAAAATCCAGAAAAATTCCAATAAAAAAATAAAAAAATAAAAAATGTGTCCCTAACGTATCCAAAATTCAGAAAAATTGGGCACTTTTTCCACGTGTCTGAGCGTTTCCGAGCTTCCGACACGGAGACGTGAGGTAAAATAGAGTGTCCGTGCTTCATAGTTAGTGGCTAGTCAAATCAAGAAGTTGGAGCACAACACTTCCAATTTAAGTCAGCCTCAACAGCTATTGCTTATGCTGTTTTAAGAATCTTAAGATGAAGTTGAGAAAATGTTGTTCAACTATAATGTTGGCATATCTACTTTTTTCATATTTTATATATATATACACACATTGGTGAAATGGATATTGCTGGGAAATTTATTCTTCTGAGCAGATGTAATGCTGATTTCTTCTAATTCTAGTTGGCATTACTTGGATGCTGTGTTACTATACCATATTAGCATGGAGCCATCCATGGGTGGCATGTAAACTTCAATGAGAGTCAGAAAGTGGATTGATTTTGAGAAAATTTTCTGTAGTGGTTGTCTCTGTAGTCAGATCAATCTCTGAAGGATCAGTTCTTACCCATTCACAGAAAGGAACAGTTCTTGAGGATTTTAGATTCAGGAGCATCATTTCTTTTGCGCATTTCATCTTAATGAGGGTTGGTCTAAATTGTATTTAGAGACTGATGCCTAATGAGTTTTGTATTTGCCTTTGTTTTGGAAAGCCTTTTGAATAGGATGGTGTTTCATGTTCTAATTGATTGTAGTGTTGGTAGGAAGAGAATGATGTCTTTTTCTTGAGAGTTTGTAGGTATTCTCAAGGAATATAAAGGGCAATTTAGGAATCTAATGCATGTTTGGAGTGAAAAATTCTCAGTGTTGGTACTTAAAACACAATGCTTTTTTCTTCTTGAGATTATTTGGCCGTTGTTGAGGAAAAGAAGTAATTGCAATTTTGTATGAGATTTTGGCCTTAATGGGTGTTTCAAGTGACCTTGACTGTGAAGAATGGAATTGTATTTTATCTCTTTATTTGCTGATGAAAGTTGGGCCTGTTTTGATGAATTATTATATTATTCTTTCTAGTGTTAACAGATTTTATTCAAAATCTTATTCCAAAGAGGAAAAATATAGAGGCTGTTTCTTTTATTTGTGAATTTGGATTGATTGCCTCCCACCAATTTCCTTGCTAAGAGGCTACTTGATGGGATGCCAAGAAGCATGTTAAAGGTATTTGCTGATGAAAGTTGGGCCTGTTTGATGAATTATTATATTATTCTTTCTCGTGTTAACAGATTTATTCAAAATCTTATTCCAAAGAGGAAAAATAGAGGCCGTTTCTTTTATTTGTGAATTTGGATTGATTGCCGAATTCCCACCAATTTCCTTGCTAAGAGGCTACTTGATGGGATGCCAAGAAGCATGTTAAAGGTATTTGCAAGGAGGAATGGAAGACCCTATTCAATTGCAGGTATATTTGTCCCTTCTTTGCAAAAGTCAGAAGCCATTTTCTGGTCTCCATCCTAAAACGTCTCAAGCAGCTGCCGTCTTTGTAAGAAGACTGGATACAAAATTTGGCCGCATCCCACATGAATGTTAAACCTCAGCAGAAGAATGGAAATAAATGCCCTGTGAAGCAGCAACTGCAACAGCAGCAGCACCTCTAGAAGATTCTGTAGGCACTGCAACCACTGTTCAGCCACTTCAAAAACTTTATAGGCGTGCAGTAGGCTTATTAACATATCAAAGTTCTCCATACATAAGTACCTCATACGCCTCATTGTTGGCCGAGTCCGCTGCTGCTAATGAATATCTGCATAACCTGAGCTTTGCATTTGAACAATAAGGCTTGGCAATAGCTGTTTGGGGTGCTGCTACCAAGGTGAGACCTGCGCCATTTTACTGCCAGGAAGTCAGGAACTAATACAAGCAATGCTGCTACAATTTGAGCACTGGGCAACTTGAATTTGCATCTCATACTGGTATGGCAGCTAACACAACCAATCTAGGGTTACACTGTAGACCAGTGTTTTTATGATGGTGGCTATGGTTTACTGTCTGAATACCATCCATATATACTTTTGAGTGACGGGACTGCTACTTGATTCTTCCTTCAATCATCTTGTAACTGAACGTGAACGTGTTAGATGATCTGGTGGAGCCTATATATGGTAATTAAAATTTGTTAATACTGGATGATAAGTTATTCTGTTTGGGTGATTGTTTAGTCTCCTCCTCCTCTTCTCTTTTCATTTGTGCAGAAATACATTGTTATTAACAATAGCCTTAAAATTTTTTTTTTTGATGAAAACTGAGAAATATCATGTATATAATTTTAGTGATCTCCAAGCACTGAGCAATCTATGAAAAAAACTACCTTCCATTGGTTCCTGTCTCTAGCCCATTCCATGGCCAGCAACAGAGTGCTCTTGCAAATTTTCAGTCTGCTTATCCATAAGAGAGCCTTCTGCATAGTATCCACCCATTTGATACCTGCCCTGCTGCCTGTCATAGTCCATACACCGTCAACTGAAATTTTAGCCATTCTCACTGTTAGAAAGGAGAGAATCATGATTGTCACAAGCATTTTGATGTTCAGTGCCACGTCATATTCTCCTCCGTCAATCAGTTTCTCTCTGTACACTTCATCTCTGGCCCAATGCAAAATAGAAGCTCCATCATCAGCCGACTTCATCAACCTAAAACACCATTAAATTTGGCCAAATCACCACATTTTCTCGCCATTGTGACTTGACTTATGAAATAATCTCCCGAAGAAGAATGATTTTTACAGTAACTTCAATAGCAAAGGGTTGCAAACAATGCTTCATTAATTCTATCGATATTTGTATAAAATTAGAACCTTAAAAGTGTGTAACATTTTAAAGATCACTACAATTGGCAATGGCATGCTCCTGCAGGGGAAAAACAGAGATGTTTCACAGAACCATATATATATAATTATAAAACAAAAAAACAGAATAGAATTACCTTTGTGGTCTGAAAAGCTGTTTGGATAACATAGTTTCCAAACTTGTGTTGAGCAAGATATATAAGTCTGCCGCCATGTAAAAGCTCTCTAACCACCCGAGTCATAACTCTGTCTAAAGATGTTATGCATTTCTCCACGACATGGCAGCCATATTTGCTTGAGGCGAGCTTGGTATAGTTTCCTTTGAGGCTAAAGGAAATATATGAAATAACATTAGGTTTGAACCCGGTTATCTCTTATAGTTCGGGATCGCGGAAGCGGAAGGAACTAACTTGTGTTACGAGCTTCTCTGTCATGTACGTCGATGTAGAAATCCTTCTCATCAATAGGACTGGCTATAAAACCGAGTCGCCTATGTATTTCCACAATCCAAGTCTAGAGGTATCACGATGGTAACCTCGGAAGAATTTGAGAAAACGAAGAAAAGACCCAAGAGAGTTGATAGATAACCAAAAATCCTCCCACACCCGTTGCATAACTAAAAACGTGGATATATATCTGTGTTGGTTGAAATTCAAAACCAACCAGATAATGATAAGAATTTTAATCTTATCACAACTCTCATTCAAAACTTGTGAATGCCCAAATGACTATGGGTTCGAGTCAAGCCCATCCCAATATCCAACATCTCCCACTCATCCACATAGGATGAATACTAAGTTCTCTACAATCACTTTTCACACACAAGAAATGGATTGTGCGACCAGACGAGAAAGATCGGGGTAAGAGTACTATATCCAGTTACCATTACACCAACATAGTACCTCACTACAAATAAACAAATGATCTCATCTATGCCTTAGACTATTCCATTACACCAGATTCAATATCCCTTATCCTTCATGAGAACTGATCTCAGTGCGATGCTTGAACTCTCCAATCTGTATTGTACTCATGATCACATTAATAAACACATAAAACCAACAGATCGCCCGGGCACTGAGTGACAACACAATAGTGTATTACGGAACCATCTTCCTTAGCTACTCATGTTAATCCAATTGAACTCAACTGCTTTCCTTGACATGCCCCACCGGACCGCATCAATCACAGTCCTTTAGCAATAGGCTAAAGTAGCAACATCAAGCTCTCTTTTCATAACGTAGTCCTAGGTCACAAAGGGCATAATGGAACTCAAAGTGGTTCTCAGAGCTCACACAGTGACGAAGTAAGGATACATTCAATCACTCTCTTTATTAAAGGTCACATCAATAACACATACAATATGTAATGTATGCTATAACGGAGCTCCCACTTAATTGGGCATGTCCAATCTCTATCTCATAAAAACAAGAATATACGTTGTATGAATTTTAGTCTAGTCACTATCTAGCGCCCGTCGCTATCTCAGCACCCCCCGTCACTATCTTAGTGCCTAACCTGAACATTCCAACCCAGTTGCATTTGGCTTTCTTCAGGTTACATGAGGCGTGTGATCAACCTTCATGCTCGATTCTTTAAAAGAATCTCATCTTGACCTTCATTGTCAAGGTAACATATATGATAAAGATGAATTCTCCCACCAACCAAGAATTTAATGTCTCATCTTGCTCGCTATTTAAGCGCTAAGTCGATTGCTCGTGTGAGAAAGCTAATCAAAACCTGTTGACATCTTTCATGTATGTTCACAACATAAAAAATTTATCTCAATATGAACACAAAATCATATAATGATGAAATAATGTCACACGTGTCCAATACATCAAATCTAATATAAATCCATCTATTTAACAGAAGATGTAAAACATCACTAAGTATGAAGTATGGGCTTAAGACCATCTCCCTTTGTGCAACTCTATCTCAAACACGTGTAGTGAAAAATAATGCCAATATGTTTGGTTCTCCCATCACCGCTATTGGTCTACCAGCCTACTAACAAGCCTAAGCTTCTAGCCTAGTGGCGAGTCCGCACGGTTTTGTCCTTATGGATCCTAAGTCCAAAAGACACTACAAAAAAGAAAGGCATCGCCTACACTTATATCCCTTAATCTTGTAAAGCTTATTAATAATGTGGAATAAAGGTGCAACGAACGCAATACTTATATATGCTAGAGCTGCCATACAATCATAACTTATGAACATATCATCCTGCCTACATGGTGCTATGTTAAAGCATTACTTAGAATCTCCACAACCAAACTACTACTTCAATTGTGGCGACCAACCGTGTATTCTTGACATCAATTAGATATCAAAAAAATAATTAATTATAGTTTGATGAGCAAACACTAAGTCACTCTTATAGTTTGACCATTTGTGCAAGCAAAGCACTAAGCTGCTATAATAATTGACAATCCATATGAGCAAAACATTAAACTGCTCTAATAATTTGATAGGAGCAAAGTACTGAGCTGCTCTAATAATTTGATCATCAATAAGAGCTACAAAAACAATCGAGTACACATCCTAGTGCACTTCAGAATCTCAACTACGCTCAAATAGGAAATTCTACAAAATATCTTTCCCTACTAATCCAATTGCAATGACCAAAACTACAGTATGCCCATATCAATCTGTCGATAAGTTAGGACCGTGCTAACAAGATTGCTTATAGATTTCTCAAGACAAAATGAGAAATCCCTCAAGTCAATCTTCATGGAACTCAAATCCAAGCATAGTCTACTTCACCTATGTCCTCATCAATATAGGACAATCACCTCTACGTGGTGACAACAAATTTCATATATGTCAGCAACCATATAAAATATCAAAATACTTTCTTTAGACCATCTGTGGCTTCCTTGATCATCGTGAAGCTAATTGTTCGATGAAATCTAAGGTTTCACTAACTTGACGATGACTTTAGTTCACAAATGAATACTTGAGCAAAGCAGACTTTGTGCTCTTTTTTCAGTAACCTTAAAGCCCAAAATTTCATAGATGATCTTTAGGTCACAAATGAATACTTGAGCAAGCATACTTTGCGCTCTTTGTTCATTGACCTTAAAGCCCAAAACTTGATCCACATAGAATCATTGTCTAATTCTCCATAAGGAGATCATGTCTAAGTCTATCTAGAAAGCTTCTAAGGACCACTAAGGAGATCATGCAACAATCATTGGAATAAGGTGGATGGAAACAATTCTCACCACTAAGGAGAATCTCTCTATATAGTCAATATTCCCTTTGGGATAAGACATTTTCAAAAAAGATAGGGCATAAACACTAGTTAATCACCCCTACACAAAAGGAGATAAACCATTTTTAAAGTTTGATTCTTTGCTAATTTAGCTCAACTTATCACTCACAGTAGCCATCCTTACACTATTAGAATAGAAAACTTTTGCCTCTACATATGAAGCAATATTCACTTAAACATATGGAGCAATAGTAAAAATTTCTCCCTTTAATCTCACGAAGATGATGAGAAAAGATTTTACATTTGCTTCTACACAGTTAAGGCTCTTAAGAATCTTCCTCCAATGGTACAATCCCAACTAATGGTACATTGCCGCTAGGCGGCAAGTCATTCCCACTATCCAAAACAACATCGGCGATTCTAGAATGAGATAACAATTTTCCACCCTTAACGAGAGATAATGTGACTTCTATAGATTCCATTTACCCACAAAGTTAAAGATCCTCTAAAGTTTTCTCATTGTGCAACTTAATTTAGTCATTCCTTCACTTGGGGTCTTCAATTAAGAATCCAATGGCCTTTTAAACTTTCAAATAGCTAACATTTTTAAAACTTAGGGCCAATTTTTAACCAAAAAAATAATAAATAATGTGAACAAATCACATAAATCCCAAAAGGTGATAAGCCCTCCAAATTAGGCCTTTTTACCATTCTCAAGCTTAAAGGAATTGATTTTTAGGACACCCGGTTTAGGATATAGGCTGTACAAAACATATTTGCGCCATCATCGACCCAATCGTATTTAATAAAATCCAAAATTTCCATTTTTCTCACATAAATGTCTTGAACTAATTAGACAAGTACTCCCACTTACAATTAGTTCGTAGAATTTTTAAATTCTTTATTTTCAATACTCAACCTCTTGACAAATACTTAAAGTAACTAATGCTTATAGCAATGCTCAAAGCAACTAATGCTTGAGTTAGGTGAGCAATCATAGCTCGAGTAACAAAGTAAGAAAATAATATATTCTACTATGTGCCCTAATTTCTAAAACATCATGAGTTGCATATGCTATTAGGATTGACTCCAGTTGATAAGGAGCCGATTTACCATACAAATAAGGTTTCTTACAAGTCTTTCCAATCAAATACGGTTTACACACTGATAGATTGATTGTTACGAGAAACTCCAACAGGTCTTCTCAAGCTAATCTAGCCATCCAATCTAGTTCAATGTGTCCATGTTATTGTTCAAGAGATAATATCGTGGAAATCCATAAAGAGATAAGTTCAAAATTATCAAATAATCCAACGAGACAGAGCCACTATTGTACTCATATAATGAAGCTACTTCTAACATGGGGTAAATCAAATTAATCAATCTACATTGAACTATTATTTCACAAAGAATAAATAGTTCCATTTAGTCCCAAATACTGAAATTTAAAGATGAGATAAGAACAAAAATTAATTGGATTGGAGGTGGACCAAACGTTTAGTCAAACACCAATATCCAATTATTTTATTATAAGGGCATGTGTTGCTCAAAAGAATTAATCAGTTCACTCCTGTGACGATTAATTCTTATGCTACCACTTGTGCATAATGTACAAAACACTATGAGCATTGTAAAGTCACCCTTCTTACGCGCTATTTTATGTCTTTTACTTAATCTTTCTCTATTTTGAAGAAAATGGTCAACTTTGACTCAGTACAACTACGAGCAAAATGATTCTTTTTATTCTTAAATAGTAGCTCATTCTATAGTATATCTCATTATCTATCATGCATGCTCCTATGACATTTGATTTTTTTGCCTACTTTTGACGCAAGTTTCTCAGCCCCACCCTAGTTAGCAACTTTTCTTTGTCTATAAACATTGGCCCAAAAGCTTTGTTTGGTTCACCCAAGGCGACAAGGTTAGTTTAGGAGTTCGCCTCTTGGCACTTTACCTTTTGTCTCAAGATGACACACCATTGTAAAAAATATTTTTATTTAAATAAGTAGCGTTATGTAGGTTTTTTTTTAAAATATTTTAGGTATGAGCCAGAGTACTTTATTGCCAGAATTTACTACTCATCCAAGGCAAGTCTATATTTGTCATGGAACTAATCCAAATAATTTTTCAATGAGATTTATTTATATGCTGCTTTACATAATAAAGCGCATTTAACAATTTAATTAAGTATTACAAGATTCTATGTCTCAAGGTATTGGACTATGTTTCCTATTGGTCAATGTCTACACATATGCTATATGTGTGATGTGGTCATTTTAAGCATTTATGTTGGTTAAGTCGGCATTCACATTCATTTAGGTAATTTCACTACTATCATAGTGCGTAAGGTGACATTTAAACATACATTTATCATATTATTCTGCTACCAGAAATTCAATTAAAAATATTATTCTATTATACACTATGAGATAAAAAATTTTGCTATACTCATAATCATTTTCCATTTATGTAAACAAAAGTATATTTTTAAATAATTTCGAGCAAAATAATTTTGAATTAAAAAAAATTTAATTCATCCACATAATAATAATAATAATGATAATAATAATAATAATAATAATAATAAATGCGCATATTGTAAAGCGCATGGACTCCACTTGAGCCCAATTGACATTCTAGTACATTATGCCAAGGTAATTTATGGACATATGAGTTTGCAGCGAAAACACATCCCCTTACAAGGCTTCATAAATAAATACAACCCTTTTCAAAATTTATTACATTGTAAAATGAACCTATTACATCAATCTGCTAAAAATAATAAAATAAATGGGAATGCCACGCCAATATCTCATATATCACAAAATTAACCTTGTTATTCTATACATTACAACAACACGTGTAGTAGAATATCAATTAAATAAGCTCATCCAATCACAACATACATCCACATACATAATAATATAATAGGTCTTGATGAATGACTTTACCACACCTCGCCACAATGGGAGTGGGTATTTGGGTCTCACAATTAATGAGGATCAATATTACATAATAATGATGCAATAAATAATTCTCCATATGATAATTAATTCATAAATGATCCACACATGATCGTAAAAACATGATTCACATATAATATAATTGTTTCTAATTTTCAGAGCCTTTCCAAGAATTTTTCACATTTAAAATAAATTTTCTAGAATTTTTAACCAATTTTTGGGATAAAAAATTAATTTTTAAAGCCCCAAAAATATCAACAATAGGTAAAAAATTCACCAAAACATAATTTGGACCCCCAACTGTATACTAAATACTGACATGTGATTTTAATATCAAATATAGCTCTCTAAAATTTTTAAAGAAATATTTAAACACCTTTTTGACATTTTTTCATAATAAAAATTAATTCAAACAAATTTCTAGAAGTGAAAAAATTACAAAAAAAATATCACGGGATAAAAAATTCAGTGAGTGAGGCCCACTCTCTAGAGGTGTCAAAAAATAGGTCCCGAAAGATGATGCACGTGCTCCCATGCACTTCACCGAGAGTGAGGGTCGTATTTCTCTGTAATTCATCTTCTTCAAAAACAAAGTTTGATCATGTTTACTGTCAAACTTTGGGACCTTTATATCTCACTCATTTTTTGAAAAAAAATTAGTGTACGATATATTGTTGGAAAGCTCTTGGAACAAGGAACATATTGATATAAATTTCATGCACAATAATTGAGGTTTTACTGATCGTATTAAAACTCAAAAATTTATATTAAAGTTGTGTTTTCTTGAAAAAAACAAAAATTTAAACTCAAATCTCTCATAGATTCGACGGTGGATTATCATGAACTTTTAAGGGCTACATATTGGGTTTATAAAGAACACATCTACCTTGGCGGATCGTCCAAAAGGTATTCTTATAAAATGATCTTTTAAAAATCAGCCGTGTGTTTTAAATATATGATTTTTTTTAACAAATACCATCTATATAACACATACATTAGCGAACAGAAGCCTATGACTCTGATACTAATAAAGGAAATATATGAAATAACAATAGGGTTGAACTCGATTACCTCTTGTAGTCCGGGATTATGAAAGCGGAAGAAAAAAGCTTGTGTTACTGTAAACATCTGAAAAATTAGGGTAAAAGTTTCGTTTTTGCCGGTAGGGCACTATTCATGCACTGTTCGTCGGTAGGGCGTTCTACATCGCAGGCGAAAATAAATTTTTTTGAAAATTTTTATTTAAAATTTTTTTATGAACTTTGGCTAAAGTAGAATGTCAAATTGAGGCGTTTCGGGACTGGTTGTAATGTAACGGGGTCCCGGATTTATTTAAGGGCAAAAGGGTCATTTTGCCCCTTTGCCCCTTTACTATAAATATAGCCCCCTTAGTGTAAAAATATCATTTTTTGGTATGAGATACAGTAGCAAGTCATGCATGAGAGAAAGGTGAAGAGAAAAACTAGGTTTTCCAATCTTCAAGCTTCCAAAACATACTTCTAGGCTTTGATTTTCACAAGACTTCATTCTAGGAAGTTGTTCCCCACATCAAGGGCTACATTCTCACTGATTGGTCCGGCTGCACAGCAAACACAACTCCCTAGGGTTGAGAAAAATCCTTTTAGGTATGATATATTGCTAAGTTAGGAATAGATTTAAGTTTCTTTGCCTTTCCATACGTTGGTTGAGTGATTTAGGTGTTTACTTGATGTTAGAAAATCGCTTAGGTGGTAGTTGCTTTGAAAACCTAGAGTTGGTAGTTTATGTGCTTATGTGTTTTTTGAGTTTTCTTGACAATTTTTTACTATGATGAAGGTGTACCTTGCATATGTGTTTGGATTATTACATTATAGCTTATGTTCATGTAGAGAAACTCTTATGGTTTGAGAGTTTTGATTTATTCCTTGTGTTGGTACTTTATGTATTTTGTAATCCAATCAATTTTACATATAAACACATTACATAGTTACAACCTTAAGAATTTCTTCTAGGCTTGGATTTTTACAAGACTTTTTTCTAGGAAGTTGTTCCCCACGTTAAGGGCTACATTCTCACAGATTGGTTCGGCTGCGCAGCGAACACAAGTCCCTAGGGTTGAGAAAAATCCTTTTAGGTATGATATATTGCTAAGTTAGGAATAGATTTAAGTTTCTTTGTCTTTTCATATGTTAGTTGAGTGATTTAGGTGTTTACTTGATGTTAGAAAATCACTTAGGTGGTAGTTGCTTTGAAAACCTAGAGTTGGTAGTTTATGTGCTTATGTGTTTTTTGAGTTTTCTTGACAATTTTTTACTATGATGAAGGTGTACCTTGCATATGTGTTTGGATTATTACGTTCTAGCTTATGTTCATGTAGAGAAACTCTTATGGTTTGAGAGTTATGATTTATTCTATGTGTTGGTACTTTATGTATTTTGTGATCCTTGAGAAATTGTTAAGGTTGTAAATATGTAATGTGTTTATATGTAAAATTGATTGGATTACATGTTAGGTTCATGTTGACAAAGTTTTGTGATTCAAAGGTTATGTTGCTTTAAGTTTAATGCATTATCAAAGGCATGCTCTTTGTGTTGATGAAAGGTTTCATTGAATTGCATAAGAACAAAATCAAGGCATGTTGGCATAGTGTGAATCCTTGGAAGCAGAGCATGAGTTGAGCACTTTGGTGCTAGGCATTATGAGGGTGCAGATCCTGTGGTGAAAAACCCAAAATTGGCTATTGGTACTCGCACGCCAACGGGGTTCGGACCGTGGAGCGAGACATACAATTGGTACTTGCATGCCAACGAGGAAGAACCGTGAAGCGAGACATGGGTGTGACATATAGTTGCATGTGTGTCATGCATATTGATATTGCATAGCTTTGGGGGATTGAAGGGTTATAGCTTCTAAATGTACACTTGCATATGCCACGCCTTAATTTTGTTCCTTGCATTAGCATTATGTCATACCAGTGGTTGTGCTGACCCCTCGTGGGATCTCATATTACAGATGAGGCTCCTAGTATTTGAGACTTGATGAAGTCTTGAAGGAAGGAGGGAAAGGAACTTTGAAGGATATTTGGCCTTTGGGCATATTTTGTATGTATGGCCATACGCCCAAAAGACTTGTGTTTTAATTTGGAAGAATGGTGAACTATAGGCCTTGGGCCAAATTTGTAATATAAGGGCTTAAGCTCAAATAACATGTTGGATATATTTATTTAATGTGCCTTACATGTATATTTGTTGAAGGAAATGAATGTATGTTTAATTTTTATAAATTGTGGCCGTCGAGTGAGGATGGATTTTGATGTGTTTATATACATGAATGGTTGCAAAATATTAAGTGGATAATGCTTAGAAAACAAAAGAGATTATGTCAAAATTTTTAAAAAATTAAAGGATTTGTTAGGTGTGTAAAACACCCTTTAAATAGGTGGGAAATGTGTCAAAAAGGGGGGGTTGAAAACCTTGAAAAAGTGGGCTAAAAATGGAGAAAAAGTGGCCTTCAAAACTTGGGAAAAAAAATTTGGAAAACAGAGAAAATTGGTTGCTGGACAGAGAAATTTAACCGCAGCCACTACAGTAAACCTGCAAAAAAATGGAAAATTTAGGTTGTAGTCGCTATAGTAGCACAGATTGACATGCCCCAACCACAGCTCGCGCACCCCTGTGCGCGCGTGCTCATGCCGTTTGCCTGCACGAGCATACTGTGCACCCTTCCTGCCTGCCCCCGCGCAACCCTACTGCCCACCGCGCACCTATGCATGCCTTCTGCCCTACTGCTTGACAGCCCCTAACACCAACCTTTGGCCACCCTTTTTGAACCATGTTTGGGAACCTTTTTGAGTTATGTTTGGGCATCCTTTTGGGTCATGTTTGGGCACCCCATTGGGCCATGTTTGGCGACCCTATGGGGCCATGTTTGGCGACCCTATGGGGCCATGTTTGGCCACTTTCATGGGCCATGTTTGGCCACTTCTTTAGATATATTTTGGTGGACCTTTTAACCTATTCTTGGCCCATGCCTTAGGGCATTTGAGACCCATTTGGGCCATTATTCCAAGGCATACTTAGTGACATTTTGGGGGCTATTTTGGAGACCTATTTTGAATGGTGACTTGGGGAGATATTTAATTGGCATTAGAAGACCATTTTAGTTAAGCCCAATAACAAGTTTTCATTTCAAATCTTGGGGAAACATGGGGGAATAAATGCATAATCAACTGAATTCATTAAATTGTCTTTTATTTCCTTTTCTTAATTCATTTCACTCACTCCCCGAGTTTGTGGAATTTCGGGGCGTGACAACGTGGTATCAGAGCATAGGTTCGAATACTTAGAGACCGTGGGGTGTTGTTGAACACAATAGGGCCGTGACACATGATTGAAATTTTAATATGCATTGTGTAATGTGTAAGGACTTGTTATATGTATATTATGACATGTTATAGTTGTTGTTTGTGAAGTGTAAATTGTTAACGTGTACATGCTTAATGTTCTTTTAAATGCCTATGTCTAAATGTGAAAAAAAGGTCTTAATTTCTTTTCTTGAACTTGTAGACTCATGCCACCAAAGAGAACCCCAGCGAGACTAGCACCACCTAGGCGCGGTAGGCCTAGAACTGCAGCACCACCTAGGCGTGGTAGACCCTGAGTTGTTACTTCTGCTCATAGCACAACAGAGGAGGCTGTTGCTCCTACACCTGCTCCTGCACTTGCCTTAGTAGAGGAGGTGGAGAAAACTATTGGCTCCAGAGATATGGTGACCATTTTACAGAAGTGCTTTCGCACTATTTAGGAGGCTAGGCCTACTGGTGGAGAAACTAGGGACACCTTCGTAATGAAGATGTTCCAGCGGATGAGACCCCCCACATTTGTCGGACAACCTAACCCCTTAGTCGTAGAGGAGTGGCTAGATCAGATCACCAAGATCCTAGATTCCCAGGGGATTGTTGAGCCACACTTGCGGATCAGGTGTGCCACTTTTCAGTTTATAGAGTTGGCCAACCAGTGGTGGCGAGGAGCTGCCGGGAGGTTAGACAGTTTCGGAGAGGGATGGGATGCCTTTGTGGCCATGTTCAATGACCACTATTTTCTTGAGACTGCACGGATTGGGTATATGGATGAGTTCGTGACTCTCCTACAGCGAGACGTGACGGTAACTTAGTATGAGTCTCGGTTTACTGCATTGGGGAGATTTGCCCCACATATTATTCGAGAGAAGCGACTAAGGGTCCTTTACTTTGTCAAGGGGTTAAAGACCTCTATTAGGGATAGACTGGCAGGCCATATTATTGAGACCTACGATAAGGCAGTGATCAGGGCCACTAAGGTTGAGAGGGAGTTGGCCATCCATAAGGGGATCAGGGAGTCCCGGACACAGGGCAGAGTAGTTCCAGCACAGATCTCTATACCTGCCCCGACTTATACTGAGGGGAGACCATAGAAGACGTATCGATCTAGTACTTCTTCTGTACAGACACCGCTGAGGCCCATCCAGTTTCTAGCCCTCTGACTTACTATGCCTATTACTTTTCGAGGGGGAGGATCATAAAGACCCTTTTCATGTTATCTGTGTGGACAGCCTGGCCACAGGTGGCCATTTACCTTCAGAGGAACCCCAGCCTAGGATAGGGGACTAGATCTAGTCAAGGGTAATTTCTATCGCTAGTGTAGAGTTAGGGGTGGAGAGCCCCTCCTTTTTGTTATACTTGTCACTAGATGAGCCATGTTAGGGCCAACTGTCCTTAGGGGCAGACTTCACAGAGCTCGCAGAGACCACATTACTATCAGCATACTCAGGTGCCTATACTACAGCCACAGTTAGGCCATAGACCTCCAACACCATATTTCCAACCTTCACCTTCGGCACAGAGTGTTAGAGCTCTCGAACAAAGGGGAGGAGGTCAGCAGGGACAGAGAGGGGGAGGTAGATAGGGCCAGACCACTCAGGGTCGTGTTTATGCAGTGGCCACACCAGAGGCATCTACTTCTTGGCCTTCAGTGGTCTGAGGTACTTTCCTTGTGTTTAGTTCATGGGCCAGCGTACTGATAGATTCAGGTGCATCTCATTCATTCATATCTACCATGCTTGCCATGACATTAGGGTTGGACATAGATCGACTAGATCCATCATTACATGTTGACACCCTGGTTGGGGGTAGTGTGACTTTGACGAGGATCTGTCGAGATTGCTCGATAAAGATAGTTGACCGCATCCTTTATTTTGACTTCATTCTACTTGACATGTTTTGGTTTTGATATTATATTGGGGATGGACTGGTTACTTGCTTTTCAGGCGAATAAAGATTATTACAGGGTGAGAGTGACAGTGTGTACTCCTAAGGGAGATAGCTTTCACTTCATGGGGAATCGAGGGGATCAAGGGGATTTCTTAGTTCCACTCTTGTATGACTCGAGGAGTTTGGGAGGTCATAGCTACATGTTGGCTAGTTTGATAGCAGATGGGAGTGAGGCTATAAAGAGTGTATTATCGCTAGTGGTAAATGAGTTTCTAGATGTCTTTTCCGATGACTTGACTAGTCTACCACCGAGACAAGAGATAGAGTTCACGACAGAGCTTATTCCAGGCATTGTGCCTATTTCCATTCCACCTTACCGTATAGTTCCAACTGAGTTGAGGGAGTTGAATGAGCAGTTGACTGATTTGCAGGGTAAGAGTTTTATTCATCCTAGTACTTCTCTGTGGGGGTGCTTCGACATTATTTTCTAAGAAGAAGGATGGGACATTACATTTGTGTGTGGATTATAGGAGGATGAACCGGGTCACTATCGAGAACAAGTACCCGTTGCCGAGGATAGATGATTTGTTTGGTCAAGTTAAGGGTTCGAGATGTTTCTTGAAGATTGATCTTCGGTTTGGGTATCATCAGTTGAGAGTACGGGAGGATGATGTGGCAAAGACAACTTTTCGCACTCGTTATGGTCATTATGAGTTCGTGGTCATACCATTCGGTGTGACGAATGCCCCGACGACATTCATGGACTTGATGCATCGCATTTTTAGTTCTTATTTAGATTAATTTGTCGTGGTATTTTTTGATGACATTTTGATTTATTCACCTTCTAAGGATGAGCATGTTTTTCACTTATAGATTGTGTTATAGATTTTGAGGGAGCATCGTTTGTTTACTAAGTTTTCGAAGTGAGTTTTGGCTTCAGAAGGTGAAGTTTCTAGGTCATGTTGTGTCAGGTAGTGGGGTATCTGTGGATCTTTCTAAGATTGATGCTGTTATAAGTTGGGAGAGGCCGAAGAATATGTTTGAGATTCAAAGTTTCTTAGGATTGGCCGGATACTTCCGTTGATTTGTAGAGGGATTTTCTCGTCTTGCTGCGCCGATGACTCGTTTGACGTGCAAAGGCATTAGATTTGAGTGGATAGATGACTGTGAGTATTCATTTCAAGAGCTGAAGAGGAGGCTGACTTCAACACCCGTCCTGATTATACTTGAGGAAAGTATTGGCTATACCGTTTATTGTGATGCTTCACGAGAGGGACTAGGTTGTGTGTTGATGCAAGAGGGTAGGGTGGTAGCCTATGGTTCTTGCTAGTTGAAGAATCATGAGCATAACTATCCTACACATGATTTGGAGTTAGCTGTTGTCATCTTTGCACTTAAGAGTTGGCGACATTATTTATATGGGGAGAGGTTTGAGGTGTTCTCAGATCACAAAAGTCTTAGGTACATTTTCAAGTAGAAGGACTTAAACCTTCGATAGAGGAGATGGATGGAATATATGGAGGACTATAACTTTGATCTTCAGTACCATCTTGGGAAGGCCAATGTCGTAACGGATGCACTTAGTAGGAGACGGAGGAGCACAATTGCTAGCATCGCCATTAGGGAGTCGGAGATGATGGGAGATATTGGTGAGTTTGACTTAGACTTTGTTGAGTCTGAGGGACATGCCACACTATTCAGTATGCGTGCATAACATACACTGTTGAGCAGGGTCATTGAGGTACAATTATAGGACACAGGGGCAGAGAAGATTCGAGCACGAGTTGCTAGTATCGAGGGCTTGGAGGGATGGACAGTTCATTCTGACCTTAGCCTGAGGTATATGGGTAGAGTCTATGTTCCAAAGTCTCTTAGGACTGATGTCCTTAGAGATTTTCATCATTCATGCCTAGTAGTACATCTAGGGGGCACTAATATGTACCATGATTTGCGCTGCCAGTATTGGTGGATGGGGATGAAGGGAGATGTGGTACAGTTTGTGTCGAGATGTCTCACGTGCCAGCAGGTTAAGGCTGAGCACTAGAGACCTGGAGGTTTATTACAGCCATTACCAGTGGCTGAGTGGAAGTGGGAGTTAGTTAATATGGATTTTGTGATGGGTCTTCCGGGGTCACTTAAAGGTCATGATGCAGTTTGGGTTATTGTGGACAGGTTGACGAAGTCCACACATTTCTTACCGATTAGAGTGACAGATTTAGTGGATGTCCTCAGTAGGTTGTATATTCGAGAGATAGTATGACTACATAGGATTCCTGTTTCCATTGTTTCAGACCGAGACCCACGTTTCACTACACTATTTTGGTAAAGTCTTCAGACAGCCTTAGGGACTTAGCTACTTTTTTTGTATTGCTTTCCATCCTCAGACTGACGGTCAGTCAGAACGTACTATTCAGATCCTTGAGGATATGTTTAGAGCCTGTGTTATGGACTTGAAGGGTAGTTGGGAAGATCACCTTGCTCTGGTAGAGTTTGCCTACAACAACAACTATCAATCTAGTATTGAGATGGCACCTTTTGAGGCATTGTATGGTAGGCCGTGTCATTCACTGGTATGTTGGACTGAGGTAAGAGAGGTGGCTGCTTTAGGGCCTAACATAGTCCGTGAGACCACGAAAAAGATACAGGTGATTAAACAGCATCTGCTAACAGCACAGAGCTACTAGAAGAGTTATGCAAACAGGAGGCGGCGACCTCTATCATTTGATGTTAGGGGATATGTGTTCCTTAAGGTAGACCCATGGCAGGGATTGAGGAGATTTGGGCGTAGCGAGAAACTGTCGCCGCGGTTTATAGGGCCATTTGAGATCCTTGGGAAGGTTGGTGAGGTGGCCTATAAGCTGGCATTGAAGCCACAGTTATCTGCGGTTCATGATGTCTTCCATGTGTCAATGTTGAGGAAGTACGAGCCTGACCCTTTACATATGCTAGATTGGGTAGATCTTCAAGCGGATGGTGATGTTTCTTATGATGAAAGGCCTGTGGAGATATTGGACTCGAGGGACCAGGTTTTGCGAGGCAAGACCATCCCTTTGGTTAAGATTCTTTGGAGCCATCACAAGGTTGAGGAGGCTACTTGGGAGCGTGAAGCTGAAGTCCGCGATAGGTATCCAGAGTTGTTTATTCATAGAGGTACATTTATAAATTTTGGGACAAAATTTATTTAAGGGGGGAAGGATGTAAAGATCTGGAAAATCAAGATCAAATTGTCGTTTTTGCCGGTAGGGCACTATTCATGCACTGTTTGCTGGTAGGGCGTTCAATATGCATCATTTAGGTATAAGTCCTATTTAGGAGCATATTTTGAGTATTTCATAGAAGAAAAATATGTTTATAATGTTCAAATACAACTTCTGTGGAAATTTGAGCCTATTCAGAGACAGTTTCAAAAATTCGACCAAAAGGGCATCTCGGGTGGAATCGGCCAAACCTAGCCTCAGGCGAAAATAAAATTTTTTGAAAATTTTCATTTAAAATAATTTTATGGACTTTGGCGAAAGTAGAATGTCAAATTGAGGCATTTCAGGACGGGTTGTAGTGTAACGGAGTCTCGGATTCATTAAGGGCAAAAGGGTCATTTGGCCCCTTTGCCCCTTTACTATAAATACGGCCCCCTTAGTGTAAAAATATCATTTTTTGGTCTGAGATACAGCAGCAAGTCATGCATGAGAGAAAGGTGAAGAGAAAACCTAGGTTTTCCAATCTTCAAGCTTTCAAAACACACTTCTAGGATTGGATTTCACAAGACTTCCTTCTAGGAAGTTGTTCCCCACGTCAAGGGCTACATTCTCACTGATTGGTTTGACTACACAGCTAACACAACTCCCTAGGATTGAGAAAAACCCTTTTAGGTATGATATCTTACTAAGTTAGGAATAGATTTAAGTTTCTTTGCCTTTTCATATGTTGGTTGAGTGATTTAAGTGTTTACTTGATGTTAGAAAATCACTTAGGTGGTAGTTGCTTTGAAAACCTAGAGTTGATAGTTTATGTGCTTTTGTGTTCTTTGAGTTTTCTTGAAAATTTGTTACTATGATAAGATGTACCTTGCATATGTGTTTGGATTATTACATTCTAACTTATGTTCATGTAGAGAAACTCTTGTGGTTTGAGAGTTATGATTTATTCCATGTGTTGGGTCCTTGAGAAATTGTTAAGGTTGTAAATATGTAATGTGTTTATATGTGAAATTGATTAGATTACATGTTAGGTTCATGTAGACAAAGTTTTGTGATTCAAAAGTTATGTTGCTTTAAGTTTAATGCATTATCAAAGGCATGCTCCATGTGTTGATGAAAGGTTTCATTGAATTGCATAAGAACAAAATCAAGGCATGTTGGCATAGCGTGAATCCTTGGAAGCATAGCGTGAGTTGAGCACTTTGGTGCTATGCAGTATAAGGGTGAAGATCTTGTGGTGAAAAACCCAAAATTGGCCATTGGTACTCGCACGCCAACGGGGTACGGACCATGAAGCGAGACATACAATTGGTACTTGCATGCCAACGGGGAAGAACCGTTAAGCGAGACATGGGTGTGACATAGAGTTGCATGTGTGTGTAATCCATATTAATATTGCATAGCTTTGGGGGTTATAGCTTCTAAATGTACACTTGCACATGTCACGCCTTAATTTTGTTCTTTGCATTAGCATTATGTCATACCAGCGGTTGTGCTGACCCCTCGTGGGATATCATATTATAGATGAGGCTCCCAGTACTTGAGACTTGATGAAGTCTTGAAGGAAGAAGGGAAATGACTTTGAAGGATATTTGGCCCTTGGGCATATTTTGTATGTATGGCCATAGGCCCAAAAGACTTGTGTTTTAATTTAGAAGAATGGTGAACTATAGGCCTTGGGCCAAATTTGTAATGAAAGGGCTTAAGCCCAAATGACATGTAGAATATATTTATTTAATGTGCCTTACATGTATATATGTTGAAGGAAATGAATGTATGTTTAATTTTCATGAATTGTAGCCATCAAGTGAGGATGGATTGTGATGTGTTTATATAGATGAATGGTTGCAAAATATTAGGTGGATAATGCTTAGAAAACAAAGGAGATTCTGTCAAAATTTAAAAAAAATTAAAGGATTTGTTAGGTGTGTAAAACACCCTTTAAATAAGTGAGAAATGTGTCAAAAAGGGGGGGTTGAAAACCTTGAAGAAGTGGGCTAAAAATGGGGAAAAAGTAGCCTTCAAAACTTGGGAAACAAATTTGGAAAATAGAGAAAATTGGCTGCTGGACAGAGAAATTTAGCTGCAGCTGCTACAGTAAACCTGCAGGAAAATGGAAAGTTCAGGTTGCAGTTGCTACAGTAGCATAGACTGACATGCCCAAGCCGTAGCTAGCTCGTTCCCCCGGGCACACGCTCGTGCTGCGTGCTTGCTACCCACTGCGCGCTTGTGTGTGCCTGCTGCCCTATTGCTTGATAGCCCATGGCATGCAGCCCTGACAGCCCCTGACACCAACCTTTGGCCATCCTTTTTGAGCCATGTTTGAGCACCTTTTTGAATCATGTTTGGGCACCCCATTGGGTTATGTTTGGCTAATTATTGGGCTATGTTTGGCCACCCTATAGGGCCATGTTTGGCCACTTCCTTAGACCAATTTTGGTGGATCTTTGGTAGGAATGGCAACGGGGTGGGTTCGGGGCTGGGTGACCCTTCCTCGACCCCGACCCTGACCCCGACCCCGTTTATATTTTCTTCCCCCGACCCCGCCCCGCCCCGTTTAAATTATAACCCGACCCCGCCCCGCCCCGCCTCGAACCCCGTTATATATATATATATTTTTAAGTTAAAACTTTTATTTAATAAATAAATAAATTTATTTTTTCAAAATAAATAATATAAAAAAAAAATATAAGTGTAATATAAAAAATCTTAAAATTAATTTTATATAAGGTTATTTATTGACAAATATAATATATATAAAAAAAATTAAAAAACTTAATATATAAACGGGGCAGGGCGGGGCGGGGTGACCATTCCCCGACCCCGCCCCGACCCCGCATCGACCCCGTTTATGAGCACCCCATACCCGTCCCATTAGGGGCGGGGCGGGGCAAATTGCCACCCCTAATCTTTGGACCTATCCTTGGCTCATGCCTTAAGGCATTTGAGATCCATTTGGGCCATTAGTCCAAGACATACTTAGTGACATTTTGGGGGCTATTTTGAAGATCATTTCTAAACATGACTTAGACCTATTTTGAATGGTGACTTAGGGAGATATTTAATTGGCATTAGAAGACCATTTTGGTTAAGCCCAATAACAAGTTTTCTTTTCAAATCCTGGGGAAACATGGGAGAATAAATGAATAGTCAGCTGAATCCATTAAATTTTCTTTTATTTCCTTTTCTTAATTCATTTCACTCACTCTCCGGGTTTGTAGAAATTCGGGGTGTGACAATTACGAACTTCTTTGTCATGTACGTCGATGTAGAAATCTTTTTCGTCAATAGGATAGCAACAAAATCGAGCCTATGTATTTTCACAATCCAAGTCCAGAGGTCTCTTGATGGTAATTTCGGAAGAATTTGAGAAAAAAGGGAGAGGATCCAGGAGAGTTGACGGATAACCAAAAATCTTTCCACACCCATCGCGTAACTAAAAACATGGTATATATTTGCGTTGGTTGAAATTCGAAACCAACCAGACAATGATAAGAATTTTAATCTTATCACAACTCTCATTCAAATTGTAAAAATCTGAAAAATCAGGGTAAATTTTTCATTTTTGCCGGTAGAGTACTATTCATGCACTGTTTGGACAAAAAGGGCATCCTGGGTGGCTCGGGTGGGTTCGATCGAAATCGCCAACAGGCGAAAATAATTTTTTTGAAAAATTTTCATTTAAAATAATTTTAAGAATTTTGGTTGAAGCAAAATGACGAATTGAGGCGTTTCGGGACGGGTTGTAGTGTAACGAGGTCCCGAATTTATTAAGGGCAAAAGGGAAAAGGGTCCTTTTGCCCCTTTACTATAAATACAGTCCCTTAGAGATAAAAATCATAGAATTGGTCTGAGAAAGGAGCTGTAGCTCGTTCATGGAGAGAAAAGGCGAGAAAACCTAGGGTTTTCCAAGTTTCAAGCCACCCCCCCAAACACATATTTAGGCTAGGATTCTCACAAGGCTTCCTTCTAGGAAGTTGTTCTCTATATCAAGGACTACATTCTCACCAATTGATTCGGCTGCACAGAGAGTACAACTCCCTAGGGTTGAGAAAAACCCTTTTAGGTATGATATTTTGCTAAGTAAGGAATATGGTTAAGTTTAGGAGTCTT
The DNA here is from genome assembly GCA_008638375.1 of Nyssa sinensis. NCBI lineage: Eukaryota > Viridiplantae > Streptophyta > Magnoliopsida > Cornales > Nyssaceae > Nyssa > Nyssa sinensis. Next base: position 9,884,000 of record CM018049.1, read on the forward strand.
TTATAAGTTGATTGAATGATTTATATGTTTATTTGTTGTTAGAAAGTCACTTAGGATGTAGTTTCTTTGAAAACCTAGAGTTGGTTGTTTTATGTACTTGTGTGTTCTTTGTATTCTTTGAGAATTTGGTAAAGTGATAAACATGAACCATGACTATATGTATGATTCATTGTATTCTAGCTTATGTTCATGTAGACAAAATCTTGTAGTTAGGAAGTTATGATTTATTCAATGTGTTGGTACTTTATATATTTTGTAATCTTTGAGAATTTGTCAAAATAATGAACATGTAACTTGAATATATGTTTGATTCATTACATTGTAGCTTATGTTCATGTGAATAGACCTTGTGTTTTGGAAGATATGGTTGTTTAATGCATTGATGCTTTGTGTAATTATGTGTTCTTTGAGAATTGGTAATATAGTGAACACGTAACATGATCATGTGTTTAAATTGATTGTATATAGCATATGTTCATGTGGAAGAAGTTGTGTGGTTTGAAAGTTAGAATTTACTTTATGTATTATGCATGATTTAAGGTGTATGCCATGTATTTGATAAAATGTCTCATTGAAATTGCATAAAAAAATCAAGGCATATTGGCATATGGTGATTCTTTGAAAACATAGTGTGGGTTGAGCACTTGGTGCTATGCATTATGAGGGTGTAGATCCTGTGGTGAAAAACCCAAAATTGGCCATTGCATTGGTGTCCAATATCCAACGGGATCGATCCGTGAACGGGTGTTGGTACTCAGTGGTCCAACGGGAACGATCCGTAAACGAGACATGGGTGTGGCATAGAGTTTGCATGTGTGTGTCACGCATATTTCTATTGCATTGTATTGATGATTTGGAAGGCATGTAGATTATAAATGTACACTTAGCACATGTCACCCCTTAATCTTGTTCCTTGCATTAGCATTATGTCATACCAGCAGTTGAGCTGACCTTTCGTGGGATATCATATTACAGATGAGGCTCCCGGTAATTGAGACTTGATGAAGTCTTGAAGAACGGAAGAGAAATGGACCATGGAGGACATTTGGCCCTTGGGGCATATTTTGAGTTGTATAAGGGCGTAAGCCCTAAGCTATATGAAATGAACTTGTAGAAATTTTGTATATTATAAAAATAATAGGCAAGACCTTATATTTGTAATAAACATGAAGTTTGTAACATTTCAAAATTCAAGTACATGAGTACATATGGTGGATAGTATATTTAAATGAAGTATGTTTAATTTGTATGAAATTGTGGCCATCGAGTGAGGATGGAATGTATAAACCCTTAATTATATGAAGTATCATGAATATTAGGTGAGGAAAAGACTTAGAAAACAAAAGGAACCATGTTAAAATTTTGGAAAATTAAAAGATTTGTTAGGTGTGTAAAACACCCTTTAAATAAGTGGGAAAAGTGTCAAAAATCGGGGTTAAAAACCTTAAAGAAATGGGCTAAAAATGGAAAAAAAGTAGCTTTCAAAACTTGGAAAAAAAAAATAAAATAGTGAAAATCAGTGCAACAGACAGAGAAATTCAGCTATAGTAAATACACTGTTGCTACAGTGTTTCTGCAAAACAGCCCCTCAGCCCCCAGCCATAGCCCCGCGCGCCTCGCTCGAGCATCGTGCACTCATGCCCTGCCTACCGCGAGCCTATGGCACATGCCACGCCCAGCCCCTTGCGCGTGAGTGCATGCGCGCCCAGCACCCCCCTGTGCACTAGCCTGTTGCACCTCCATAACACCTGCCCCTTTGGCCACCTTTTTGAGCCATGTTTGGGCACTCTATTTGGGCCATGTTTGGCCACCTTATTGGGCCATGCTTGGCCACCCTTTTGAGCCATTTTTGGTCACCTTTTTGGGCCATGTTTGGCCATCCCATTGGGCTATGTTTGGCCACTCTCATGGGCCATGTTTGGCCACTTTCTTAGACCAATTTTGGTGGACCTTTTTACCTATTCTTGGCCCATGCCTTAGGGCATTTGGGGCCCATTTGGACCATCATTTCAAGGCATTTTTAGAGATATTTTGGGGCTGTTTTGAAAGCCATTTTTGAACATGACTTAAACTATTTTGAATATTAGATGGGACGAATGTTTGAGTGACATTAGGAGACCATTTTGATTAAGTCAATTAGCCAGTCTTCATTTCAAATTTTGGGGAAACATGGGAGAATGAATGCATAATCAACTAAATCTACTTTAATGGCCATGCATTTACTTTTCTTATTTCATTTCACTCACTCTTCGGGTTTGTGAAAATTCGGGGCGTTACACAAATCTTGTGAATGCCCAAATAACAATGAGTTTGGATCAAGCCTATCCCAATATCCAACAAAGATGAATGCAAAGTGCTTGAGTAACTAATGGGTTCCAATAGAGACGAATGCAAAGTGCTTAAGTAACTAATGGGTTCGAATAGAGACGAATGCAAAGTGCTTGAGTAACTAATAGGTCGCCAACTCCTATCACATGCTGCAGAACATAGTTCCTGATCATCAACAAAACAAAACAAAACACCAATCTATAAACACACGAGTTTAGTTTGCTAAAAATCACAATTCTTCTCGGTAGGGAATCTAATTATACCACAAGCATGTTGCGAAAGATAAAGCGTGTGATGAGAGATCCTTTCCACAAGCTTATCTCGTTCTAAACCTCTTATGTAGTCAATGCATTTTCTCAGGGCTATTGATCCCACTGGGTGTGTTGCCAATTGCTTCCAACACTTTATTACTTGTGTATATAATACCTGAGAGTGAGATCAAAGTAATTACATTGTCATTTTGCTACAAGTTGTAATTATATATATATATATATATAAATATAATATAATATAGTACTCAAGAGAATTAACATTACCTTATTGTACCCTATCAATTATTAGTTCATAGAGTCCACTTGATAGAGCGGAAGTCAGTTGAGAGCCTCAGAATGGAAGCTGACATGAACTGTTCAGTTTTTGGATGAGTTTCTTTTGAATGTGGGCTGCATGTTCAATAACAAAGTCATGTATGTCATCTATATATCCAGCTCCAATTCCAAAAAGAAGGGCTTGAGGATGTCTATATAGTATATACTCACCCATGCGGATTAAATGCTGCATCGATAAGTGATTCACTTTGTGAGATTATCTTCCAAAGAATCAATTCCAACTGCTCGCTTTGGCTTGCATCAATTAATTCTTGAAAGAGAAAATCTCCATGCGGGTCTTTCATCAGCTCAAATATCATCCTTGTTGACATTTCGTTTCTGCTTTGTAAAATTTGCTGCAACTGTGCAACTAACATCGTCTCCCCCGAGTAAGGTTGATTTCTAGCGACCATAACCATGTTATTATTCATCAACCGCCCTTGCCCTTGAGTCATATGATACGAGTCCAAGTTATTATTCATCATATAATTTCCCAAACTTAGAGACGAACTGGCTGCTGCTGCTGGAACACTCACAACAGAATTCCCTGTAAACTGATCCATCGAATTTGATCCCGATGGTCTTCCGTAACAGGAACTCATTATTGTTCTTTCATTTCCATGTAAGTTCCCACATGTAACGCCTCGAACCGATTAATGAAAATTAAGACACTAATTAAATATTAGAGTTTTTATGAAGTAAAATAATAATTAAGAAAAATTAGATAAAAAAAACAAAGACAATAATAAAATAAATAAATGACTAATGAAAACAGTACGTGAAGAAAATAAAATAATAAGACTTCAATTTAAGAAATCGACACATGAAAAAAATGAATAAAAATACAAGTACATAAGGAAGAAATAAAAATAATGTGAAAACAAAAATGGGGTAAAATACAAAAATGCCAAACAAGGCATAAAAAGAAAAAAACAAAAAAAGAAAATAGGCCAAAAGTGTTAGCTCAAAGGTTTGAACCCAAGACTAAAAAGTAAGAAGAACCTATGTCCGAAAAATAAGCTACTTAGCTTATAACACTTTTATGTTATATATCTCACAAGATATATATATATATATATATATATATATGCTATATAAAAGCCCATTCCACCACCCCTACATCCAATCAAAATTCATGCATCAACAATTAAATAAGTATAAATATATATGTATATGTATATGTATATGTATATGTATATGTGCTATGCGTACGAAGAAGAAAACAGAATAACCAAGTGTTTGGGTGTGTGCGGCTAGAGAGAGAGGGAGAGAGAGAGAGAGAAAGAAAGAAGAAGAAGAAGAAGAAGAAGAAGAAGAATAAGAAGAAGAAGAAAGGGAGAAGAACAAAGAGCAATCTCTAATAAACGCTTAGGACTCAAAACTAAGCCAAGGAGAAGAGGGAGAAGCCACTGCACGAAGGTAAGACCTAAACTATCTAAACTTCTCTCTCTAGAAAAAATTACAAAAATTTAATATTTAACATGTTTAGAGTACATGCATGGAACTATTTGTGATATATTAGGGTTTTGGAAGTAAAAAGGGAGACCCAAGAGAGGTAAGACAACCACCCCACACAAAAATCGCCATTGTTGGACCACCTTGGAGGTGGGTCTGAACCAACCCAAAGGAAACTCAATTCCATCACTTGGGACTTGAAATAGATCTCAAGAGGGTCACAAAAATCCTAGACCGTGACCAAAAAGCTTAAGAAAAGACCTTCAAACCGCAAGTTTCAGGTCACGGTTGAAAACCCCACCATCACAAAACGAACACAAAACCTTGTTTTGTGATTGAGAGATGAACCCCCTGGATGAGATAGAAACAACGAGCCCAACCCTATCAATTTTGGTCAAGAAATGACCGTGTATGAATCCCATAACCATAGAAGTATCGAAACTTCAACTGAGCTATTGAGCCCAATTCGATATCCCTCTAACCAACGCCAAAACCTCACTTAGAGTCCTAGGAATCCATAAGAATTGAAAGCAGAAGGAATGCTACCCAAAAAGTCACGAAATAGGATTTTTTTAAAACCTGCAATTAAGGCAACAATGTTTGGGGTGATGGGGAAGAAGGTGAACAAGACGGGTCGAGTTCGGGTCGGAACCCACCCAGTCTCAGATAAGGTTTATTAACATGGCGTCGTTTAGGCCTTTGGTTTTTAAATTTAAACTAATTAGGGGCTGTTTGGCTACGAGGTTAGAAGCCTAATCTAATAACCCCACACAGAACAGGGATACCCTATCCCTGTTTTGCCTTCTATCTGCTCTTTGGCAACTAAATTATCAGAAAAATAAAAGGGAGCCGCAGCTTCCCAGACTCAACCCCTGGACCTGTCACACTTAAAGGAATCTAACCCCCGCGTGTGTGCCACTGTACCACGGTGGCACATGTGATACTATATTAACAGAAAAAATATATAATATGAAATTAAATGATTAAATTAATTAAATTATTGTAAATTGTCCCGTTACCCAAATAAAATAAAAGGGGAGTGCATTTTAACTTTTGTTGACATTCTGGACCCAATGACAGGGTCCATTTTACGAGATGAGATTTCAAAAAATTAAGACACGTAAAATTTAAAATTACTATTTTATCGCTAATAATAGTTGAAGCCAAATAGAAGTCCGAAAGGGTCTAAATTGACTTTTTTCGACGTTCCAAACCCAACAGTGAAGTCCATATTATCAAAATAGGTACGAAAAAATAAGACATGTGAAAATATAAATTTATTAAATTACGCCTAAGAGTCCAATTTGACTACGAGTAGTTTGGTTTAAAAGAAATAAGACCTATTCTAGGGAATTAGGATTCACCCATATAGGTGATAATTTAAATTAAATGTGGAATTAATTAAGTTCTTCATAAATTATTCTTCGGAACTATAAGGGAAAGGCAAAGGTACACCAGTAGTGCCAACCCCAAGGACAAAGGTGAGTAATCTTGTACTTTGAAGTGAAGATTTTAACTCCATGATTTCTGAAGTATTTTAAGTTCTAAAATTTCTAAAGTGATTTAAGTTCAAAACTTCTGTATTTACATGACTCATGATTCAAAAGTATTACTGCCTCTATCTTTAAATTCTATCTTGACATGCAAGTTAGCTTGTTTATATTGCTGACTTTCTGTAAGTTTGTATTCCAGCATGTCTATGTTAGATTCAAAATTTTATTTAATGTCTCTCTAAAAGTAAATGTTTTTCATTCCAGCTATGTTTTAAATATTCTTGAACATCATGATTAAATATCCTGAAGCTTATGTCTTAAATGTTCTAAAATTTTATATTCCAAGTATTCTGAAGACTGTTAAAAATATTCATGAATTGCTTTTGAAAAACATCCATTTGAAAAGCCATGTTTTATTGCTCTCGAAAAGCATATATTTGAAGAAGTCATGTTTTAATGCTCTTAAAAAGCATCTATTTGAAGAAGTTATGTTTTAATGTTCTTGAAAAACATTTATCTGAAAAGCCATGTTTTAATGCTCTCAAAAAGCATCTATTTGAAGAAGTTATATTTTCATGCTCTTGAAAAACATCTATTTGAAAAGTTAAGTTTTAAATGCTTTTGAAAAGTAATTACTGGGAGGTTATGTTTAAATTCTCTTGAATAGGTTCTATTTGTAAAAAAATATTTTTAAATAACTCCTATTTGTGAACTATTAATGCAAGATAATCATGCATAAGCACCACGAGCTCGTGAGGCTCTTCGGGACTCACATATGAGAAAAATACCCAGTAGAAGGTTTATCCCCCAAGCATGAGATATCTCTACGAGAAGTAAAACTTAGAGTTTAGTTCGAAACATATTTTTTTGTTACAAAGTGAAAAGATGTTATGTTCATAAATGGCAGAAGGTATATCGCCCATTTTTCTAAATGTGATTTATAATGTTCTGATTTCATGAACAAAGGATTCATGTTTTCATAAGTAATGGTATAAGGTCTTCAGACCCCCATTTATATGAAAAAGGTTTTTAAAATGGCCTCGCTTTTAAAATGACAAAGGGTCATACCTTCCTGTTCACGAGAAAATGATTTTATTCATCCTGTTAACAAGTAAATGATTTAAATTCTTTTGGCCACCATATAGCCATCCTGTACAAGTTATAAGTTTTCTGTTGCATATTAAATGCCTTACTCGAATGCATTAAAATGCTTCGTGTTACATATTTCTAAAGATTTTGTACTTTGTATACATGAAATAATTGTTTTACTCGAATGCTTTAAATGCTTCGTGTTACATGTTTTTAAAGTTTCCTATATCCTGTATCTGAAGAAATAAGTGCCTTGCTTGAATGTTTTGATTGCTTCATGCTATATGTTTTAAGATTCATGTATTCTATATCTAAAGTGTACGAGCAATTGGTAGTGGTTATTTTCATAAGATCTGTTATACTTAACTCACTACCAGTTGAAAACCATGACAAAGTATTGAAATTACTCACAAGCTTAGTGAAGCTCACATGGATTATCGATAATATGTACAGGTGATTTGAAGGTAGGGTATGAGACCCACATCTATAGTGAAGTACATGTTTAGAAGTTCAAAAGTGCGTGAGGTATAGGACTCACGGGTAAAGTAGTTTGAAGTCCAAATGTAAATGTGGGGCATGGGACCCACAGTGATTGTGATGATGAATGTAATGTATATTTCAAAAAAAAAATTCTAGGCAATTCTAGATACTGTAAAGATCATAGTAACATGTGTAATTACTTTCGTTGCAATGTTTGAATTTGATGTGATGAATGAAAGGAGAAAATTTGGTTTTAGGAAGAAATTCCACGATTACGGTCCCTTAATCTGCATAAGGTGGGTTTTGGGTCATGACATGTCACGCCCCGAAATTCTAGGGAACCCGAGGCGCGAGTAACGAGACAAAGGAAAATAAAATAATAAAGAAATAAAGTACAATCAAAGACATTCCAAATACTAACCAAACTCCCTATTCTGTACAATCCATAAGGCCTTGCCCCTTGTTTTCATAATAAACTAGGTGTTTTACACACTTGACAATCCTTTAATTTTTTAGAAAATTTTGACAGAACCTCCTTTGTTTTTCGAGCCTTTTTCCCCTGATAATCACAATACATCATATGTATATACAAACACGTCACAATCCATCCTCACTCGATGGCCACAATTCATGAAAATTAAACACACAGTCTTTTCCTTTAACATATATACATGCAAGATATACTCAATAGTTATCTCCTACATACTGTTTAGGCTTAAGCCCTTATATTACAAAAGTATACCCCAAGGGCCAAATACTCTTCCAAATTCATTTCCTCTCATTTCTCCAAGACTTCATCAAGTCCCACGTATTAGGAGCTTTATCTGAAACCTGTGCCCACGAATGGGTCAGCGCCAACATGCTGGTATGATATAATACTAATGCAAGAAACAAAATTAAGGACGTGGCATGTGCAAGTGTACATTTATCTCTACATGTCATGCAATGTCATCCATGCAATGCATGATCAATATGTATGACGCACCCATGCAAACTCTATGTCACACCCATGTCTCACTTTACGGTCCTTCCCCGAAGGCCTGAGTAACCTTGTTCTCACTTTACGGTCCTTCCCCGAAGGCCTGAGTAACCTTGTTCTCACTTTACGGTCCGTCCCCACTGGCATGAGTACCATGGCCGATTTTGGGTTTTTTACCACAGGATCTACACCCACATAATGCATAGCACTACGTGCTTAACTCACACTATGCTTTTAAGGAATCACACTATGCCAATATGCCCTGATTCCACCATGCAATGATGTGATCTTAACGAAACAATTTATCAATACATGAAGCATGCTTTAAGTTATGCATATTCTACTTAAAGCAATAATCAAATCACACAACTCAATCCACAAGTCTACACATCATGAACAATCCATTTGATCACATGCTCGATCTTCACATTCATCATCTTAACAATTCCATAGATCACACACAATGATAACACATGGAATACATATATAATCATGGCCCACGTCTATCATTCAATCAAATATTCAGGAAAATAATAAGAAACACATAGGCATAGAACCAATCAGACAATGTAGCAATTACCCCTAAACTAAATTTTATTTCTTACTTAGCAAAATACTATACTTCTCATTCAAATAAATTTCCTAACAATTCAAAGAAATACATAAGTGCACAAACAACCAATCTAGGGCTATCAATCAAATTCTAAGTGATTTCCTAATAGCACTTAAGCACAGAGAACATTCAATCATCTTACCAAATACTCTTAAGCTTAACCTTATTTCTCACATTAGTAAAATATCATACCTGAAGGGTTTGTCTCAACCCTCGGGAGTCGTGTCTTCCATAAAGTCAAACCAATCGGTGATAACGTACTACTGTTTAGGGATTCTCCCATGCCGAATTGCTACTTGGAGAAGAATCAAGAAATGCCTTATATGCAAGCTTCGACATGGCAGTTGCAGCCAACACACCAACAGGTTCGCTAGCAGCAAAGAAACTCTAGGGCTTAATTCTGGCCTTGACCCCATACTCAAATTGGATAATCGAATTACTACATACATTCCTCATTGTGCCATCATAACAGATTACATCATCCTGAAGGATGGCCATTAATTTTTTGAATAAAGTTCCAGGCTTAGTCAACCCTCTAGATGAACGAAAAATAACTTCTCTGCTTGAAATTGAGTGAGCCATCTCCACCTGAACAAGAGACCCAATACCCAAACTGATTGAAGCAACCAACATGATTCACTTCTTATCATAATTCCCGTAGCAGCAACACCTCCAATGACAATTCAACCAGTGAATTTACTTCTCTGCTGCTCTTGCACTTTTTGCTCTGCAAGCCACCATTCTTCCCTAACCCATAACATTCTTGTGCAGCAACCTCTTAGTATTGTTGGCTCCAAGGAGCCTTGCCAGTGGCCGTATTCAACACTCCATGTACCCAACGCAATGAGTAAGATTCCAACTTCGCATCATCAGAGTAACATAAAATTTATCCCGGCTGAACTTCCTCATTCCCACTCGGAGATCTCGAGATGTAACCAGAGCAAAACGGCGATCAATGCCGCTGCACAAACCAGCCCCTAATCCACCTCTATTCTCAACTGGAAACGACAGAACAAAGGAACACCACAAACCTTACTGAAACCAAATCGACCCCCCAATCATCATCCAACAATCAGTCCAACGTGGTTCATCCCTGTAGCGACTGCTTCCTATTATCTCATCCGATTCAGCACATCACTTACAGTGCCCAACAACTACGGAAAACCAACACCCATAGTTCTCTCCTGTTGCGCCGCTACACCAACACGCACACATGTACACATATATATATACACGTACATATACATACAACCCTGTACCACAACTCCCATAGCCGTAGCCATACACGATTCTGAGCCACAACCGTAACAGCCAATCTGCTCAATCTCTTGCTCTGCGTCAAACCCAAATAGCCGTAAAAACCTGATCAACAAATCCCAATTCTTGACACATTTTGAACCTTGGTCTGCTTTTCCTTCAATCTCTATCCTGCTGCTCCCATTTGCAAGAAGCTAAAAAATAGAATCCTCCACTAATTATTCAAAACAATTTCCTTGAACAGTCCAAACACTTGACCATCTTCATATTTCTTTGCAGCTTGTGCCTATTCTGTAGTGTGGACTGTGGAGAAGGAATCAGTCCCCTTTTGGAAACCAGTAGCGCACTGCCAATGATCCACATATCCAAAAATCACTGTTTTGACCCAAAACCTCTTTGCATCCTTAGCCGCACCTGGGAACGATTTCTTTTTCTAATCAAGAGACCGCACCAATTTGAACAACCACCCTAGTTCCAGCCCGCTGGGTTTGATTTCCATAATCGTAACCCCAGGTTTCTGTTGAATCAACCCATGACCACCGAATCATCATAACCTAAAACAGAAACCGAATTCAGATCACGATCTGATGATATGGCCAAAGTCGACAACTCCCCGACAGATCCGTCCCAACCTATTGCTGTTGCTTGGTGTCCCTCCAATCCACAACACACAGCTCCAATCGCCCTAGGAAATCCAAAACCCATCGCCACTCCGTCGACTACAACCCCGGTGGCGTACGAAACTCGGCATGCCGTTAGGTGCCGTCCCCACCTCCATCGGCGCCTTTGCGCAAACTCCCCCCTTTCTTTTTCTCTTTCCTTTTCTCCCCGTTTTCTTTTTCTACCGACTCTCCCATCTTTATTCTGATTTTTTTTTTTCACTTTTCATTAGCTTAGTATTATATATATATATATATATATATATATATATATATATATGACTCATGTACACTAATGGTTCCACATCTAAACATTTCAACATCCCAATTGCTTTCTTTAAAAGCTTCATTACTTACATATTTAAATATTGCTCTATCAAAAAAAAAAAATTATCCCATTTTTCAGGTCTTTACATCCTTCCCTCCTTAAAGAAATTTCTTCCCGAAATTTAAAAATATAACTCTTCAACAAAACAATAAAAGAAATATATAAACGTGTTGTATCATGGAGACATGCAGCCTTACCCATGGACCATCCACCTCTCCTTCAGCCAGGCGATGTGGAATGTATTACCCCTTTCCGTTACCATTTCCCCCCAAAGGAACCTCGTCCACTTGGGCGGGCGTGCAGCGGTGTGCAAACATCTCCACACTCCCTGCTAGGGTCTGGTTCTGATCCCATCTGTAACGGCCCACTCCACATGACACAACACATAATGAAATCCTCAAAACATGTTGGCTTATCAATGCCAACTTTCCAAATCCATCCGATCCTCATGACCCACTTCAATAACTCAGTACAAAAATAAAAATAAATGGAAATTCTCAATGTTCACCAAGACACCTCAAAGTCTTTCGCACATGTGCTGACCATCTGACTAATCTCAACTCAAGCTATGCAACCATCTAAGTAACCCATCACAAAGTCATCAATCCATTACTTACTCTTCAATGTAATTCAATAACCCAATATTCTTCCAATACTACAATTATCCACAAAACGTCAACAACATAATCTTAAGGTAAAGCTATCATCATCCACCTTAGTCTATATACAATCGAGGTTAAATGTCATGCATTATTAAGGATTAGCCTGTTTATTCCAAGTATACATATATTCACTGAATATTCAATTGTAGGGCAATGTATTTTAAGCATTCTAATCATGAAACCTAACGCAATACATCAAGGTTCACAAGAACAAAACATTCGAGAAGGAAAAAAAAATATCTCAATTTCCTCTAAGGTTATTCTAACTCATATCGTTCTAGTCAATACATTAAATAAAGTCTCATAACAATTTAGATCCTCAGTGAAACTCTTCACCAACTTAAATCATGAATATACGTCAATCCTTACTCACATGTACCCAAAACACATGTATATATGGAATAAACAAACAACATTCAATGGCTAACACGTAGCCTACCACATCAGCACCCAAGTATAAAATCCATCCAAGAATATACATATACATAAATAAACATATAACTTGCTCTATAGGTAACTAGGTATACCTCCAACCCTATGGATATCCAGGCTTACAGACTATCTCACAGATAACAAACACATAGTCTACCTCTTAATTTCACTCGGTCTACTACATAGATGTAAGCATCTAATCCCAGTTCATCAATAGCCAAGCATACCACACGTCGTACAACCTCACACACTAAAGCAACAAGCACTCACCTAATCACGTAATCCAAGCCAGCCCGATCAACTTGAAGTCTAACCTCTCCTAACTCATAATAAAATCAATCTCAAAAGGATCCACGAACACCCCATGAAATAAAGAAAGCATCTCCTTCAGGAGTACACACTGTCACTCTCCTCCTGTAGTAGCATGTACTCGCCCAAAAATGTAAATAACCGATCTATCCTCAATGTAATACCAAAACTAGACACGTCAAGTAGAATGAAGTCAAACGAAGGGATGCAATCAGCTATTCCTAGTGAGCAATCTCTACAGATCCTCGCTAGTATCTCACTAACCCAACTAGTGAACTATACGATGATGGAAACAAGGCAATCATTACAAGCCTCAGAATAAAGTAAAATCTCCCAAGTGCAATATTTATTATCTAGATCCAGACAACACAATCATTTGTAACTTTATCCAAGACAATCAGACGTATTCAGAACCTTCGCCCATGTATTTCTAAATGACAAGTGAAAATCACCATTCACTTATAAGTATATAACAATCCAAGCTTTTAAGTTCCAGTGCCTCAACCACAATATTTTCACTCAAAGTACATTCACACATTTGCATCTCAACCATCATATTCGTATTGAAGGAATTCATATCACCCGACCCTTAACTCGATATATAATTTCCTCCAAAACAACAATCAATGCTTACCCCTTATTCAATCATAATTCTGAAATCAACCTTATAAACTAAGTTAAAACTAAGTTCATAACTGACCCCTCAGTTTGGTCCAATTCATACAACTCATTATTTTTCACAAAGCCTACATTCATAAGTTCATTAAATCAGCTCACTATTCTCATCACATCTAGTATCGATCATATCATAGAACTAGGTAAGACTAGCATTTATCACTAGGTTACTCCCATAGCTTACTATAATATAATTGATTCCAATTCAATGAAGAAATCATTATTACCTTTAACTCTCAGACTCACCTTCGCATTCCAATTCAATATTCATCCTAACACGAAATCAAAACCCAATTACATCGTAATCCGAGTTTATCCACAATAATATTCTTTTCAAACTATTCAGCTTTATACAACTCTCCTTAGACAAAAGATCATCAATTATCGCCCGAGAATCTAACACATCTTACAAACACACTTACTTAATCAACATTTATATAACTCAAGTCAATTATCTCCACCCGTTGGTCACATTAAACAATGAACACTGATTTCTAACATAGCCTTTCGCAATGAAGGAATTCATTTAAACAATGCAACATTCACACTCTCAAGTCACGCTAGTGTTCAACTATCCCACCAATACTCAACCCTAAGCAAATGCTATCCAAAAATAATGCATCTCTCTACAAAAGGGTTTACTGTCCAGTCTATACACAAGAATCCTCATAAGTTTAAATTTTAGGTACAACACTCTGAGTATCTACTGTCCAGTCTATACACAAGAATCCTCATAAGTTTAAATTCTTATTTTAGCATTTTAAGGTCTTACGTGTCTTTTTATTTATGGTTCTCTACCTCATTGGCATGTGTTCAATTAAGGCTTTTATAATTCTTCCATTATTTCTTACTTATATAGCTAGGTGATAACCTTTCATGATCACAACTCCTTTTGTTACTGGCTGATGGGGCGTCATCCATCAACTGTAACGCAAGACCTGAGACCAATCCAGTCTGTATAAATATCATAGTCATAGTACTATAATCCATGAACATCGGGTACTAACCTAGCATACACACACACACACACACACATATATATATATATGAACACAACCAATCAGATTGATAATCAGGTCCACAACCTATCCCATAAATAACCAGGCACACTGCCTACCATATAACTAACCAAGTGCACAACCTATATCTCAAATAACTAAGCATACGGCTTATCCCATAAAATATACGGTCTATCACATAGACACGAGTTTCTAATCTTAGTCAGCCATTAAATCGAACAATCACCCATTTTCAGTCAATCGAGAAACCAAGTATAGCGCATACCCGTGCATACTAATGCAACACGTGCATTCAAAACATACCACCCAAACTAGTCCAAATAACTTAAGGCCTAAACTTCTCCCCATGTTCCAAAACATTAGATCACATATCATGTCATCAGACACGTTCATACCAATATACATATCGTCCATATCATACACCACACTGCATCAAATCACGTAATCACACATCATAGTATATCATCAACTAACACATAATCGAAACAAGTCATGCAGCCAATAAAATAACCACATAACACCCAAATCCTTCCACATACCACCGACAGCTTACACTCAGTCAAATGTTCTCCTCAAAGGTTCCATGGTGTTCAACAACACCTATCATCGCCAAGTATTCTCAAATTTGAACTCTAATACTTAACTGTCAAAGTCCATACATCATACAAGGTTTATACAAACTCCAAACCATACGTCATAATCCCATTGTGTTCAACAACACCCCACAGTCTCTAGGTATTCAAACTTATGCTCTGATACCACGTTGCCACGCCCCGAATTCCAGCGAACCCGAGGCGCGAGTAACGAGACAAAGGAAAATAAAATAATAAAGAAATAAAGTACAATCAAAGACATTCCAAACACTAACCAAACTCCCTATTCTGTACAATCCATAGGGCCTTGCCCCTTGTTTTCATAATAAACCAAGTGTTTTACACATTTAACAATCCTTTAATTTTTTAGAAAATTTTGACAGAACCTCCTTTGTTTTTCGAGCCTTTTTCCCCTGATAATCACAATACATCAAATGTATATACAAACACGTCACAATCCATCCTCACTTGATGGCCACAATTCATGAAAATTAAACACACATTCTTTTCCTTTAACATATATACCTATAAGATATACTTAATAGTTATCTCCTACATACTGTTTGGGCTTAAGCCCTTATATTACAAAAGTATACCCCAAGGGCCAAATATTCTTCCAAATTCATTTCCTCTCCTTTCTCCAAGACTTCATCAAGTCCCACGTACTAGAAGCTTTATCTGAAACCTGTGCCCACGAATGGGTCAGCACTAACATGCTGGTATGATATAATACTAATGCAAGAAATAAAATTAAGGACGTGGCATGTGCAAGTGTACATTTATCTCTACATGTCATGTAATGTCATCCATGTAATGCATGATCATTATGCATGACGCACCCATGCAAACTCTATGTCACACCCATGTCTTACTTTACGGTCCTTCCCCGAAGGCCTGAGTAACCTTGTTCTCATTTTACAGTCCGTCCCCACTGGCATGAGTACCATGGCCGATTTTGGGTTTTCTACCACAGGATCTACACCCGCATAATGCATAGCACCACGTGCTCAACTCACACTATGCTTTTAAGGAATCACACTATGCCAATATGCCCTGATTCCACCATGCAATGATGTGATCTTAACGAAACAATTTATCAATACATGAAGCATGCTTTAAATTATTCATATTTTACTTAAAGCAATAATCAAATCACACAACTCAATCCACAAGTCTACACATCATGAAAAATCCATTTGATCACATGCTCGGTCTTCACATTCATCATCTTAACAATTCCATAAATCACACACAATGATAACACATGGAATACATATATAGTCATGGCCCATATCTATCATTCAATCAAATATTCAGGAAAATAATAAGAAACACATAGGCATAGAACCAATCAGACAATGTAGCAGTTACCCCTAAACTAAATTTTATTTCTTACTTAGCAAAATACTATACTTCTCATTCAAATAAATTTCCTAACAATTCAAAGAAATACATAAGTGCACAAACAACCAATCTAGGGCTATCAATCAAATTCTAAGTGATTTCCTAATAGCACTTAATCACAGAGAACATTCAATCATCTTACCAAATGCTCCTAAGCTTAACCTTATTTCTCACATTAGTAAAATATTATACCTGAAGGGTTTGTCTTAACCCTCGGGAGTCGTGTCTGCCATAAAGTCAAACCAATCGGTGATAATGTACTACCGTTTAGGGATTCTCCCATGCCGAATTGCTACTTGGAGAAGAATCAAGAAATGCCTTATATGCAGGCTTCAACATGGCAGTTGCAGCCAACACACCAACAGGTTCGCTAGCAGCGAAGAAACTGTAGGGCTTAATTCCAGCCTTGACCCCATACTTAAATTGGATAATCGAATTACTACATACATTCCTCATTGTGCCATCATAACAGATTACATCATCCTGAAGGATGGCCATTAAGTTTTTGAATAAAGTTCCAGGCTTAGTCAACCCTCTAGATGAACGGACAATAACTTCTCTGCTTGAAATTGAGTGAGCCATCTCCACCTGAACAAGAGACCCAATACCCAAACTGATTGAAGCAACCAACATGATTCACTTTTTATTATAATTCCCGTAGCAGCAACACCTCCAATGACAATTCAACCAGTGACTTTACTTCTCTGCTGCTCTTGCACTTTTTGCTTTGCAAGCCACCATTCTTCCCTAACCCACAACATTCCTGTGCAGCAACCTCTTGGTATTGTTGGCTCCAAGGAGCCTTGCCAGTGGCCGTATTCAACACTCCATGTACCCAACGCAATGAGTAAGATTCCAACTTCGTATCATCAGAGCAACATAAAATTTATCCCGGCTGAACTTCCTCAATCCCACTCGGAGTTCTCGAGATGTAACCGGAGCAAAACGGCGATCAATGCCGCTGCACAAACCAGCCCCTAATCCACCTCTGTTCTCAACTGGAAACGGCAGAACATAGGAACGCCACAAACCTTACCGAACCAATCGACCCCCCAATCATCATCCAACAATCAGTCTAACGTGGTTCATCCCTATAGCGACTGCTTCCTATTATCTCATCCGATTTAACAAATCACTTACAGTGCCCAACAGCTGCGAAAAACCAACACCCATAGTTCTTTCCTGTTGCGCCGCTACACCAACACGCACATATATACACGTACATATACACACAACCCTGTACCACAACTCCCATAGCCGTAGCCATACACGATTCTGAGCCACAACCGTAACAGCCAATCTGCTCAATCTCCTGCTCTGCGTCAAACCCAAACAGCAGTAAAAACCTGATCAACAAATCCCAATTCTTGACACATTTTGAACCTCGGTCTGCTTTTCCTTCAATCTCTATCCTGCTGCTCCCATTTGCAAGAAGCTAAAAAATAGAATCCTCCACTAATTATTCAAAACAATTTCCTTGAACAGTCCAAACACTTGACCATTTTCATATTTCTTTGTAGCTTGTGCCTATTCTGTAGTGTGGACTGTGGAGAAGGAATCAGTCCCCCTTTGGAAACTAGTAGCGCACTGCCAATGATCCACACATCCAAAAATCACTATTCTGACCCAAAACCTCTCTGCATCCTTAGCCGCACCTGGGAACGATTCCTTTTTCCAATCAAGAGACCGCACCAATTTGAACAACCACCGTAGTCGCAGCCCGTTGGGTTTGATTTCCATAATCGTAACCCCAGGTTTCTGTTGAATCAACCCATGACCACCGAATTATCACAACCTGAAGCAGAAACCGAATTCAGATCACGATCTGATGATATGGCCAAAGTCGACAACTCCTCGACAGATCCGTCCCAACCCATCACTGTTGCTTCGTGTCCCTCCAATCCGCAACACACAGCTCCAATCGCCACAGGAAATCCAAAACCCATCGCCACTCCGTCGATTACAACCCCGGTGGCGTACGAAACTCGGCACGCTATTAGGTGCCGTCCCCACCTCCATTGCCGCCTTTGCGCAAACTCCCCCCTTTCTTTTTCTCTTTCCTTTTCTCCCCTTTTTCTTTTTCTACCGACTCTCCCTTCTTTATTCTGATTTCTTCTTCTTTTTTTTTTCTTTTTTTTCACTTTTCATTAGCTTAGTATTATATATCTATATATATATATATGACTCATGTACCCTAATGGTTCCACATCTAAACATTTCAACATCCCAATTGCTTTCTTTAAAAGCTTCATTACTTACATATTTAAATATTGCTCTATCAAAAAAAAAAAAAAATTATCCCCATTTTTCAGGTCTTTACATGACAAGTATGATTCCATGCATAATTCACAGAACTTCCCTCGCCAGAATGCCGACTATCTCCTACAAAGATAATCAATCAAGAAAATTCAATCCCATGTAGTATAAAGATGAATACTCAAATGTGTATATACACACATACACAAAGGCAAAATTACACACAAACATAATGGCCTATAAAGAATATTAATACTAAAGAAAACCATATGTTGCTTGCTAGGTTGGTTGTAGAAGGAGAAGAAAGAAATGGAGGAAAACAAAGGAAGAAAAAAGAGAGAGAGAATAAGAACACATTCTCTGTATGACCGAGAAAAGAAAATAAATCAAAACGAAGAATGTCTTCTTGATTCTCCCAGCTTTTTTCTTCCTCCTTTGTTTCTTTCTTCTCCTTTTAGAACATACGCCTTTCTTCAAAGTACAATGAGTTTACTTCCATGGCTGGCATTATTGTTTGCCCAGATGTTATCCCGATGAACGTAAATCGGTGCCCAAATGTTATCTTCTTGCTGGGTTTGAGCCACAAAGGCGATAGAAGAGAAACCTACACCATAGTTACCATGAGAAGTACTTGCTTGACTTCTCCTAATCCGAAGATTTCAAAAAGAACGCCAAAGAGCTCTATTGTCAGAAGCATAAACAAAAGCACTTGAATTGGTGGGCATTTCGGAAGTTGAAACCTTCATGGTGAAATTAAACAAGAAAAGAGGAGGAAAAAAAATACCAACAGCAAGAAGAAGCTAACAAGAAAAGTCTAAAAACTTTTTCCAAGATTGTAATTTGAGTTTTGACTAATGGAAGAACAAAAGAATGGTTCTCAACAATGATGATACATAATTTTGATTATATCAACAAACCAACCCAAAAGAAACAACAGGTTTTTCCAAATTGCTGATGATTCAAGGTTATCTTTTCTTGGTGAGGAGGGAAAAACTTCGCAAGTCTTGTATGTCCATGACTATCTTTATATATACATATAGCCATTATATATGAATATGAGATCTTCGGGCGCTGCTATTTGTGTAGGATGGGTTAGACAGGAAACTATTTCCTCTTGTTAGAATCATGAACCAATTGGTATAAGTAAAATTTTCTTATTAAAAATCAGTTGACCCAACTAATTTTTTAAGAATTGAGGAGGCTAACCAAGGCTGAAGGGCATTCCTTCCTAAGAAGGAGGGACACGGGCATGCAAAAATAATATATATTTTTTTAAAAATAAAATATGAATATGCTAAGAATATGTTAAATAAATATATTTATATAATCATATAATAAAAGTCTAATATTATTTTAATAAAAATTGGTATAAAAACACAAAAATCATAAAAACATTATCAAGATATCAAAATAACAAACCTAATAAATAAAAATTTAAGAACTTTTTCATTTAATAATTAACATCAATGATTCAAGTTTCAAAATAAATTTACTAATGTGTGTGTGTGTGTGTATATATATGAAAAACCCAAAATAAAAGAAGAAGAAAACACCAAACATGTCCCTAAGAGCTTTTTCAATTCTAAATGCCATTTCATCTATGCCAATTCTATATTTCAGCATTGCCAAAAATGCCAAATTTTTAACTACTGTGCTACAATGTTATTTTTTAGCACAACATATGGTTTTGTGGACCCGACCTCCCATACAACTATAATCCATTGATATAGCTCTAGCTACTTCCAATGCCAAATATG
Organism: Nyssa sinensis; assembly: GCA_008638375.1. NCBI lineage: Eukaryota > Viridiplantae > Streptophyta > Magnoliopsida > Cornales > Nyssaceae > Nyssa > Nyssa sinensis. Next base: position 9,904,375 of record CM018049.1, read on the forward strand.
GTATTGGAAATGGCGTTGCCATTTTAAAGGCAAGCCAACTGGCATGCCATTGGAGCAACCTTTTTTACATTCTTGCAAAATTTTGGAATTGGCATGGCATTTGGCATATGCATTGGAGAAGCTCTAATGTATTCTAATGTGTTTGAATCTAGACATTCTTTCTTCACGTGTTTGATACAAGTTCGAATGTGTCCATGTGGAACGTGTCCATATATGAACATGGACACGTAAGTCAAATAGAGTGTTTATGCTTCATAAATTCCTCCTCTCAATTATTTTGTTTAATTTGATTTTTTTTGTTTGATAAATTACAATAATTTCCCATAAGACTAAGAAAAATTACATGTGCATCTCTATATTTACACTAAGCTTCTGTAGAGTCTGTCATAAAATGGTGTTAACAAATGAGATTACCTTTTTTACCTTTAAATATTAAAGGACATTTCAAATAAATTAAAACAAAAAATAACCTCCATTTTCCCTCTCCTTACTCTCTCTGGACTCAAAGACACCACCTAAGGATCCATAACTACTTCATTGTTGAAATCTTTACAACCTTCTTCCATTGTCGTTGCCATTCTTCACACACACACACACACAATATGTTTGTAAATGTGTGTGTGTCTATATATATATATATATATATATATATAAACCACCTTTTCCAAATATATTTTGGACTCCATCAGTCATATTTTGTTCTTCAAGAACTGACATGACTGATCCAATCAACACTACTCCTGATCTTACAGGAATAAAAGGCATTGTCTTTAAGCTAAAACCTGAACAAAACTTCTAAAAAGCTTGCTTGCTTAAATCTCACTTATCTAATTTTTGATCCCCAAAATAATTCTCATCCATAATTTCATTCCCCTTCGACTCTCGACAATGCACTATTACTCTCCTAGCTAGGTTAGATTAGGGTGTGCATATTTATATAGTTAAAGACATTTGATTTTGCTTTAAAATCTATATCGTTTAATTATGAGGTAAGTTTTTGCTGGCCGTGAGTTTTAGAAGTTGATAAACCAATAACTCAAAAGCATTCATGTCCAATATAATCAACATAATTTTAGATACCTCATTTTGTGACCCTTGAATGTCTAAGGGTAGCTTCATAATTTTTGACATGGAGTTATGTTGTTTTAAGAGAATTTTGGTCATTTTGATAGCATATTTCAGGAAATTCCTTGATTAAGGGTAGTTTCATCATTTTTAGGGAGTTACTATAATATTTCTTGGCCTAGGAGTATTTTGGTCATTTGCTAGAACAATCTTAGGTTTAGGGGTATTTTAGTAATTTTCATATATTTTTGCCTTTAGGGGTATTTTAATAATTTTAGCACTTTCCTACCTCTTCAAGGTCATTCAAGGGTATTTTCATATTTTTATGCCATTTTACCCCATTGGGGGTATTTTGGTAATTTTAGCCCTTTAAAGGTAATTTGGGCGTTTTTCTATACTATAGGGGAAATTTTGTAATTTCTCACCAACTTGAGGAAATTTTAGTAATCTTAGATGGTAATTTATCTAATTCATTTTAGGATAAGTTTCAAATTGTCTTTATTCTCAATGGTTTATTAGGTGTTAGTTTCATTGTGATTGATCCATAATTGGTAGACATGTGTGTGATTGGTCCACATCATTTTGATTTTTATTATTTTTTTATTTAGATGATAAACCTAGATAATGCTTTATTTATCTAGGGGTTAGGATAATAATTAAAAAATAATCTTAATGTATCTTGATCCTCATTTGTTCTTAATGGTAGGCTTTCATATCATTGGTTGATTATTATATTTTCATATTATCTCATTTTTGGATAGTATTAAGGATAATATCCTAAGATAATTATTATATTTTTATTTTTATTTAATAATTACCATCTAAGAATCAATCCTAACCCTCTATTCTTGAGAATGAATATGGGTCCTTGGATCAACTTTTCTCCTTTAAGGCCTATAAATTGACCCTTGGCAACCGTTTGGGGGAGCTTTTTCTATTTGGTTGGTAAGACTCTCATATATTCATTTTTCTTATTTTCATACTCCATGTTGGCCTTAAAGGTTTCAACCAAGGGTATTTTAGTAATTTTGTTGATAACAAGTGTCACGACCCAAAACCCACCCTACGCGGATTAAGGGTCGATGACCGACACTGTCACTCGAACAGGTTGTACAGAATCAAATGAATTGCACAAGAGTGATATAATTTTTTTTAATATTAATTATGGAAGCTACACATATGCAATTCATTCGATAACCATCTCCACATCAGTCATTTATAAAGTCTACTCAAAATAAGATCATTGTCACCATTATTCATCATGAGTCATCAACATTTATATACATATCATATATGTATCCACAAAAGTACAAAAATATAGTTTCCAAAAGTCCAGGTTGTCATCAATCCCAAAAATACATCATGTGAATACCCAAAGGATTCCACATCACATTCAACCCAAATTTCAGTACAAAGAGTTATTTCATTCACGCCCTTGACTATTCTACATAGACTTGTTACCTCCTTGCTAAGTCAATTACCTAAAATATGTTAGATAAATCCATATGAGCTTTACTAATCTCGTGATTAATTCTTGCATCTTGTCACAGGTTTTGCAAGATAGAGTTTTGCACAAAATACCATGGGCCCCAAGTTCTTAAACAGATAATATATATGTCAGGATAACTTAAAACATGATTCAGATTACAGAATAGATAATATGATAATAAATGACAGATAAACATGAAAATATGCTTTTAAAAATCTAATTTTGAATAACGAATAACAAACATATATTACACACATCGAAGATTCACATAATGAGTCGGAGCACTATGTGGGTAAGTCTTATAAGAGTCAGAGTACTACGTAGGTAAGTCTCATACATGAAATCCACAACGAGTCAGAACGCCATGTGGGTAAGTCTCAAAAGAGTTAGAGTGCCACATGGGTAAACCTTGTGTAGACACATGAATTGAGTTAGAGCACCATATGGGTAAGTCTTGAAAGAGTTGGAGCGCCACATGGGTAAGCCTCGGAATAGACAGATGATCGGATTCAAAACATGTACATTTCAAGTTTCATAGTCAAAACTAGATAACGTAAATCATTTTTCTCATTTAAGGGGGTGCTATGGTTTACAGATGTCTTTCAAATTAGTATACACATGAATGCCATTTCAAAATCTAAACATGAAAATCATATTTCTCGAATATTTCACTAATTGCAGATAAACAATTGAGTAGATACAAACACTTAAGCATTTTTAAATAGGAGATAAAACATAGATTCAAGATAATAAGTTTAGCATTTTGAACATGACATAAAACATTTTGGGAATTTTTCAAGTAGAATAAAAAACATCTCTGATTCAGGGTACAGGATTACTCACAAAACGTCTTAGCATTTTTCAGATAGGATATAAAAATACCGCTGCTTCAAGATGTCAGATTACTCACAAAAGATTAAGCATTTTGAACATCCATAGAAGATAAAATACCGCTGATCTGGTATACAAGCTAGATTACTCACCTCAAACCTTTAGTCAGCTATGCTAACTTATTTTCCTTTGTCTGTAGTTCCTAGATCATAAGTCAAATATATATAACCTTGCATTAGAACATAATTGAGGCATTTCTATTGGCCACTTATTATTTTTGTAGCCTTAGACTTACGGTTAGGTCCTGCCTTCTTTTTCTAATTTCATTTAATAGCTAAATAATTATTTAGGACGTAATGGGTATTATCTCATTAATCGTTTCATATTTTTTAAAATTTATTTAGGCTTAATGGACCTCACCATTGAGTTTGGAACGTTCGAAATAGTCAAGATAGACCACATTTTGTTTTTAATTGGCTCCGGGTATCATTAGAGGTACATGATAGTTTTTCATTTTTCGTGTCTTAATTTTTTGGAACTTAATTTCACAAATCGGACTCCGCCATTGAGTCCAGAATGCCCAAAAACATTGAGTTACACTATCTTTTTATTTTATTTGGGGCATCGGAGCCATTTTTTCAAATTAAATTAATTAAATTCTTTTATTTTATATTATATATATATATATATATATATATGCAACCCATATTATTCACATGTGTGACATTGGCACAGTGGTCACACACTTGGATTTAGGGCTTACACACACATACAGTAGGGGTTCAAATCTCTAGGGCTACTACTCTATTATTTTTTCTGCTTTTTCTTAGGCCAAACGACGGATAAGGGTCTAATTCAGGGATAAGATATCTCTGTTTAGAACAGGATTGTTTAATCAATTTCTAATCTTTGTAGCCAAACACCCTAATTACATTTTAATTTCATACCAAAATTGTGTCGTTTTCATGTAACCATAACTAGGCTTGGGCGAGTTGCGACCCGAACCCGAACCCGAACCCAATCGACCCTCTACTGCTCTTCTTCTCCAGCGAGGGTTCCGGTGTCTTCTCCAACAATGACGACTATTGCCGATGGAATTCTAGCATGTTTTCAACGGGGTTCGAAGCTTAATTTCATAGGGATTCCATTATTAGTGTCCAATTTTGGGTTTGATGTTCGATTGTTCTTGTAATTGAGCATCACAGTTGCGCTCCGGTGAGGGCCCGAATTTTCAACGACTATTTATTTTCCTATTTCATGGGTTTTCAGCCACTGTTTTGGCCCCAATTTCTTCCAACAAGTTTTTGAACTCTTAGGGAACACTTTCCCGTTGCTTAAGCCCCACAAATTGATCACCCGCAACAACTAAATCGAACCTACAACTTGGCCTTTTTCCTTGGTCTCTTGACTATTTTAACCCATTTAAGCTGCAACATGATCTATTTTTAATGCTCTTTTGAGCCATGTAAGTGGTTTCAATCTTAAGTCAAGTTTACACAAAAATTTCATTTTTCACCATTTTGGGTTTTATTGGTTCTAGGGTTTCTAGTCTCAAATTTCACCATTTTCTTCTAATTTTTATCCCTCATTAATATAGAATACATGTATGCCATCAAAATCCATTAAACCATAGGTTTTTGCATGATTTTCTAGAGAGAGAAACAAATGAAAAGTTAGGTTCTGTTTTTACTTTGCAATGTGACTTCTTATCTTCTAGCTTTAGCCACTGAATCCTCAAACAGTTTCTACTTGTCTAAATGCCTTCTTCTTTTCCTTCCTCTTTTCTCTTTTTCTTTTTCTTCTTTCTCTACCTCACTCACTCTCTCTCTCTACACATCCGCACATACACAATACACTTAACCCGCACATTACGCTCAGTCTGCTAGTATATACACATATACACATGTCTACACAGCACTCACACGCGTCATATATGTATATAACATATGCCACCTAAATATATACATATATAACACCTGTCATCTTATATATTATATATATATATATATATTTGCATAAAATAATAGTGACGTAGAAGGAGTCCAATGGTATGCTGCCACATTAATTTTGAGTGTGCAAAAATTAGGACTTATTTGAGCATAGATGTATATTTGGTAGAATACATATTACAAATGTGCTTCAGCCAAGTGGGCTTATTTTTTTAGACATAAGTCTTTTCTACTTTTTGGTCTTGGGATCAAATCCTTTGGCCAATACTTTTGGCCATTTTTCAAACTTTTTTCTCCTTAGGCCTTGTTTGGCATTATTCTATTTCCCTCTTTTCGCTTTATTTCCATTTTTTCCTCTCTTGCACTTATATTTTCATTTATGCTTTGTTATTTTATGGCTTTTATTTTTCTTGGTGTAATTTTCACAATTGTCATTTTATTCCTTAAAGTCTCTAATATTTAAATTAGTGACTTAATTTTTGATAATCGAATTGGGATGTTATAACAAGGCATTGACTGTCACGACATGAAACCTACCCTACGCAGATTAGGGGTTGGTGACATGTACGACATAGAATGATAAATCATATTGATAAATTAGAAATCATTAAAACATTTAATGCGGAAGCTACACCAAATGCAATTCATCTAATCATAAACCCAACTCCAATAACCATCAAACAAGTATCTCCAAGTACCATTTTATTCTCCATGATTCACTAATCAAATTTAACACCTCTATCAATAATACAATATTAGAAATACCTATTATTTGATCAGCCTTACATAGTACGCATTCAAATCGTAACTTAGAGTTCATATCATCAATATTGTTCACAGGCTCGCCACTAGCTCTACTAGTTGCTCATTTGCCCAATTTTGTTCCTTCTCTTATAGAGCTATCTGAAAAATAGATATAAATATGGAGTGAGCTAACTTAGCTTAGTAAGTAAATTTCCTTACTCTACTATGGGACAGGATTAGTCCAAAAGAGAGGTAATGGGCAATAGCAAGCAAAGAATAATATCTCAATAGCATGTGAAGGATAAAATGTCACAGTAACCAGTCACCAAGAATGTGAATCAATAATACAACCTGAAGGTCCCAAAGGCACATCCCATAGTAGAATAACAATCAGTAGGAGGGATCGACTTATATAATAAATAGTTACCATAATAATAGGATAACAATCCAAATCCAAAGATAAGTAAGCAAGTATATCAACAATCAGATAATATGTCCACAGATAAACCATGGACCATCTCAACATGGCATATCTGGAATTAAAAGTATATCAATAGATAAACCACTAACTATCTCAACGTGGCATTTCTGGAAGTCCACAGATAAACCACAGACCATCTCAACATGGCGTATCTGGGATCAAGAGTATATAGATAGATAAACCACGGACCAACTCAACGTGGCGTATTTGGAATCAATAAATTGTGAGTGCAACATCAAAATATCAATAAATGATATGATATACAAATAAAACAGATGCTGACACATATAGGGCCCGACATACCCTCAAAAGTACTCATCCAGGTCCACTTCCCCTTCGAACCACTAGATAACACTAGAGCTCTATACAGATATCATGTCCTCTAAGGACCAGGCGTGGGGTTCATCCCTAAACACCGATCAAGATCTGTGAATCATATAGACGTTGTGACTGATCACAACTTCAGGCACTTATAAAAATATCATGATCATTATAATTCCATAGGCGATATACATCTTGGTGGAATAGCAAATAGAGAGGCACAACAATTTTTCAAAATCCAAGCAAGTATAGATATGGACAAATAAGCATTTTCTAGTTTGTCACCGAATCTTATTTTCTTCAAAGGAACGTTACCATTAAGTTTCGAATATTGAATAAAATTAATTTAGGCTTTTCTGGATCTTAATTTGCATTTATATGGCTTACATTAAGCCTAGGGAAATTTTTATAATTTTATAGTTTCACGCGTCACATTTTTCGGTACTTTGCTGAAATGGACTCTACTGTTGAGTCCAGATGGTCCAAAATAGTTAAGATGGGCTAACTTTTATATTTAATTGGCCTTGGACATCATTTGGGGTAAAATGGTAATTTGACATTTTGCATGTCTATATTTTTGGGACTTTGTTTCACAAAATGGATCTTGTCATTGGGTCTAGAATGTCCCAAAATGTTAAGGTACATATTTTTACAGTCATTGGAGTCCAATTGATCACTTAACTGATCATTATGACGTATTTAGAATTATCCCAGTTTGTCTGTTCATATTTTTTGGGATTTAATTTCACAAATCAGACTCTGTCATTAAGTTCGGAATGCCCAAAAATATTGGGTTGCACTATTCTTTTATTTTAATTGGCCTTCATTTGGTCTATTTTTGGCTTAAGGTCATTTTGGTAATTTATCATTTAATTAAAGGGATTTAAAATAAATATTACATTAATCTCTAGGCCATTTTGTAATTTATCAAAACTGTTGGGGTCATTTTATAAATAACCAAAGGTTCTGGGGTTCCAATCATAATTCTAGAATCTAGTGGGGGCCAAAAAATAATTTTTGAAAACCTTTTAAATAAAACCATTTGGTTTATTTGGTTAATAAGTGAACCGGCCCCAAACTGTGCTGAACCAACCAGTTCAGCCGGTCTAGTGCGCAATGCTGACGTCATGATGACTTTAGCGCCCTAGCCTTTTTATATTTTTTTAATCTTTTAAATCCAAAACGACGTAGTTTCAATAAATGGTTTTAAACCATTTTATAATTGGGTCGGGCCCGACCCAAGATCCGGCCCATGACCCAACCCGCACAAGGTCTTTGGCCTCAACTCTCTGGCGAGCGTTCCAGTGTCGTCTCCGGTGCCAGTGACCTATCGCTGATGACTTTCAGGCCATCTTTCTTCGGGGTTTAAATCTACTTTTTGTGAGGGTTCCATTTCTGGAATTGCTTTTAGGTTTTACACCACCTAGGTTGACAAAATAGAAGGTTCCAGTCGCAGCTCCAGTGTACCACAGTTTTTCGGCGAGGTGGTTGTCACGCCCCGAATTCTGACCGAACCCGAGGCACGACTGACGAAACAGGAAATAAAATAAATAAAAGGACGAGGTATATAAATCTACTAAATATGCATTCATTCCCATCACTACACAAAATAATATACAATACATCGTTCATCGGTCATTCGGGCTTAAGCCCTTACATAACAAAATACAAATCTCATGGATCACAAATATATCACGTGCTTCACCCTATCAGGGCATCACAGAGTCTCAAGTGGCTGGAGGATCCTCATCTGAAAATGTTGCCCACGAATGGGTCAGCACAACTGCTGGTATGATGAAATGCTAATGCCAGAAATAAAGCTAAGGCGTGGCATGTGCAAAGTGTACATTTATCTCTAAATGACATTCAAGCATCGCAGTAAGATATATGAATAGTATGCGACACACACCCATGCACAACTCTATGCCACACCCATGTCTCGTTTACGGGTACTCCCCGATGGCTACGGAGTACCAATGCAATGGCCAATTTTGGGTTTTTCACCACAGGATCTACACCCTCATAATGCAAAGCACCATGTGCTTACCCACGCCATGTTCTCAAAGAATTCATCATATGCCAATATGCCAATGCAATCTCAATGATACATGGTTTCCACAATATAGCATGCTCGAGACAATAATACATAAATCACCAGCTGATTCCACATGCAAGCATATCTCATAAAATCAACATATACACATGTCATGATTCACATTCATCATTCACTAAACATTCATAAAGTACAAGTAACATGTAAGCATGTGAACAACCAATTCCAAATCATCAAGTAAGCACATTCCACATAAACACATAAGTCATTCCAGTCATTCACAGAACATTCCTAACTTAACTTCATTTCTAACATTAGCAAAACACCATACCTGAAGGGTCAGTCACAACCCTAAGAAGAACGTGCACGATATGTAACTGCACTGGTCAATGAAGATGCAAGAGATCAGATCTCCCTCTCCTGTCCTGTAAGTGTCCCTAAAAGCATAAATTACAACTCAGTCTATTGTCATTTGAATTTATGCTATTCATCAAATTTTATGTCTTTAATTCATAGGTTTCTATTCTGCTAAATTAAACTCTACCATTGGTTCTAGGACGTTGAAGAAAATAAGTTTAGGCTTTCGTAGAATTCGGTTTGGACATCTGGGTTCAAAAGGGCAAAATAATCATTTTGCACTTTACACATGTCCTTACATTTTGTGACCTCTTTTCGCAAATCGGACTCCACGGTTGAGTCCGGAATGCTCGAGATAATAAAGTTTCACTATTTGTTTACTTAATTCTGAGTTCGTTTGACTGTACTTTAATCTAGGGGCATTTTGGTAATTTTAAAGGTTTCTACGGGTCTTTTATTTTTTGGGGCCCCGTCTCGTAAAACGGACCCCACCATTGGTCTCAGAATGGTCGGGATAGTCAAAATACACTAACGACTTGTCCCATTTGGACTTCGGGATATTTTTGAATATTTAATTAATTAAATTAATTTAATTAAATAATTAATTAATTAATTTAATTAATATTTTATTAATAATTTAATCAGGTGGGTCAAAGTGTAATTTCCAACAGTTGGGGGGTCAGTTTGTAATTGCCGAAAGTTCTGGGTCAAAGTTCAATTTCTAAAAGGTTCAAGGTCAATTTGTAATTAATTAAATTTACTATTCTAAATCAGGTTAACCAAACAGGGACTTATCTAGAACAGGGATAGGATATCCCTGTTCCTATTCCAATTTAAATCTTTTTAATTTCTTATACTTGCAACCAAACGGACCCAATCCCATTTTAACTTAAAACATCAACGCGACACGTGGCAGGGGCGGTTCAGCCCCGCCCGAACCGAACCCGACCCGGAACAGTCCCCTTCTTCCCCCGTTTTCCCGGTGAGCTTCCGGTAGGGTTCCGGCGCCTTCTCCGGCGCCGGCGATTGTTTTCCGGCGAGTTTTCAAGGTTTTTAAAATGCTATTCTCTAGGGTTTTTCGCGTAGGTTCCATATCCAACATCCATTTCCCTCCAAACCTTCCCCATCTCCACGAAATAGAGCTCAAAGGCTCATGGCCGAATCTCCGGCCAACCGTATAATTCCAATTTCATGCTCATTTTTCTACTATTTTTCATTCTTTCTTTTTCCATTCTCTTTCTGCACTTCGTAGGGTTTCTTTAGGATCACTTAAAGGGAGTTTTACACATAAAATGATAAGGTTCAACCTCCATGGCCGAAACCTGCAACTAGGGTTTTCTATCTTGTTTCTTAGCCATTTCCTTCCATTCTTTTTGTATTTAAACCCTACATCATGCTCTCTAAGATCCTATGATTTAAATCAATTAACATGCTTTAAAAAAAATCGAAACAGAAGGAGATCACTTACTGTTTTTCTGTTGCTTCTCTCTCTAGTCGACCTCCCTTTCTCTCTCCTGCTTCACCTCTGGTTCAAGCTCCTTGGACCCCTCCAATGTACACGACCCTTCTTGCACAGCCTCCCTCTCCCTTTCTCCTTTCTTCACTTCACAATCTTCACTTTCTCTCTCTATATTTCTCTCTCTCTCTCTCTTCTCCAATTCACACGACAGGTCTACCCCTTTCTCAGTCCTCACCACACACATATACACAGACCTCACCACACACCTTCAACCACTCTCTTACACACACACCATGCCCCTCCCATACTTGTTTGAGTGTGTTACACTCAAACTCACACACACACACAACCGGTACACACACAGTGCACTGTGCACTATTTTTATATATATATACATATATATTTACACATTTAAATACACGCACTCACATGTATACACATATACACACTAATTAATTTAAATTATATATATATACATACATCCATCATAATAATAATAATAATAATAATAATAATAATAATAATAATAATAATAATAATAATAATAATTAATATTAACAAAGAAAAAAAAAAATTCCATGTCATAACAGTGGTTTTTTCCTATTTCGTGGAGCTATGGGTACTGTTTTGAGCCCTTTTTTCTTCCTACGAGTTCCTAGGAATTTGAGGAACACTTTGGCATTCTTAAAACTGATTAAATCACTCAAAAATCCCCTCAACCGAATCATTAAACCTCATCTACAACTGGCCTTTTCTTGGTCGTTCCTGCACCATTTTTGGTGTTTCAAGTTGCTACATACCCAATTTTTTATACCGTATCTAACCATGCAATTAGTTTTAGGTTTTCAGGAGTTTAAATAAAAAACTAGTTTCCCTCATATTCGGGTTTAGGGTTTTTCTTAGGATTTCTAGCTCAAACGATTCGATTTCTTTTCCATTTTAATCTCCTCATAATTTCATTCACTTTTATGCTAATCAAAACTCAAAAAATAGCATTTGAAAGGAAAATTCTAGAGAGAGAAAACTTACTCTTTCATGGCTATTTTTTATCCCTCTCTCTTTACAGTCTTTGTTGCTCTAAACCGTCTTCTTTGTCTGTGTAGGTCACTTCTTCGTGCCTAAGTGTGCATGCATGCTATATTTGAAGCTCCTCTATCTCTGTCACCTTGATCTCCTTTCTCTTTCTATATCTTTCTATCTCTCTCTCTCACTCTCTAGTCTGCCATAGCCATGCACAGACGCACACCTATATACACCTATTGCACACACACTGCTATATACACATCACACTCAATAGCACTTCTGATCACATGCAACCCTTAGCACACTCATGGCCTACATGTACTTATGTAGCCTAGGTGTGTATATATATAATTATGTTTATATATAAATTCTGAATGTGCATGTGCTTTGATTGGTGGGGGAGGGAGGTGGTCCAATAAGGTGCTGCCACCTTAATTTTTTAGTATTTTGATTATATATTTTATGTAGCATATATATATGTATTGGGTGAGACATATAGCACAAAAGTGTTGTAGCCAAGTTGTCTTATTTTTTGGGCATAAGTCTTTGCTAAATTTTTGGTCTAGGGATCAAATCCCTTGGCCTCCCTTTTTTCCTCATTTTTTACTCCTTTTCCTTACTTATGCCTTGTTTGGCATTTTGGGCACGTTTCTTGAATTTTCAAATTTGCGTTCCAATTGTCGCAAAATCTCTTGGCACTCTCACCGTGTTTTTCTTTTATTTTTGTGTGCTTTCTTTTCATGATATTATTTTTATCGAAAACTTTTTGATTCACTTGTATCACTTATTTATTCTCTTCATGTTTCGAATTCACAAGTTGAGATCTCATTAAGCCTACATTGCCTTCATTGTCTCGCCTTGATGTATTTAAATGTATTTTAATTATTCTAACAATCCATCATAATTATCAAAATAATCCCAATTAAACGCGCTCCCGTCGTGCGTTTTGCTAATTTTGCTCAAGTGCACTTCGTACAGTAATTTTTCACATTTACTTGTGTGTACAAATCTTCAATTAACACTTGTCGTAATTTTCTATCAAATCATTGCCTTTGGCATTCATTTTATTTTCACATCGGTCGTCTCTAATTTAAACTTAATCATTTTCGTCATTTATATTTTTGTTTTCGTATTTACGAGTCACTAGTTATATCTAGCAATGCCCATGGTCATTAAGCAAATTAACTTATGATAATTGCCATTATCATTAATTATTTTGCTTAATTGGGTCGGGGTGTTACATTGACTATGACTACTAATTGTTTGTCTTAAGTGACAATGTAAATATGTTAATTAGCTCAATGAAGGGTTGACCAAGGATGAAAAACTCAACCACATGATTATATTCTCATATGATCAAGCATCAAGTCAAACACATGACAAATAAAACATCTCTAGTCCATGGAATCAAGTAAAGACTTTATTTTTTTATTTTGGATTTTTAAGTGAATTAGGATTTATTGATAAAATATATAATGTATAAGTGTTTAATTGATCAACTAAAACCAATCAAAAGAATGATTTTTTAAAAGCATAACCTTGATAAATTATAAGCTTTGAAAAGTCAAGTTATTTGAAAAAGAGAACATTGAACAAAATATGCAATATTGTAAAACTATCAAATTCAATTGACTAAGTTTCCTATTCAGTTGATCGAATCATGCTCATAAAATATGCCTATTTTATCACTGTTAGATTCAGTCAACTGAATTATTAACTGAATCAATTGAATGTATTCTGCTCACGAGTCCTCAACTCATTGTCAAGATCAATTGACCAAATTGAACACTCAGTCGTCTAAAACTTATAAGCCTTTTGTGAACAAATTGACACTAGAGGATTTAGTTGACGAAGTCTAAGAATCAGTCGACTAAATGACTTTGAGCATAACCAACCTCTAGCTTTTAGACAAATCATTTGAGTTAATCAGTCAACTGAACTATGATTTAGTTGAGAGACTGATGAACTCTGTCAATTGACTTTGTCGATTTAACACTTTTAAATTCAAAATTATGATAGATCTAGAAGGAGGCAATGACCATATTTTGAATCCAATGACTATATTCTTCAAAGGCCTATATATAAAGGTTGTTGAAAGCATTTATGGCTAAATTTTACATTCTATACATTCAAAGTGACTTAAGATCTCATTAGTTTCATGATATAGATCTGAGAGTTCTCTCATCTCCTAAATGCTCAAGAATTTTTAGATATATCATTAGGGAGTAAACTTTTATTGTGCCATTTAGCTTTATAAAAGAGTATCCTTTGGTATCTTCTTTATATTTCTCATTGCTACATCAACTGACTATTGACTAACGGAAGGAAAAAATTGTTAGTGAAACACTAATCTCAGGGGAGGTAAGTGTAACTTTTGAAAATATGGGAGAATTTTTTATATTTATACCTTAACTCAGGGGAAGTTAGTGTAATTTACTCTTTATAAATTTTAGCGACTATTATGGGTAAGTCCACTACCGAGACTGTCACATCTCGAAACCCACCCTATGTAGATTAAGAATAATGATCGGCCAGATAGGCACCTCACTAATAAACTAACCATTTTGTAGCATATTGATGATGTGTCTACCCAAAGGCCCAAAGGCTTCTTAACATGTCCAAATTGATTGCATTCGGTTAAATAATTCATGTAGCAGAAATCTGTGTTTGTAAAAGTTTTCTTGAATGCAATCACATTTGGAAAAGCATAACTAACTTTACATTAGAGTTACATGACATGAGCCTATCAATTCATTACATATAAATATCTAACTATTACAACAATGATAATATTATACATGTTATATTTTCCTTTAAACTATCGCATCACTATGCTATTGATTACTTTAAGTTGATACCTCACTTGCATTTGCTTCTGTAAACTCCCTGGCCTTACTTGAAAAACTATAGGATAAAACCCTATGAGCTAATTGAAAATCTCATGAGTAACTCTAGTCCCTTGTTATGGGTTTTGGAAACCCATTTGTAAACCTTCTATAGATTTCATAAAACATTCATGGCTTTCATAAAACATTCATCGATAGTAGTTAAGGAAATCTTTACTTGGAATATACTGGAATTCTTTTCATAAAACAATAAAAACATGTTGTAATTATTACACAAGGGTTCATGCTAGTTTAGTTTTGCAAAGTATCATTTCATCATGCATTCCATAACAATGGAAGAGAAATAAGTATGTATTAGTGTATGTCCCCTAAGGGTTATTATTGTCACCTTGGTGACCATCTATGTAATTTAGTGCTCATGGGCTTACATAGCCCCTTCTGGATTCTAATTCCTGGCGAAGTCGTCACTATTTAAATCAATAAATGTTTATTGGCTCTTATGCCCTGGTAGGGTCTATACAGCAAGTAATACTAAAAACATGCTTTGCAAAACATTCATAACTACCCATGCATTAAAACTTTTAAAAATGCTACTTATAAAGCATGCCATTCAAAGCTTTACCATGATAATAAAACATTTGCATAAAACCGTAAAGCATAGCATGCAAATATAAGAAGATAGTAAAAGAACTGTAATCAATTAAAAATCTTCCATTTTAAGGTTCAGGGTTACTTATCTATGGTCCATAGTCCACAGTTACTCCTTTATTCGTTTACTTGATATGCCTCGGCACTCATCTTATCCTTATTCCTTGCTGGTGATCCTAAACCATGGTTCAAGATATATTGATACTACTACATCGGTATGTATCTTAGCTTAACCCTTTGTTTGCTTAGTGTTCTTTGTCTTTTCTGGACTTAGTCTTACAATTTAGGATTCCCTTATGGTCTTTAATTAGGATTCCTAATACTTCTTAGTTCATCATGTGTTCTATTTTAGCCTTTAGAGGCATTCTGGTCATCTATCTTCTTATAAGCCTTACGTTATTCGGTTAGTCATTTGCCTAAATGGACTTAATTTTTGAGTCCAGACGGTCTTTCAATTGTAAGATAGTCTCTTTATTTCTCTCTTTCTCTCTCTCTTTCTCTCTCTCTCTCACAGTTTTTGAGTTCAATTGATTGCATACTTAAGCTTTAGGGGTAATTTGGTAATTTTACCGTTCATAACCCGTGTTTTAGGTACTCAATTATTTCAATGGAGTTCATTTTCAGACTCAGAAGCTCCTATATACATTGGCATAGGTTTCTCTTTACTTTTTATACTCTTCTAGTAACTTCATTAAGTCTTAGGGATGTATTCATCATTTTTTAATTTGTTATTAGGTCTTATTTCCCTTAAAAGGATGTCACCATTAAGTTTGAGATGTCAAAAATAATCAATTTATACTTTTTCAGATCTTAATTAGCCTATCCGTGGCTTATATTAAGTCCAGGGGCATTTTTATAATTTTACACTTCCATGTGGGACCACGTTCGGGTACTTGGATGCTCAGTTCGACCTCACCATTGGGTTTAGAGCATCTGAAAACGTTAAGTATGCCACTTCTTATATTTTTTTGGTTTTTCTAGTAGCCTATACAACACTAAGGGCAATTTGAGAATTTTATATTTCTCTATGTTTGTATTCTCGGTACTTCGTTTGACTAAATGGACTGTAATGTTGAGTTCGGAATGTCAAAAAATGTGAAGGTAGTTACTCTCATGGTCATCGGGGTTCAATTGATAGCTTAATAAATGTATTAGGACACTATCGAAATTATTCTAGTTTGTCCGTTCATATTTTTTGGGAACAAATTTCATAAATCAAACTCGGCCATTGAGTCCGAAATGCCAAACAATGTTGGGTTAGACCCTTCTTGCATTTTAATTGGCTTATTTTTGGCTTAAGGGTATTTTAGTAATTTTTTAATTAAAATGATTTAAAATTAATTTTTAATTAATTTTTCTTGGCCCTTCCATAATTAACAGAAAAATTTGGGGCCATTTCATAATTTCTAGAAACTTCGGGGGTAAAAATATAATTTTAGGAAACATAAAAAAAACATTCGGTCTAGTGGCATTTCAAGTGAACCGGTTCAGTTTGGTTAAGAACAAAACGGTTCAGCCGATCTGCTGCGTCATGCTGATGTCAAGCCCTTCATTAAACAAAATGATACCGTTTTGTTTAGCCTTTGGATCTATTTTGACGGGGGTCAGGACCTGACCCATTAACCGATCCGTTCGTCCAACCTGCTGTATTCATCGTCGTCCCAAGGTGAACTCAACTGTAGCAGCAAAACCCTAAAAAACTTCTCCCCTATTTCATGATGTTTTGAGCCATTTTCAGCCCTGCTTTCAACTCTGATCACTTCCTAGTGTTCTAACTTAGGTATTTACGTTGGTTTAGGGATTCGAAACCTATTAGAAAGCTCCATTGGAGTTCCCATGACCGTTTGTTATCAAAGCTCCATTAGAGCTTGTTTCTTCATCATTTTGACTACGGTTGGGTCTGTGATGATCCTCTCCTCATGGGCTTCAAGTCCACATTTTAAAAACCAAGTTTTGAAGTCGTTCTCTATGGTTTGGATTTAAAGCAAAAACCTGCAACTCAAGATTTTGGGGCTCTTTTCTTACGTCTTTTGATCGCGTATTAGTGATTTCATGACCCTCATTAAGTCTAGTTTAAGTCACCATTATTAGATTTTGGTTTAGGTTAGGTCGATTCAGGCCCAGTTTCTTCCAAGCTCTTTAATGGCAGGTGTCCAAGTTCTCTACTGTTTCGGTCTCTATTATGCTATTTTCAACTCTAGGATGTTGATTCTTAATATAGAATCATGTTAATGCACTTTAAACCAATCATATTTAAGCTTAAACATAGAAAATTTTAGAGATAGAAATACCTGATTTTTTCTCCTTCTACTTCTTCCTTCTTTAGCCCCAACAACTTCCTCTATTTGGGTTAGACTTGTAGATCCCTACTTCATCCTCAGACATGCATGGAGCCAAGTTCTTCATTTCTTCTTCTTTCTTTCTTTCTTTCTTTCTTTCTTTCTCTCTCTCTAGTCGAACACCTTGTTCGGCTACACAAGCAAGTTTTTGTTTTTGGGGTTCTCTTCCATCATGGATTGACAAAGCCCTTTTTTCATGCAACACACAAATCATGGGTTGACAAAGTCCTTTTTTTATGCAACACACAAACTAATATAGGTATAATATATGGGCAAGGTTCTTGCATGTGTTTCTATTGGTTAGGGTGTTGGTGCAATAGGGTGGTGACACCTCATTTCTTTTTTTTAGAATTTTCCTTATATTCTTTTACTTTATTTATTTCTCTTGGGGTTATTCTAACACATAAGTGCTGATAGCTTAGTAGGGTTCCTTTTTGGAGGTAGCATCTATCTTTTACAAGGTGCAAGGGTTCAAGCCTTGGTAGGAGCATTTTTTGGCCTATTCCTTCTATTTTCTTTTGTTAGCGTGTTAGATTGTATTTTAATCATTTCCAAAAGTCTCTTATAATTGTTTTTGCAATAATCTTGATTAAGTATACATTATTCATGTATCACTAGTCTTGTCTTGATGCATTTCGTGCACTAATTTTGTAAAATTATTTGTGTGTTAAATCCTTGATTTACACCAATCATAATTTGCTATCAAGTCGTTACCCTTGTCGTTAAATCATCTCCTTTAAAATTGATTGTCTCTAATTCATTGTTCTCATTTATACATTTATTTTCATATTTATAGAATATTAGTCTTAAGTAGAATTGTCCATGATTATCATGGAAACTTTCTTATAATAATCATCAATATGCTTACTTGTTCCAAGTTATCGTCAAAATACTCATTTATGATAACATGCATTACAATGCATTGATCGTTGATTTAATCCTCTTATTGATGATACACTCGTGTGTCTTGGTCTCAAGTTTTTCATGGTCAAATTGCTTCTAGCAATTCGGCCATTGTTTATTTATGCTTTGTCCTGTTCATAACTACCACTAACCTTAATTATCTGGTAATTAAAGTTCGGAGTGTTACAGAGACTATTTTGGAGAGTGACTGAGTGCTTATTTTATTTTGTCATTATATATAAGTCTATATGTTTTTTTTTTTTTTTTGTATTTTTAAGTTTAGGTCCACGTTTAGCGATGTGTCATTAATGTATTCTTTTATTGATAGTTTTGACCTTATAAGAGTTTTGGGAACCAGAGTTTTTCCCTCATTCTCTTCATATTCATTACCTTTGTTTCACTTCCGATATGATAAATTATAATCTCAATAGAAGCCAAAGTTTTTTTCTTTAAATTTCAAAATTAAAACCATCTTGCTTTTCTCTTTCTACGGTTCTAATTGTAACAATTTTTTCTTGCTATCAATGACTACGGTTACTGTGGGGTAGATGCCCTCGAAAAATAATACCTTTAAATCCAATGGTTTAAGTGTATTGGTGAGTATAGTTAGACCGGAGTTGGGAGTATTTCCATTTTAGTTGAAATGGACAATCTTTATTTCTCTCACAAGTATGTGGGACTTACATGTTAAAATTGTAATATTTTTTAAATGGTGAAAGTGTTCGCCACCTATTTATGAGAAAAATAGAGATTGTCAATTTCAACTAAAATTGAGACACCCCCAACCCGTTTGACGAGTAGAACAAATTATTAAATATTTTGTAATATTTCGACCCGGGATATGGCACGTAAACTGAGGTAGACCTGATTGAGTACACGTAAATCGAGATAGGTCGGGTCGAGTAATATAATGCCAGTTGTAACCAAACATGAGTTTCAAATAAAATAGAATAAATTCAATTATATCCTAAAAGGGTCAAATAATAATACCGAGCTTAGACAAGCCAAGAAGTATAGTTCCAAAAATAAACCGAGACCAAGAACAGACCAAGAATAACTTATCCCAAAATATACCGAAGCATCGCAATGAGTAATATACAGTAATGGGCACGTAGTTCGAGACAAACAGTGAGAGTCACCAATAGAGTAGTTACGATATTTAAATATACGAGAAGTGGTTATAAGCAATCCCGAGTACCCAGGGGTACCGTACAATAAACCCGAGCAATACGAAGAATCGTGTACGTAGGCCAGTACATGCCTCGATATACGTGCATTATGCATTTTAATCCCATCTGTAACGACTCACTCCACATGGCACAATACATAATGAAATCCTCAAAACATATTGGCTCTTCAACGCCAATTCCTTTCAAATTCCATCTAAGCATCACGACTCACCTCAACAATTCAACACAATAAAAAGTAAAGGAAACTTCTCACTATTCACAAGGATACCCCAAGGTCTCTCACACATGTGATGTCATCTAACCCGCCTCAAATTAACCCATGAAATCACCTAGTGATTTATCCCAATGGTATAAATACACATTATCTATACCACAATGCAATCCTATCATCCAGTATTTTCTAAGTACCCTAATTACCCATAAGATATGAACAGTACAGTCTAAAAGTAAGGCTATCATCTCCCACCTTAGTCTATATACAACCGAGACTAAGTGTCATGTACTAATAAGGACTAGCCTATTCATTTCATGTACACATATATCGACTGGGTATACAAATGTAGACAGTGTAGTTTATGTACTCTAATCATGAAACTTAAGTCAATATACCAAGGTTCAGAAGAATAAAACATTAGTGAAACTCTTCACCAATTTCCACTATGAACATACATCAATTTTCACACACATGTATCACCGCACACATATAAACACGTTTAAGCATTCTCTTATACATGCATCAATAACAACCAGTCTGTATATATATAAAAAATCATAATCGCAGCACTATAACGGTCACTAAACTAGCATGCTTATATAGAGTAAACGTACAACATTCAATAGCTAACACGTAGCTTACCACATCAGCACCCAGTATAAAATTTCATTCCAGGAATACACATATACATAAATAAGTATATAACCTGTTGCACAGGTAACCAGGCATATACCCAACCTTATGGATATCCAGGCTCATAGCCTATCTTACAGACAACAAGCATACAGTCCACTGTCTAATCTCATTTGTTATACTGCATAAAGGCAAGCATTGAATCCCAGATCATCAATAACCAAGCATACCACACATTGTACAATTTCACACACTAAGGTAACAAGCACTCATCTAATCATGTAATCCAAACCAGTCCAATTCAACTTAAAGTCTAACCCCTCCTAACCCACAATAAAGACAATCTAAAAAGGATCTACAGACACCCCATGAAATAAAGAAAACATCTCCCTCAGGAGTACACACCGTCTCTCTTCCCCTGTAGTAGCCTATACTTGTCTAAAGTGTAAATAACCGATCTATCTCCAATATAATACCAATACTAGACGCATCAAATAAGATGAAAAATCCAAATAAGGCATGCGGTCAGCTACCTCTATCGAGTAATCTCTACAGATTCTCGTCAGCATCACACTACCCCTAATGTCATGGCAACATAGTAATTATAAATGAATAAGATGCACTATAGTCTATCAGTATGCTAGTCCATAAACTAAACACAAAAAAAATTGTACCTTGAGGCCCTAAAGGTCCAAAAATAGGTGACTCTAGGCTGGTTACTGCATAACGACACTCTGAGTGGTCTGGTCCTGCCTACCACCCCTCTGACTGAGAGTTCTGACACTCAATGCTGTAGGTCATGCTGAAAATACGGTGTCGGAGGTCCCTGACCTAACAATGGCTGGGGTAGAGGCACTTGGGTATACTGATAGTAATGTGGTTCCTCTAAGTCCTGTAAAATCGGCCTCTGAGCACAGTTGGCCATAACATGGCCAGCCTGGTGGCATACAAAACAAAGTCGTGGGGTCCCCCGTCCTTGACTCTGTACTGGTGATGGAAATGACTGCTGACTAAACCCGATCCTCTGTCTCAAGCTGGGGTCCTTCAGAGGACAAGTGATCCTCTTGTGGCCAGGTTGTCTACAATAAAAACAAATAATGGTCCCTTGGGATATGGATGTGGATGTGGAAGAAGTACCAGTCCGGAACCTCTTCAATAGCTTTCTACCAGTGTGAGTTTGGGCGGGTATAGATATCTGCGCAGAAGAAACACGAGCTCGAGACCTCTTCGATGGTCTCTTACCAGTGTATATTGGGGTAGACCTAGGGATCTGTGCTGGAGTTGCCCTACTCTAGGTCCGTGGCTCTCTAACTCCTCTAAGCTCAGCCAACTCTCTCTCAGCCCTGATAGCTCTCGTCGCTACCTCTTGTATAGTGTGAAGGCATTCCTGCATAATGGTCGCTATCTCCCTAGAACCACTAGTCTGCCTTACCCCCACTGGGGTAGGTGTAAAAGTGACGGCCTCCTTAACTATGCCATCTGCAAAAGCAGCAGCTCGGGGCCAACTATGCCACGGTGATGCAGTGGTCCTAGGCTCATCGTGTCTAGGTGGTATAAGTCTGGGAGTAGCTTGTCTCGGTGGCATGTCTACAAGTTCAAAGAGAAGAAAAATTAATACCCCATTTTTTTTTCTCATTAGACACAGGTGTTAAAAGAACATTAAGTAGGTACTTGTCAACACTTCACAATTCCGAAGTAACAACCACAATATGTCATGACACACTTGCCTAATCAATACCTACATAACTAATGTCAACCATCCCTACCCGTTAGTTACACTAAACAGTTAATCACAGAGTTCCAACATAGCCCTTTACTAGGAAAAATTTCATTTAAACAATACAATACACTCACACTCACACTCAAATCATGCTAGTGTTCAACTAGCCTATCAATGTTCAACCTTGAGTGAATGCCATATAAAAATAATACATTTTTCCACAAAAGAGTTTACCACAAGAACATTTCTATATCCATCATCCAGTCTGTACACAAAATCTTTCACAAGTCTGAATTCTTATTTTAGCATTTTAAGATCTTATGTGTCCTTTAATTTATGGTTTTCTACTTTATTAGAGTTTTGTTCATTTAAAATTTTAAAATTCTTTCATTATTTCTTAATTTCATAGCTAGGTAATAACCCTTTATGGATCACAGCTCCTTTTGTTACTAGCTGATGGGGCACCATCCATCAACTGTAACGCAAGACCTGAGACCAATCTAGTCTGTATAAATATCATAGTCATAGTACTATAATCCATGAAAATCGGTTACTAACCTAGCACACTCATACAGAATCCACAAACAACAGTTAAGCAGGTAGACAACTAGGCCCACAGCCTATCTCATAAAATGCACGGCCTATCGCATAGACATGTGTCTCCAATCTTAGTCAACCACTATATCAAACCATCACGTACTCTCAGTCATGCTTTTATCAACAACCTACACTTAACCGGTAGTACGTATAGCAAGTCATGATATATACACTTAACAAGTTTTCACACATTATACATGTCATGCCTCTCAACATAACATCAATTAGCACGTAATCACAAGTCATGCATCAGGACATATGATCACATAGCACATAAGATCCTATCGCATGCTACTAACAGTTCACACTAAGTCATCACTTTTTCCTTTAGGGTCTCATGGTGTTTTAACAACACCCCACAGTCTCTAGGTATTCGAACCTATGCTCTGATACCATGTTGTCACGCCCCGAATTCTAGCGAACCCGAGGCACGACTGACGAGACAAAAGGAAAATAAAAATAATAAAGAAATGAAGACAATTAAGGACAATCACATACATTCCATACACTATTCTGATACATTACATAGGGTCTGATCCATTTGTTCACGACATACAAAATAAGAAATAGTCTCGGGTTTATGCCCTTATACAACATTACATACACCCCTCGGGCCAAACATAATCCACAACCACATCGTCTCTAAATCTCGCCAGCTGGAGCGTCATCTGAAATATTTGTCCCACGAATGGGTCAGCTCAACTGCTGGTACAATATAATGCTAATGCAAGAAACAAAATTAAGGGCGTGGCATGTGCAAGTGTACAGTTATTTCTATATGGCATTCAATATCGTTATGGCAGTACATGAACAGTATGCAGTATATAAGCAGGATGCGTGACACACCCATGCAACTCTATGCCTACCCATGTCTCGCTTTACGGATCTTCCCCGATGGCATGCCAGTACCATATATGTCTCGCTTCACGGTCCGGAGTCCGTCAGGCCTGCAAGTACCTAATGGCCGATTTTGGGTTTTTAACCATAGGATCTGCACCCTCATAATGCAAAGCACCAAGTGCTTAACTCACGCCATGTCCAAGGAATCACACTATGCCAATATGCTCTAATTTCATCATGTCATAATGTAATCTCAATAAGGCATCACATCCATACATGAAGCATGCTTTAAGTTATGCACATTCTACTTAAAGTAATAATAACATCAAATCACAAAGCTCAATCCACAAGTATTCACATCATGAATAATCAATTTAATCACATGCTTGATTTACACATTCATCATTTGAGCAATTCTCTGAAATATAAATCACACACGATGACGACACATGAAATATACATATAGTCATGGCCCACATCAATCACTCAACCAAACATTCAGAAAGATAACAAGAAGCACATAAGCATGTGAGGAATAAAAAAAATATACGAATCATCAAGTCAACATGGTAGTTATTCCTAAGCTTAATCCTATTTCTTACTTAGCACAATATATCGTACCTGATAATCGACCTCAACCCGGGAAAGTGTACTCGTAGTATAGTAGGATCACTGCGAGAATACCGAAGGTCAGATCGCCTTATCCTTGCCTTTTCGTGTCCCTAAAATCATAACATGTGACTCAGTTCATTTGTTTCCTAAATGATGCTATTCAACAAATTTTATGTCTTTATTTTATAAGTTGCTATTTTTCTAAATTAAACCCTACTATTGAGTCCAGAACGTCGAAGAAAATAAGTTTAGGTTTTCGTAGAACTCAATTCGGACATCTGGGTTCAAAAGAGCAAAACAGTCATTTTGCACTTTTCACGGGTCCTTACATTTCGTGACCTCTTTTCACAAATCGGACTCCACAGTTGAGTCCGGAATGCTCGAGATAATAAAGTTTCACTATTTGTTTACTTAATTTGGAGTTCGTTTGACTGTGTTTCAATTCAGGGGCATTTTGGTAATTTCAAAGGTTACTACGGGTCTTTTATTTTTTGGGACCCCTTCTTATAAAACAGACCTCACCATTGGCCTCAGAATGGTTGAGATAGTCAAAATGCACTAATGACTTGTCCCATTTGGACTCCGGATTATTTTAGAATATTTAAATAATTAAATTAATTAATTAATTAATTTAATTAATATTTTATTAATATTTTATTCTGGTGGGGTCAAATTATAATAATTAACTGTTGGGGGGTCAGTTTGTAAATTTTGAAAGTTTTGGGTCAAGTTTAATTTCCAAAAAGTCCAAGGGTTAATTTGTAAATTCCAATTCTCCTATTCTCAATTCGGTTGACCAAATAGGGATTAGTCCAGAACAGGGATAGGATATCCCTGTTCCTGTTTCAATTTCAATTTTCAATTTCTTACACCCGTAGCCAAACAGCCCATTTCACCTTTTAATTTAAAACAACAGGGCGACACGTGGCAGGGGCGGATCGCCCAAGCCCCACCTGAACCCGAATCGGACCCGGACCTAGACCCGAACACCCCCTTCTTCCACGTTTTTCTGGTAGGTTTCCGGCGAGTCTCCGGTCACCTTCTCCGGCGACGTCGCTAGAAACTGCAAAAATCAAGTTTTTAAACTTGATTTTTCTTGGTGTTTTCAAAGCCGCTTTGATTCTAAACTATCCTAAATTGTTTTCAACACATTCTAGACTAGTTTTGAGACTCCCAATCTCCACGAAACAGCCCTGTTTTCCTCACCACCAGTTTTCTGGCCGACTAGTTATTTCGAATTTTCTTGGCCTTTGGATCACTGTTTTTCTTACATTTTTAATCCTAAGGTTTTCTGCACTTTAGGATATCATTTTCCCATCATCAAAATCAAATTTAACACATAAAATATCAAGACCCACTTCCCATAATCGAGACCTGTAACTCACTGTTTCTATCTCGTTTCTTAACCATTTTAAGCGATTTCTTTTGCAAATTAATCCATATTTCATATACTATAAGAACCAAGAATCAAATCTATATAACATGCTAAGAAACAAAAAAAATCAGAGTGGACCACTCACAGTTTTTGCTGGGTTTCTCTCTCTAGTCGTGCACCTCCTTCACCTTCTGGTTCCAAGCTTGATTCAAGCTCCAAAATCCCTTCTCCTTTCCAGAACTCTCTCTCTCTCTCTCTCTCTCTCTCTCTCTCTCTCTCTCTTGCTCTCTGTTTCTCTTTTCTTTCTTTCCTTCCAACCGAGACCGAGACATATAACCCCCACACATCAATTCTCTCACGTCTTCACTGCCAACCCCTTTTCTTGACCTTCTCCCCTCCGTTCAGCCTCCTTCTTTTCTCTACAAGGTAGCTTTGCATTAAATGCAAAGCTGCCCTATATATATATATATATATATATACCTATATATATCACTCATTACACACACTCTAGACACACATACTTACACGACACCACACACACACACACGGTCTGTCACAAACACACACACACCAGACCTGTTGCACACACACAGTGCACACATGCACTGTTATATACATACATATACCTATACACATACCATATATACATAACACACACATCATCCATTCATTTAATATACACATTACATTCATTTCACATTTTTTAATAATAATAATAATATTAATAATAACAATAACAAATAGTAATAATAATAATAATAATAACCAACAAAATTTAAAAAAAAAAAAAATTTGAGGTTATTATAGTGCAGGAAGGCAATATAGTATATATATATATGTGTGTGTGTGTGTGTGTGTGTGTGTGTGTGTGTGTGTGGGTGTGATGGTGCAGCAGAGGCTGCCGACACTGTTGGAGAGAAGGGGCAGTGCAACAGGAAAAGAAAAGAGAAAAAAGAAAAGGAAAGAAAAGTCAGAAAAATGGGGGCGGTGCAGGTAGCGTGTAGCAGGGAAAAATATATATTATATATGTGTGTGTTTGTGGTAGTGGAGCAGAAAGACGGTGCAACAAAAGGAAAGGAGAAAAAGGGAGAAAGAGGGAGCAACTGGGAGAGAAGTGGCGGTGCTGGAGATCAGCATACGTGTATGTGTGTGTGTGTTTTGTGTAGTAGCAGTACAGAGGAAATGAAGAGTGAGAAAACAGTGAAAAAGGAGAGAATTGAGAGAGTGCAGCAGGTGATAGATATATATATTTGTGTGTGTAGAGGTGCTAGGGGAGACGGATTTGCAGAGGAAGAGAGGCGACATAGTTGAAGTAGTGCTGCGCATAAATTGTTGCGCAGTAGAAGCGGTGGAGAGTCCTTAGGGGCTATGGGTTTTGGAACCTACGGTAATTTGAGCTACTGCAAAACCTAATGTAGCAGTTGTGGAAAGCCTTGATGGATAAAGAAAGAAGCAGCAGATGAGTTGATGTTGTTGGTTTAAGGTGACGGGGAGCACGCAGGATTGAGTGGAGATAGATTGTGTGGCTAAATAGTGGGTGCAACAGATTTCTGAGAAGCCCAAGCATGTGCGAAAATTGGTCTTGGCACCAACTGAGGGTCAAGCTATTCAGTTTAATGATGAGAGGAAGGTTTTTGTTAAGGCAGTTTACTGCAAAAAGAGAAATTAGAAGTTTATGAGCAGCAGCAGTTGTAGTTGTAGCTGCAGCTGCTATAAGGAGTAGGGATTAGCCGTTAATGGGATGTCAGGGGTTTCGGAGCAAACTAGAGTTGGTTTTTCAATCTATTTGAAATATATCACGACAGCATATGGAGGAGCATTTTTGCCTTTTATATTGTTGGCATAAGTTGTCTTTCAGACATTTCAAATTGGAAGCAATTATTGGATAGACTTGGGCAACACCTGTATCAAGGATGTGGGACCTGCAGTTGCAGGCTCTACTCTTATAGTTGTTTATGTAGCTTTGGCAATTGGAAGTTCACATAGTTGGAGTTCGGAATAGAGAAACAAGAGGAACTGCCCTGCCAAGTCAGTTGGAGGGTTAAATGATAATTGCAGTGCTAGTGGAACGTTGACTGCAGTCAGACAAAGGTTAGATTTAATTATTGTTTAGCTAATCCAAATTAGAGTAGAACCTTGTGAAATTATAATTGTACCCAGAATTTATGGTTAATTGTGAATTGACCTAAGAGATAAAATAATAATTAATTTAAAGGAAAAATTACCAAAATGTCCTTGAGTTGAAAAGTAGTCAAACGGACTGTGATTAAAATAAAAGAATAGTGAATTTTTATTAATTCAAGCATTCCGGACTCAACCGTGGAGTCCAATTTGTGAAAAGAGGTCCCGAGAAGTAAGAACCTGTAAAAGTGAAAAATGACCGTTTTGCCCTTTTTAGTATCGAAGTCTGAATTGAATTCCGCGAAAGCCTAAACTGACTTTGTTTGACATTCTGGATTCAATAGTAGAGTTTATTCAAGTAAAAGAGATATCAATAGTAAAGAGACATAAAATTTGATGAATAGCATGAGTTATATAAATATATATAGACTGAGATGAGTTTCCTGAATCATAGGAACACTAAGAGAAAAGGAGAAGGCGGTTTGACCTGCTAGACAGATACAGAAAGAGGTAAGTAAAATTCGATCTCTGCATATTTTACATTCCAAGCCATGTCAAAGTTCTTGTATATATATTGCCTATTATACTCTATATATACGTACCAATATTTATTGAGCCACGTTGATATTGCCCTATCATGTGGGAACTAGTTATTGACTTCTATATATATCTCGATCATGATTGTACACTTGTGCATGGATTCCTTTTTGTACACTTGTACCTAGGGCCGTGAGGGCTAGACAGTTTTATTCGAAGTGGTCTAGTAACCATAGTTTAGCTAACTATTGTTACGTCAGATTGCTTAGAACCAGTTATGATTCCATTATACTCTTCATGGAAGATAACATGATCCTGATATATTATTATTGTCGGATTTGTGCTCAGTCACATCTCCATCTGATGCTATTTATAACCTTCGGATCCAGGTTCTGAGTGGAACATTTACCCGTTGCTATGCGAGGGATGGAACGTGAAGTTATAGTGTATACAGAGTAGTATTATTCAGCGAGTCATATGGAACTGAATACGAGCTCAGGGGAATTTTTGGGCCCCATGAGAGCATCTCAGATTTAGTTGATATCACTATCCTTTATTGTTGATATTCATAGCTTGATCATGTTATATTATTATTGAATGATCATGAGATTTTACAGCTTTCATTGATTGCTTACATTTCATACTTGATATAGCTCATGACTGTAGCAGTATGACATTGTTAGCAGAGTAGTTTCATTTCCTTATCATTTGACTTCTACATTTGATATTGAGTTATTTATTCATTGACTGGCTAGCATTTCTTTTATACACCTGTACACATAGCAGAACAAATGACTACTTATTAAGTTTTCATAGCTCAGAACAAATACTACTTTTTGACTATTTCAGGCACAGATCTCGAGTACTGAATATAGAGCTTGAGAGTTAGGAGGTGGCCATTTACTTTTGAAGTTGCAATGTAATACTTAGTACAAACAGTCTTGTATATCTCCCATGTCATCCACGTCTTAGGGATGAACAGTTGTATTAAGAAATTTTGTATTCCGCATTTTGAGAATATTTTATATATCGCATGCAGCTTTTATTTATTTATTTGTTTAAGTCTTCCGCTATTTAGTTGTTGCATGTTAGTAGCACTAATTGTGTAGCAAGTTGAGACAGTCCCGGTTCGGCACCTAGAGTCAAGCTGGGGCATTCACGATTCGAGATCCGCATAGGGTGGGTCTCGGGTCGTGACATATTTAGTTTTACCTCCAATTGACAGCCTACGTGGCTTAGCCAGAAGAAGTGAGAGCACAAAGATAAAGTCCAACCTCTCTAGTCAAATAGTGGATAATTAGCTCAATAGGCTTAGATAGATAAGAAAAACCTTATGTAGGTGTTCCGTATGTCTAGGCATACCAAGTGTATATACTACTAGCACTTGTGAGATGACAATCCTTTGTTTACCTTTAAATGAAACTATAGTATGTGCGTAGATGTCATAACTACGTATACCTTAATAGAAGGCACGAACAAAGTCCTCTTGTGTTATGCCAGAAACTGTCAAGTATTTAGTCCATCCTCGCTCTCTAAACCAGATGTTGAACTGTTGGTCTCTAGTGAAAGTGGAAAGGTTCACTCCACGATCTACCAAGATATGGTGGTTGTACATAATGCGAATAAAGTTTTCATACTCATGAACATATATGAAATGCAGGTATAATTCATGTAAATTGGATAACAATGCCTCTACTACACACTGCAAACACACACACATTTCATGTGAAAGAGAGAAAAGGAGGACAGAAAAGGGAAAGTTAGGGGAAAGCTTGGAGATTGAAGATTCACACTCAAATCTGAATTGGGACATTCTTGGTATACCAAGGAAGCACAATCCCTTCTACATTCTAACCTTCAAGTTTGGCATAGGAATTTGAATAATCTACCCAAAAATCAAGAAGACAAAGTTAGGGTTTCCATCAAAACATGAAGAAATTGAGGTAGGGACTTTTAAACCTAGGTATAAAAAAACATGTAGGTAGATTTATCATCCATTTATCTCATTCCATGTCATGAATTTACTTTTTTTTTTGGTATAATAGGCCATATGTTGCATGTATCTTAAAAACCCATGTCTTTGATGCTTTCTTGCCATGGATTGACTCATTTTCATTTTGTCTTGTTATCAATATTACTCCAGGTTAAATGCAAAATATTTTACATGGAGTATTTACAATGTGGGTCTTGTGTGTAATATGCACGAAATTACTCCTTGCATACCAAGTGTTTATAGAAATTCATTTATGGCTATTTATGTTGAAAAATCATGCTTAAACATTGTTATATATCTAGTCATTAGACCAAAGTAGTAGTAATAATAACAATAATAACCAAATAGCTTGGCCCTTTTTTTATATCACATGTTTAGTTAGCAACCAATATTATTTTTGCTAAGTTGTCTTGTCGAAGTGGTTTTAGAAAAAAGTTTTGGGTATGCTCACATCAATATAAACAGATTTGAAACTATCATATTTTGATTTGAGACCATTTAATGATTCAAACTAGTTGCTTAAGTTATAAGTATTCAATTGTACGTTTTTACAATTTTTGAAAAGTAATATTTATTTATATTTCTTAAGTTACTTCGTGTAGGAATTTCATTTTATGTTGGTATTTGTTACTATCTTCTTTTATTTAGTTTCTAATTTTGCGCTCAATTGCAAAAAATCATAATTTTACTTTTATCCCAATTTTCCAATTTTCATAGTCTTAATAGAATTAAAATAGTTGTTATGCGGTTAAGTGCAATCATTTGATATTGGAATATTTGTGGAATTTTGGGTTTCTTGATGCCAAAAAATGAAAAAAAAAAACAATCTGATAACATGGACTGAGTTTGTCTTCTTAGTCGATATGTATGTTATATAAAACTTTTTTTATGTTGAAAGTGATGAAAAGTGGTGCTTCCATTAAACTTAGAATCTGTTTTTACTCGGGTTGACCCAAACTCACTTGTGACCTATTTAACCGACTCGTTTGACCGTTAACTGGTCAATGGGGTTTCTCGCAGGCGCCGATCTCCTTATCCAGCTATTGCTTCCAGCGATGATTTTTTTCTGGCGATGACTCCCAACTATTTCAGGTCGTTTTCAACCTAGTTTTCCATTTTTTGTGTTATATCAAAGTTTGGACCAATTTTTGGCCGTCAGCTATAGCATTACAAGTAAAGCTCCAGTGAGCCCCGTTTTTCTAGCGAGAAGCTTTTTTCTCTATTTCGACACATTTCAATCATGATTTTTTTTACCTATTTTTAATCCTATTTTCTTCCTTGGATCTTGGGAAATCTTTTCCCATTCACCAAATTAGGAAAATCACCCTCAAACCCATTCATTCCATCTTTTCTCCTTACAACTACAGCCCACCCTTTCTAACTGGTCTCTTGACCATTTTAAGTGATTCAAGTTTCTTTGTGTTTAAATTTTGATGCTCTTTCAAGCCTTAGGTTCCATTTCAAGCTTTGTTCAACTTGGTTTTTAAAAAAACCAGTTTAACCTAATTTGAGAAAGGTTATTCCTAGGGTTTCTATGGCTTAACTAGTGCCATTATTTCACTATTTTTATCCATTTAAATTATTATGTACATGCATGCAATTTACAAGGGCTAAAATTAAAGATAGAGAGAAAAATTCTATAGAGAGGAACTTACTCCATTTCCTGGTTGTTCTTTTTTTCTCTTTCCCCTCTGGTCCCTTGCATGCTCCATTTGAGCTTCTACACAACTTCTAAAACCATCTTCATGCTTCCATTTATAGATCTGAATATATACATTGCAACACCCACCCCTAGTAAAATAAAACAATTAGGACTGTGTAATGAAAATTACCTCAACTAGGATTAAAAGCTAACCTAACCAGAGGTCAACTTGACCTAACCTAGGTTGATGATACTGATAGGTTAAGTGATTAATACATCACTAACCAAAAGTGGGGAAGATATTACACCAAATATTGTGAATTAATAAATAAAATAATAATTTATTAATTAAGAAGAAAATAGAGAAAATACAATATAAATACATAAAATATTGATAAAAATAAAATAAAAATATATTAAATTAGTTTAAGTATTATATGACCTATACATAATATCAAAGGCCAAATACACACAATCAAGTGTGCATATGTGTGTAGATAGATATAAATATATATAGAAAAATAAAGGAAAATGAATAAAAAAAGAGTTTTACCCATCACGTGACTTGCACGTGATGGGAAAAGCTGATACACTCACTATGTGTGTATGTTAGTGTGTGTGTGTGTATATGAATTTATATATATATATATACATATATATATATAAGAGGAAAAAGAGGAGGAAAAAGGGGGAAATGACCCACTAGTGTAGCCCTAAAAGCTGTAAGTAACAGCCCTAAGAAAAGTTATGTACAACCTTTAAAGAGAGAGAGAAAGTGAAGAAATAAAGAATTTGTGCATGCATGTAATGCTGTACCAAACCAGACCCAAGAGAAGAAGTTATACAACCATTGGAGACTTCGAAGGGAGCTTTAACCGTGTATGCAATAATGGAGAAGTGACAGAATGTAGAGAGAGAAAGTATAGAGGAAAAATCAAGAAACACCTCAAATTGGTGCCAAATGAGGTAAGACTCTATCTCACTATTATAATTCAGTTTCTATATGTACATAAAGCATAAATAAGTAGAGAGGGGGGCCAAAAACCCTAAGGTTCAAGATTTGTCATTAATGGAGCTCAAGAATAAACATAGGAACCAACCAAAACAAAGCTTATTTCTATGAATAGGAAAATAAACTAGACACCAAATGGTTCACGAAATAGCAAAAATTAGGTTAAATGACTATAAGATCAGTGAGATACAACCTTGAGAAGAATTGGGAGTTGAACAAGCTCAATACAAAGTTGAAACTTGATTTTCTAGATAGGGATAGAAACCCCATAAGTAGAGTATGGGTGCCAGCACTGGGAAAAATGAGAGTAGTAATCCTTTTGTGGATTTAAAGGGATCCTTGCTATCTTTTTCAATAAAGGTGGGAAGGAACGCCTCTTATGGGATATAGAGAAATAGAGGAGTCACTAGTTTATTTTTGGGCAAAAAACAAGCAAACCCGTTACAAGTTGAACAATACATATGAAGGAAAAATTGAAAGGAATGAAATAAGAATTACATCACTTTTAATCCTAAATACATACTAAGAGATCTCTTGACACGGACCAAAAGAAAGATAAAGCACTAAAATAAAGTAAAAAAACTAAAGGAACAGGCTTAGGGGCTAAGGTATAGAATAGGAAGGTGTTAGGCACCCACCCCACCTAATACGAATGGGACTCTATCAGGAAGAGTCCTATTGGGACTGGGACTCCGGTATGAGAGTCCTAACGGGAATAAGACTCTATCAGGAAGAATCCTACTATAACAGAAATTCTAGTAGGAGAGTCCTAATGGGAATAGGACTCTATCAGAAGGAGTTCTACTTAGACTAGGACTTTTGCACGAGAGTCCCATTAGGAATAGGACTTTGTTGGGAAGAGTCCTACTTGAAGTATATTTGTTGACATAATTACCGAATTGCTACTACTTAATCAAGGGGTCACAAAATGAGGTGTCTATAGAAAGCCCCTCGTCGATGGAACTTGCGAGAAAGTGAACGTCAACACAAGAAAACAAAGACCATTTTGACTTTTATTGTGATTTTTGTTTGACGTGGTCGAACTCATTCCTATATGAGATTCCTATGTATCTCCCTAAGGCAAATCAGACCATTCATAGCTCATGACTGGTGGAAATGAGTCTTTTTCTTACCAAATTTCTCTAAAGAGACTCATCTCGATAGGATTGTTGTGAGGTTACGCCATCGAAAATGACTCCTTTGAGTCTTACTTGGCAAGAAATACAATCCTAACAAGTCTTTCATGAGGTTGTGTTCTCATGAGATGGTCTTACATCCTCAGACATTTTACTTAAAAGGGAATTCTATCATGTAGATTAATAAGAGAGAATACGATAGACGGCTTACTAGAAAAGAATGCTATCCTAGTAGGATAATGAATTTACGTCCTCAGATGACTTCCCTAAAAGGGAACTCTATCCTAATAGTTTGATCAAATGCGTCCTCAAATGACTTACCTAAGAGGGGAATTCATCCTAATAGGTTCATAAAATGTGATGCGATGGACAACTTACCCAAAATGAATGCTATTCTAACAAGATGATAAAATATGATGCGATGAGGGCTTACTCAAAAGGAATGCTATCCTAAAAGGATTTTTAATGAGTTTATGTCCTTAATGGATGAATTGACAAGATGGATTACATTCTCAGATGATTTGCCGAAATAGATTATGTCCTTGGTGGACGGTTTGCCTAGATGGATTACATCCTTAGATGGTTTACCTAGATGGATTGTGTCTTTGGTGGATGGTTTTCCAGGATGGATTACGTCCTCAGACGGTTTACCTAGATGGATTACGTCCTCAAACATCTTACCGAGATGGATTACATCCTTAGACGATTTGCCGAGATGTATTACGTTCTTAGACCTTTTTTTTTCCTAGATGGATTACGTCCTTAGATGGTTTTTTCCTAGATGATTACATCCTTAAATGATTTTTTCCAAGATGGATTTGATGAGTGCGCAAAAGTGCACTCTAAATACCCTATGATCGGAGTAAATTGCTAGAAAGTAAATAGGAATATTGAGATATATTTGATATTATTTTATTCAATTTCTATTTACAATAAGAGGTATTTGAGCATTAAATTATAAGATTTTATATCTCAAATATTGCATCTTTGTTGGGGAGAGTTAGTTTGCAATTGCGCTTTATACTTAATATTTTTGGAACTATTTTTGGCTTTTTGGCAGATTCAACCATTGAGTTTCAATTGAGATTTGAATGACGTTAGAGTTTCAAAATGAGAAAGCGGTCTTCATGAAATATTTAGAGGATATCTTGGGCTTTTCAGAAAGGTTTGGTTTGCAAAAATCGGAGTTCGTTTGAGGCTCCAAACATTGTTTCGAAATCAGGTCTGGAAAGTTGTCCCAAATTCTGTCCGTCTAGCCAACTTGAAGGGGCCGTAACTTGAGCTTCCAAAGTCCAAATCAGGTGGTTTTTGAGCCTAAAATTATCTACTCATCCAGGGCTACAACTTTCGTGAAGGGCCCGAGTCGAGATTCAATTGTTATCTGATAGAAAACGGGGTGTAAAGTTTGTGGCAACTGACTGTACGCGAGAATAAGAAAAGCAAAATAAAGAAAAAGAAAAGAAAAAAATAATGGGCCCATGAAGCTGGAAAGGTGCAGAAACGGCTGATGAGGGAAGACCAAGAAAAGTCAAAGAAGCAATAAGAAAAATCAAAGGAAAGAAAAGAAAAAAAAAAAAACCAAAGAAAGTAAAGGAAAAGTTGTGGCTATGGAACCTGGCTATGCAGAACAGGAACAAAGGGGAATTAAAAGTTACTGGCGTGGGCCCAAGCGGCTGTCTGCTGCGTTGGGGGCTTGGTGTGCGCTGGTTTCATGGGCTGCTTTGAAGAAAAATGGAGATTTATTAGTGTAGGGCCCGACTGAAATAAAGAAACCAAGCGCTGATTGAAGCCAAGAAATGGGCTTGTGCGCTGGGGTGGAGGGCTCAATTTTGATGCGGCTGATATATAAAAGAGGAAAAAATTATACAGAAGGGGGATTCGTGTGGAGAGCCGTGCGGCGGCTGCGCAAAACAGAGAAAAACACAGGATTGGGCGGCGCGATACAGAGAAGAGGAACAGAGCTGCGGCGGCGACTGTATGGAGAAGACAGAAGCAGTTCTAGTGCAGAGAAGAAGTCGCAGATACTCCATGGCTCAGTATTTCTTCGTGAGGTTTATGTTACCCATCCTGTACATGGGTAACTAAATTTTTAAGTGGAGTTAGGGATGAACTTGCATCATAGATGATTATTTTAATTTATTTTGATTCCTGTACGTGGTTTTTATTTATTAAATTCTTTGATGATCATTCGCAATTTATTGTTGGATTTTATTTTCCAAATAATTAAAGGGTTTAGTCCGTTTATAGATTCAGTCATGCTTTTTCTATTAAATGGATTCATGTTTTGATTATTTTTGGAACAATTACTTATTTATATTGATTCAATTCTCTGCTGCAATATTGCTCGCTGGGTATATTGTCGTCGTTGGATTTTCTCAATGTGAATATTAATTTGAGAGATTTAAAAGTGTTGAATGATTTTTCAAAGGGTTATTTTCAGTTTAATTTTAGTTCATAATTTTTATATCTTCCGATTGAGATATTTGGAATTTAAATTCTCAATTGAGTTAACAGTGAATTAAAAATAATTAAAATACCAGTTATGTGCAAGGGATTCCCGACACTCCACTGTTTGTTAAATTTGAGTATTTTCTTCCATTAATTAATTTGTTTAATTTTTAGTTGCATTCAAAATCACTTTTTATATTTTCTTTTCTCATTAACCGTCTAATACTTCTGTAGTTTCAGAAATTCTATTTATTATTCTTTTAATTTAGTCTCTCTATGGAATCGACACCCCAAAGCTACACTACAACTACCGCGTTATTCTTTGGGCGTAATCAGGATTACATCCTCAGATGGTTTTTTTCCTAGATGGATTACGTCCTCAGTCCCCAGTCCATAGACAGTTTACCGAGATAGATTATGTTCTCAGACATTTTTTGCCTAAATGGATTACATCCTTAGAGTTTCAATGGTCAGATTTAAAGCCAAGAATGTAGGTATAGAAATGTAAGCTTATAAAGAGATAGCAATAAATGTTTTATAGATCCTTTATTTATAGCCCTCAAATGAAAATGGTCGTCGTATTTCAAAATAGAGTTGTTTCTCCTTTTTTTATTTGTTCAAAATTTGAATTTTGAATTACCAGATCGATGAATTCAGTCGACTGAATCATCAACTAGTCGACAAGATCAAGATTTGGTTGATTTATCATATCAATTAAATTGTTCATAGGGTTTGAGGTTCAATTGTTCAAGAACAATCAATCAACTAGTCTTTAGGATCCGTAGACAAGTTCTGATGTACACTTTTTTAACCTTTGAAAAATAGTCAATTAAATCCTCTAGGAGGTCTACTTTATTGGATAGTAAGTTTAGGCTATTGTTATGGAAAGGTCACTCAGTCAATTAGTTGTAGGAACTGGTTGACTGGTTTGTTTAGTGTAAAAATACGCCTTAAGAATCAGTCGACTAGTTCTTCAAACTGATTGACTAGTTTTGATAAAAAAAAAAGTGTCTTCTTGCTTTTGTTTCACAGTGTACTATTTTCAAAACTTTTTTTATCTTTCGAACCTTGAAGTGTGGCATTGTGTTGTTTTAGAAAATCATTTTAGGGTCTGTTCTTAGTTAATCATTTTAAATAGTAAGAGTTTACAACCAATTATCAATCTAATCCTAAATCACTCAAAACTCAAAATAAAGAAAATAAAAAGTCTTCTCTTTACTTGTCTCAATTCTTTGGGCTTGAGTGTGTCTATTTGCTTGAATCATCATGAGAGTATTCCACTTGATTTAATTTCAGCTTTGAAGTATGCACTTGAGTGAAATCCTTTAACTTGATGAACTTTGTCATTTCTTCATCAATAATCTTCTTTGACCTAAATGACCTATTTGCATTGTTATTTGAATAAAGCATTCGTCCATATAGACAATGTCTTGTTATTACCAAAATTACTAAGATGCCCTTTGTTAAAAATCCTTTGGGCTAATAGTTTGGTTAGATCTAGGTTGTAGTTAGAGGTTTATTGAACCTACCTTTAGGCATTTCTCTTAATTCCTATTAGTCTATTGGTTGCAGACAACATTCCCATTGGTCCACCTATTTATTTATTTTATATATATATATATATATATAGAGAGAGAGAGAGAGAGAGAGAGTTTGGATGGTTAGGAAATTTTTCCTTAATTATCCCATTTTTTGAGTTTAATTAGAATTAAACTCTCATTTTTCTAATGTCTTATTGATCCATCATGGTAGATATGCATTTCAGTAGTTCTTGTGATTTTTCATTTTTATTTTAAATAATTTAATTAGGATATTCACTCCCAGGATAATTACTCGATTTTCTTTATTTTTAATTCTTAGTAATTATTATTCAAGACATGATCTCATCCTTTCATTTGTGAGACTCATTTTGTGTCATTAGATCAAGTCTCCATATTTTCCTATAAAAAACTTTTAGTCTGCCTCCCTTAAGAAAGTCCACGACACTGCTGATTCTGTTAGAGTTCAAACTGAGGCTAATATAAAGGCTGAGGTCGAGGGCATGGGTGGAAAGTTGATTGAGCATGGGTACCGCACCTTCAGAACCAAGCTCCTT
The DNA here is from genome assembly GCA_008638375.1 of Nyssa sinensis. Taxonomy (NCBI): domain Eukaryota; kingdom Viridiplantae; phylum Streptophyta; class Magnoliopsida; order Cornales; family Nyssaceae; genus Nyssa; species Nyssa sinensis. Next base: position 9,943,048 of record CM018049.1, read on the forward strand.
AAGAAGTACCTTGACCGTGATCTGGCCGGGATTAATGACATTGAAATCTCTCCTGGTGAGATCGGGGTCCAAGACGATGATGATAAGGTAGTGACTCCTAACCTTCCTTTGGCTGACGCACCAGATCAAAGAGAATGATATGGATACAGTGCATTGAGTTTGAAGAAAATGAAGAAGAGGAAGAAAAGACAAACTTATCTTGTTATGGTGTAGAATGAATTCTTCTTTGTTGCTGATGCTCCAGAGGTTGCCGAACCATCAGTAAACTAGGGAACTTTTGTACTTTTCATTTTGTTTTTGCCTTATAATTTTCCTAATTTTGGACTAATTATGAATGAAAATATCTTTTTCAGAACTTTGTGTGTTACCTTTTTATTTCAAAGCACTTGTGTTGCTTGTCAATAGAACCCCTAGAGCAGTCATACTTGTAGGATTTTTAGATGCTTACATGTTGCTTGTCATGATGTACTGAGCTTTAGCGCTTGTAATGAACTTCGGCACTTTAAACAAGTCTCGATTTCAAACCTTCAAAGCTCTGTAATAAAACTTTAAGTTTCTAAACCTTATGACTTGTACTTAAGTCAAGTAATAATCTTTAGGACCTGATAATGAAATTAGGCTTTAAGCTTCAGATCTCCTCAACTTGTAACTAAATTGAGAATAGATTTTTAGGGCTTGTGATTGAATCCTTTAACACTTGTAATCAAGCATTGATCTTCAATCAAACCAACATTTGTAGTTAAATCTAGTATCGATCTTTAAGAGTAGTGATTGAACCAAGATCTTCAACAAAGGTCTTTAGAACTTGAGACTGAGTCGAAGTCTTCATAACTTGTAATCAGATCAAGCTTTAATTTCATAAAAAATGGAAGGGCACGACAGATTGAATATCCAGGGCCTTTGATACTTTTATTGCTCTACTGAATAAAGGACAGACCAAGCCTTTAGCACTTGTAGTGGACACAAGGCTTTTTAAGGGTTTGTTCATTGAGATGGACCAGACCTGTAACACTTACAATGGCTGCAAGGTTTTTAGGGGTCTATAATTGAGATGGACTAAACTTGTAATACTTGCAGTGGCTGTAAGGTTTTTAGCGGTCTATACATTGAGATAGACCAGACTTGTAACACTTGCAATGGCCGCAAGGTTTTTAGGGGTCTGTACAGTGAGATGGACCAGACCTGTAACACTTGCAATGGCTGCAAGGTTTTTAGGGGTCTGTACATTGAGACGGACCAGACCTGTAACACTTGCAATGGTTGTAAGGTTTTTAAGGGTCTGTATATTGAGATGGATCAGACTTGTAACACTTGCAATGGTTGTAAGATTTTTTGGGGTCTGTATATTGAAATGGAAGCACTTAAAAAAAACCTTTTATTGATAATACTTTCTTAAGTGCTCAACATTCCAGGGCCTAGGCACAGGCTTCCAAGTTACATCCTCTAACCAACATGTCATGAGCCTAACGACCTTGGTTATCTTGTAGGGCCCCTCCCACATAGGAGAGAGATTTTCCATGGTGGGATCTTTGGTATTTGGGAACACCCTTTTTAAGATGAGGTCCCCGACGTGGAAGTGGACAGGTCTTAGCCCTTGGCTGAAGCTTTTGGCCATTCTCTACTAATATGCTTCAGTCTTGATTCGGTCTTGCTCGTGTTTCTTTGGAAGCAGATCTAAATTTTCTA